>OX940727.1:33469200-34069200 GCA_954870855.1 Scutellaria minor
TTCTCAATAAAAACATCTACTTTTTCTACAACTCTCAACAAAAAACATCTACTTTTTCTACAATTCCCTATGTGAAAATGACATCTTAACTATAATTCTACTCAAAATTCAAACTCACAAAATCCTTCTCAAGCCAAAATCCAGATTTGTTCAAGCCACCTTAAGTCCAGTCCAAACATCTCCTTAGTTCCTAATGTTAATTATTCGCGCAGAGTAGTTCTCTTGTGTTCTGGGGGCATAGTGTGCCTCCAGTGTGATTTGCGAAGATATCATATATTACTCTTCAGGTATCACAGATATACTTTATAGGTATCACATAGTCTATATATAATATATTATGTTCAGGTATCACACATTTACTTTTCATGTATCACACATATACTCTTCAGGTATCACTATGTAACAAATCTGTAATACCTCAAATCTATAAAGTATATCTGTAATACCTCAAATCTATAAAGTATATATGTCATACCTGAAGAGTAAATGTATAATATCTGAAAAGTGACCTGAAGAGTAAATGTGTGATACTTTCAAATGTGTGATATCTTCGCAAATTACATTGGGGCAAACTATGCCCCGGGGCACACAAGTTTTAGCGATTCGCGCAATATCTCTACTGTAAGATAATTTAAATAATAGAATACTTAAGTAACATGAAGAATTGACTCGCAATGATGAATTTGGGAGATGCAGATGAATACAGATGACTGAAACATACTGAAATTAGACCAAGAAAAGCAAATCAGTTTTGAAAGAATGATCACATCGAGAAGAACATCATTACCTGAGACACTTAGCTTCTTTCTGAGCTAGCTTGTTCCAACTGTGGGAGTTGCAATAGAAAGTTGTTAATTAATTATAAACAATGCTATTAAGACTTGGCTGACCGTTCCACATAATCGACAAATTTACCTAATTTTCAAAGGGAATATAGGGGAATCTGAGGACGGCCATTGGACCCTCAAACTTTAAATAATTATTGTACATTATATTAATGGGAACTACCTCTGTACATATAATATATCCCCTTTCTACCATTGAAGATAAAAAAAAATGGCTCAAACGGGCCACCATTCCAAACAAATTCAGAATTCGAAAACCAGTAGAAGTCGAAAAAGAAAAGGGAAAATCTTGGAAGAAGGCAGCACTACCCTACACGAAATTCAAGAAATTGTAGATTTGATAAATTAGAGAGAGACATGTTTGATTAGATGACCACTAGTCGAGCGAGCATGTTTAATTTCTCACAATGGTTACTTATATATACTTATTCACCTGGAATTAATATGGAAGTGGGAATTTATCTAATCCACATCAATGATAGAGATAAATCATCTGACAACCTGTAATGAAAGTTCAACTCTGAATTATGAATTACGTTGGAAATAATGTTTATTGAGTTTATATAAAAACTATTGTAATTAATGCAATTATTATACCTTAAAAAATACTACTCCAATGAATGATTATTACATTTTAAAAGTACTTAATTTATGCAACTCTAATTTATCGCCTACAATAGACTGGTGTTGCGGTAATTTCATTATGCAACTCTTAACAAAACATACTATCAAAGCCCCAAGTAAAATCACACGAGATTCTCAGTTCCAATAAAATATGTATCATCATCTGATTATCGGACATTCAAAAAAATTTCTAGGTTTCCTTAAATAGATAGTTGTGAAATTTATTTTAGCCAATAAATTCTAATAAGAATGTTAAGTGTATAACAGAATATTATTTAAAAAAAAAAACGGGGGGCCGGTTCTGGCAAGGTCGGCACCCGGCTGGTCGGGTCGGTTCGGGCCGGGCCGCCACCGGCAGGTCGGTTCGGATGGGGCCGAGCCGAGCCGAGTCGATCTTGGTCGGGTCGGTCCTCGGCAAAGCGTCGGGTTCATTCAGCCAGACACCCGTCACGACGCTGGATATTTTCTGGCGGTTTGGCCCTTGGCAAAACGATTTCCGCCAAGTCGGCCCAAGCTGGGTTGGCTCCCCGACGGGTCAGCTACGTGGGGGCCCAACATTAGCCCCTTAGGCCGTCGCCAGAAATCGTCTGGCCTAGGCCTAACCCAATCGGCCCCTACAAGATGATCCACCATGATGACGTGTCGTCCTCCTATTGGTTGGATTTGGTGACACGTGGTGCAATCTGGCCCGCACGATGTACACGTGGCATCATCTTGATGCTCAGCGGCTGATGGGACGTCAGGTCTCCTTATAACTCATTTCTCCACTTCATTTCTTGCGAACTCACAACTCTTGTGAAATTTTCTTTCAGAACCTAGCAGAATCAACCGAGTAGAATCCGCCAGTCAGATTAAGTCAAGCAAGATTACTTAGGTAATTCCTTACTTCTTTGCTTTAACTTATGGATTCCAGAGAAGGATCATTTCAGGGTGGCTCGATCCGAGACTACGACCATGCGGCCGGCTCGAACTTTAAATAATTGTTGTAGATTATATTAATGGCCCCACGGACTTCTGCAGGCTACAAAGTCTTCCCAGCTCCTCCGGAATATTTCCTTGTAGATCATTGTAAGAAAATACAAGGAATTGTAGATTTGATAAATTAGAAAGGGATGTGGGGATAAAGCTTGAAATGCTGTTATTTTGTAGAGAAATGAACTTCAAATGACGGAGAAGAGACAACCAAGGATGAAAATATCGGTACCTTAATTTTACGGAAATATCGATGGATATATCGTTTTCGATGGAAATATAGGACATTTTTTTTAAAAATATGGAAACTTTGTAAAAAAATTGAAAAATATATCTATAATTTACAGAATATTATAACTAACATTAATACATATATTGAACTTAAATTCCAAATAAAATGATATGTTTACAACAAATATAGAGATAAATTATTATATAAACATTGTCTGTTATGAATGTTATATCTTATGATAACATGACAAATTTTGTACAAAATTAATACATGGACTAGTAATAGCTTCAACTCTTATGAGGTTCAATGAATAAGATGACATGTCATCTTGATTCAAACAATATTAATGCAACTTAAAATATTAGACCAATTTTCAACGTAGTCACGAAGATAATATTCATAGGTTTCTCTATTTCTTCCAACTGTAATTCCATAAATCTGATAATGTGGATTGACCCAATATGGTAGACTAGGTTGATTCTTAGGTTCATTCAATTCCCACCTAATTTCATTCCATCATATCAATCACCGTGAAACTAATTTCTTCTTCTTTTCCGTGCGCAAGAACTCTGAGTTAATATATTATTTTATGTTTCTTGATAAATATGTTGGAATGCGTTGATTGTGCGTTTCTTGAATAAATGTTATACTTCTTGATTGTTTTATCTGATGTTTGTTTTATCCTAAGATTTTCTTGTATTTCTTGCTTATCTTTCTCATGCAAAACTCATTCTCTTGGATATATTTTGATCTCAAAGTGTAGTGAAACCTTTTTTATCGGAGAAGAGTTAACATAAACTTCTTGTTTTAACAAGTTTGTGAAATTCAGATTTTTCCCGAGTGTGCAATTTTCAAATTTCTGATGATATGAGTTCTTACTTATTTATGTGATCATTAAAATGATTAATGGTCATAGTGTTATTCAGTTGGATATTGAATGCTTTTCTACTCTTAGTTGGATATTGAACCAAATTCAGTACCATTTTCATGTTTTACTTTTGTTGTAATTTTGTTATTTGTATAGCATAATGTTTAAAATCTTTATCTCTATGTGCCAATTTATGTTATCATGCAGGGTGTTTCATTTGTATTTGAATTTCTTTGAATTTTTGATTGAGAAACTCTCTGGTCCATCACCTAGCAAAGAAGTACAAACAACGAACACTTGTGGTATAGTATTGGTGGCTGGAGCTAGTGATGGTGTTGGAAGAAGAGTGGTGGATCTCTTACCTAAAAAGGGTCTATCAGTTCGAGTGTTGGTACTTAATATTTTTATAAACAGGAGTTTATTTATTTTCCTTATGATGTTTGTTACTTCTGTCTACGAGTGCTCGATTATTTATACTAGCATGGGAATTCAATTGTGTTTTTAGTTATGCATTTATATCATATCTTAGTATTGGAATGTATTTTTTGAATTATATGTTTTGATATGGAAATTTGTATGCTTCAAGAATGTATTTAATTAATTCACACAACATTTTCTTGTTTTTCATGTTCTGAGATTTTTTAATATTTTGGACTTCACTAGGTTGAGAATGTCGATATCATCGTAGTAAAATGATCTATTTCATGAATTATGTAGGTGCAATTTAGATGTGATTGATTGAGTTTATAACACTATCTAAGAGATGAAAAATAACTAGGGGATAAATAAAAAAACTCGTTAGGAAACATTGGGGTAAGCATTTTGTCACTATTGCTTAATATGATTTTATGTTTATCATGTCATATTGTTCATCATATTGGCTTGAAGATTGCATAATATGTTACCTACTTTCTTGTGCATTAAGAGTATTGGACTTAATCGATTTTGTTATTATGATGTTATGATTTGTCCTCGTTGATATATGATTGTGAAATGTTGTTTTCATTGTAAGTCCATAGGTTCTTGCTATTTGTTCTGCAATGCTTTGCAATGCGTCTCATCTCTAGTTTTGGGTTTGCTTTGATTTTCTGTTTAATAAACTTGATGAGCCGTAAATCATAGAGACACTGTTGTGTGTTCTGATTAAAACAAACTCGATTAACTCTTAATGCACAAAAAAGTAGGGTAACATATCATGCAATCTTCAACCAATATGATGAACAATATGACATGATAAAAAGTGTCTCATTTTTATATCTAATATAAGTAAGATATTAAAAGATTGATAAATAAAATGAACACTAATTTCTATAGAAAATTATGAAATTAGGACACTAATTTTGGGGTTACTTACAAAATTAACCAATAAAATTTTTAAATAAAATCAGAAAAATATAAACTAACATTAAACTTTTAAAAATATCTGAATAATCTAAAATTATAGCTAATTAGGTTATATTTTTGGAAGCAACAAATTCTCTTTATTTAACAAATTATGAATTATAGTTTTTATTTATTTAAAACCATTAAGCTTTTTTTTGTTTTAATATAATTTTAATATTCGTTTAAATATTTTTTGAAATATTATTTTCTGTTTTAGTTTTTTCTTAAAATTTCAAATTTAAGATTTTATTTATTTATTTAAGTAATTATCTAAAAAGTTTTATTTGTTAATTTGTAGATAAAAGAACTTTCACACTAATAATGAATTTATGTTTACTTAATATATATATAAGTATTTTTTTTAATTTCATTGGTTAATTTGTAATTTCAAAGTATATTTTCTAAATTAATAATATTCTGTCTTTTTCATTAAATTTAATTTTATTCATTACTTTGCAGATTTATAACATATTTCTTATTTAAATTCATTTTCATAGATTTTAAAATAATTTGTATATCTAGTATAATTTTGCACTATCTTATATTTCAAGCTTCAACAAATCTTAATAATCAAAAGAAAGGTAACGATGATTGTTAGCAATTTAAAATTTTAAATGAAATTATTTTATATAATTAAACTCTTCACAAATCTCAAACCAACCCCAAATTAAGATTTTACTAAAAGGAAGAAAAAGAAACCACATACCTTATTTAAAGCAAATGAGATCATATATTCAATATTGGTGTTTTGTCCTATCTTCCAAAATACCACCACACATCAAATGCAAAGATGATGTGACTAATTTACATATGATGTGAATTAAAAATAATAAATTATAAGATTATACACTAAATTGAAATGGAGGGTCCAGTTCGCATTTAGAGGGGTCAATTAGACTATTTATATAAGTAATTGGGTCGAATTTAACTCAATCGAGTTAAAATTGAGATCAGGCTTCAAAGTTTTTCGTATCGAACTCAAGCCCCTACAAAATTAATGGTACCAAAGAGTAATTTAAAGTTGGCAACGAAGCTAAGTTTGAATAACGGTTGGATACTCAGCCCCTACACAATGTACTGATTTATTGCAGGAAAAAAAATTTGGTTTTTTTCAATTTTATTTATTTCATTTTTTACTATTATTATTACTCATCAATCATGACCCTTTTGATTCTCTTTTTTTTGGTGATTTAGACATTTATGTGCTTGAAATGAAATAATGTTGGGAGAGTGGTGCCACTGTAATACAAGACTTGTTTTATCTCATTGCATTATTTCAAGTTTTGAACCCTATTTTTCAGGCAATTGTCTCTGACAGGGCAGAAGAGGGCCATAAACTATAGTAAAAGCTTTTTGGAGTATGATCATAAATTCATGTAATAATTATGAATTTGATCATATTTATTAATTTGTGGGAAAAGATTGTATATGTAATGTATGGTCTGATTCTATTTGTAATGGAATAACAACACTAGGGAAATCGACATGATAATTGTCATTTAAATTTTGGTTGAAGAATGAAATTGCAAAAAATGTCAAAAGATTGAAACTTTTGCAAATTTTCAAGTTTATATGTGGAATTGCAAAATTCAACCATTTTCGTGAATTTTGTTTTTCAAGTAAGCCTTTTTTTTTATGGCATTTAAGAAAAACTGTCATCTTCGTGCCTTTTTTTTTATGGCATTTAAGAAAAACTGTCATCTTCGTACATATCACTAAGCAAAAAAGTCTTCTAACATTAATTTTATTAAAAAAAAATACCATATATGATTTCGAGCATAGCCATGCATGACTATGATCGAGCTCAATTATGTGTGACAATACGCACGAACATGAGTGGCATTTTTGGTAAAAAAAAAAAAAGAATTAAATATTTATTTTCGCAAATGGGAGGTGTCAAGATGAAATTTCCTTTTTTATATACAATAAGGTAAATAACGTGTTTTTCTGAATCTAATTAATAACATGAAAAAAATACAATAATAAAGATAATCAGTTTGTTTTAAATAAATTGAATACTCTAAATTCATATTTTTTTTATAAGAAATTAAATATAATTATGAAGGAATACTAGCTAGTCTTAGACAAATTAATTTTTTCTGTAGTTGCAATGTCTTCAATTATTAGAATTTTTTTCTTGCCGTAAAATGAAAATTCCTACCAAACCTGCAAGAAATAGTGTAGCAAAAGCTAAATAACATACGAGAATTCTAATTATTATCATTTTAAAAATTGATGGTAGCTAGACTTAATTCCCACGCTAAGTATAATCAAACTTTCACTATAATCATCAATTTAACGTAAATATTCTACTTGTACTACCAATATTTATGTTTTACATAAATAAAATATATACTAAAGAATGATATGAATTATGTATCGAATTGATTGAGCATGCCACATTATTCAATAGTTGAGCTAGTTTAATAGATCCTCTACTATTTAATTAAGTGACAGATTTTATAGACTTAGCCAACATATGTATAGTACACATGATGCATATAATAAATTAGATAACATATTATGTTTCGACTATATATGTTAATATGTATATACTTCGTTACCTTTAAGAACAAATATTATTTGATTAGAGTTATGAATATTGGATTTCATCTATGTATGACTTTTACTCGTGTTTTCGTTAGTTAATTTAGAGCATCTCCAGCAATACGTAAAATTCTTAAGATTTTATAAATTTTTTTACTCCAGCAACGCTTTAAATGTTTAACACTAAACTATCTCAACCACCAATCTTGCATTGAATTCAACGCAAATCAAATCTTGCATTAATTTTTTTTTTCCTTCTGTTTTTGTGGAACCGTATGGAATATTCCCTTTTACTGTGAAGAATAGTGCATATTATTGAAGACGACTGCTAGTTTTTACGTAAAAATAATGCAAAACCTACAGTATTTTTTTGTGCACTATTGGAAATGCTTATAATATGAAATATACAAAATATAAATCTTACTTATAGTGATGACAAAATATTTAATAGAATATTACTTTGCAATTTAAGAAAACATCTTGTTGGCCTGTGAATGAGAGAAATACGTCCTCTTACAATGAAGAGATAACATTAGAACCCCTTTTTTTCCATCTTGTTGAGACTTTATTCTGGATAAATACATCTTATATAAATAAATGATTTTTTTTTTTTAATAAATGACAAATTTTAATTTGTTTGAAATGTGGGAAACATAAATTGCCGCGGAAACCGCGTGACAATGACATCCAATAATTAATTTAACAATTTTGTGATATTATCATCAATTTATCATCATCTTTTACTTCTTTCAATGACCTATAATCCAAATCCCTAGTTAGCTTTTGCAACTTGAAATTTAAAATATTGAAACACACCTAGTCCAGTCAATATATAGTTCCTACAAATATTTGTAATATATGTTTCATAAGAAAATATGTAATATTCGAGGGCCCCTCTTTCTCATTCCAAAAACTTGTCACCTCGTTTTAAGTTTTCTATTTAATTGTTTACAAAAAATATAGGCTCCAAAAGAAAAAGGTAATCATAATGAAATGAAAGATTTCTATTGAGTATCTAATACCTATAATTTTTATGGAATTAATAGATAGGAATAGAATCAATTTATTTTATTTTATTTTATCTAAGTAGAGATCAATGTATGCCGAGTGTAACACACAAAATCATCTATTTTAGTATTTCATTTTTCATTATATATATATGACAATATTGATAGTGTCAATTAAACACAAATTGTAACGTTTTTTTTTTTTTCTTTTTTTCTTTTTTTAAAAAAAAAATTGAATGTGACAGAACTCGAATCTAAAAACTCATTCAGATTGAGAGATGTAACTACCATTAGACTTATAAAGATATAAAACAATTGTTACATATTTAGGGATGTAAAATATATCACTCTTCGTTGGTGAATTGTTACATTGAGTTTGAACTCAATTTTGGATGAGAAATCAATTTTTATTAGTTAATTAGGCAAACTAATAAAAGAAAGAAAAATAAATGATTTAGCATTTATAAGATAGTTAATTTTGGAGACGTTCGATTTCCAAGGAGACATCAATCAATGTGAGTCTTCAGACAGAGTGGTACTGCACCAGACTTCACACCTTAAAGTCCACAAAATACGCATCTAATTCTTTTTGTATTTTTAATTAAATAAATAATTCTTGCCACTTTTTAGTTTTTACTAAATAAACACCACTAAAATTTAAAGAGAATTATTTTTGTGTTACTACATAATCTCCATTCATTGAGCTATTTTTTTGGTCTAAAGTGTTGGAAAAAATATTTTTACATAACCAATATCGGTAAAAGATTTTATTTTTCAAAATTTCGGAAAAATATATTTTTACACTTACTATATTTGCAAAAACTTTCAATTTTTGTCCACACTTGATGCTAATTTGTCCTCATGTGATTATTATTATTATTATTATTATTATTATTAGTATTATTATTATTATTATTATTATTATTATTATTATTATTATATGTTTATGAATTAATTGTGTGTAGTAATTTAAATTAAATCAGATTTAGTTGTCGCCAGTTGCTGCCTGCTAGAATGAAAGGTATATATGTGGATTCCAAGTTGGTCACAAATTAATTCATTAAAATCCTTAAATTACCAATTATTGTAATAATTAATAATTTTTAGTACTCTATTATTAAACTGATACTACGTGTATGGTGTTCTCTACCTAATAGAATAGAAAATCATCATCCCAATGAATCTTCTACGAAGGACCATTAAAATTAAGCATGGAATGATTTTTAAAATAAAATCTACTAAATGTAGCATGAAGTAGACCTAATTCTGAACATCTAATATAAAATAATATCTCCTTTGGAATCCCATGCATGCCTGATATATAATGATAGTTATTAATATACATACACAGTATATATGATATAAGATCGATTTATTTGTATAATTGGGAATCTTATATGTTGGAATTTGGATGATGCAATGTCCCTTCCTAAGAAGTTTCTATTGCCAACAATAAAATTAAGGAGAAGTTAATAATTTTATCATTATTATTGTTTAATTCCTCCATTTTAATTCATTTGACGACGTACATTTCAATTCATTTGTCATATAATTGTTTCACAAAAAAAAAAAGGAGACAAATAATAAATAAAAGTTAACTATGTGTATAAAATGACAGCAATAACTCTTGTAAGTATACTAAAAAAGGTGGTTCCAAACTTCCAACAAGATTTAATAATACAAATAATAGGATAAGGGCAAATTTTAAGGGAAAAAAAACACTCTTCTTTGTAATCCAAAAACAACAGATACATTTAAACACATTCTATTTTATATGCTAACAATTTTTTTTGGAACGAAAGTACTATTTACTTTTTTTATATATATAGACTTGTTTTCTTTGTTCGCGCATGTCCCAAAGATATAACCAACTTTCTATATAGAATAATATTTATTTAATTCATTTACTAATATATAACCTTTTTTTCTTAAAAAAAAAAAAACATTAGTGATATAATACTTATTATATATTCATACAGTAGGAAATTGATTAGTTTCATTAAAATTTATATATATATATATATATATATATATATATATATATATATATATATATATATATGAGATGGAGGGAATATTTATTCTTATATTTATCCCTCTCTTCATCTCTACTTTAATTGAAAAACCAGAGTCAAAAATTGGGTCTGCTTTTCAAAATTCAATTCACATTCAAATTTCAATTCTTCCAAAATCAAAATCCAGGTTTAGTTTCTTTTTCCAGTTCAAGAAAATCTGCAAATCTCTTTTTCATTATCAAGAACTGAAATGGAATCAATCCGACCAACTCCAGCTCCAAACAGGAGCAAAATAACCAAAACATTTCACAAAATCATTCACCCAAAAACATCCAAGAAAAACCGTTCATACCCAGGATTCTGCATTATTCCGCAAGAAAAACTCAGGTGCTGCGAATCTGCAGAAGCAGCCATTGCTGAGCTCAAAACCAGAGCTTCCATGGAAGCTTTCTTCGCCAAGCTTTTCGCAGCGGTTTCTGCCTTGAAAGCAGCTTATGCTGAGCTGCAAATGGCGCAATTCCCTTACAATGACGATGCTGTAAAGTTGGCAGATCAAGCTGTGGTTGATGAACTGAAGGCGATTTCGGAGCTCAAGTTCAGATTCTTGAAGAACCAGATTGATTCTTCCCCACCCCATGTCACGTTCATGCTTGCAGAGATTCAAGAACAGCAGTCTCTGATGAAGATGTATGAGATCGCTATGAGGAAAATGCAGAGCGAGATTGATAGCAAGGAGGTGAGAATTTCGTCTTTGCGAGAGAGATTGAAGGAGATTGTTGAAATGAACAAATCTTCGGAGAAGAAGATGAGTGAAAGTGGATCTTTCTCGGTTCTGGATTGTGTGGGATTTGCAGATTTGAATTTGAAGGATTTTTCTCTGGTTTTGCACTACTCGTTGAGGTCTCTCAGGCATTTCGTCAAACACTTGGTTCGTGAAATGGAGTCTGCGAACTGGGACATTGAAGCTGCTGCGAATGCAATTCAACCTGGCGTGAAATTCAGCAACGGAAATCGTAATCATAAAGCTTTCGTGTTCGAATCCTTTGTTTGCAGAGAGATTTTCGCCGGATTTAGCGATCCGATTTTCTCGATTTCAGCCCAGAAATGTGATCGGAGTTTCTTCTTCGAGGAGTTTCAGAAGGTGAAATCAGTTTCTGTGATGCATTTCGTCAAACACAATGCGAGCTCTCTATTTGCGAAATTTCTGAAATCGAAATACCTTCAATTCGTTCATCCGAAAATGGAGTTTTCGTTCTTCGGGAATTTGAACCAGAGGAAAACGGTGAACTCCGGCGAATTTCCGGCGACGGAGTTCTTCAAGATGTTCGCTGAAATGGCGAGGAGAGTTTGGCTTCTACACTGCTTGGCATTCTCGTTCGATCAACGAGTTCAGATATTTCAAGTGAAACAGAACGCCAGATTTTCTGAAGTGTACATGGAGAGCATCGCCGACGATGCTTTCACGGCGGCGGACGGTGGTTGCCTGGTGGCGTTCACGGTGGTGCCGGGGTTTCAGTTCAGCCACACGGTGGTGCAAAGTCAGGTGTATTTACTTCCGGCGAAATCTCCGGCCAAAAGCTAGCGAATCAATCAATCAATTTTGCACGAAAACGGGAAAAGTGAAACTGCGATGCTGAGCGGCGGAGAAGGGGCGGCGGAGGCGGTGGCGGTGGCGCGTGGAGAAGTGACATGATATGGTCTCAAAATAAGTGACAAAGAGAAGAGTGGAAGGGACATTGGGGCCCACACGTGAAGGGAATTTGGGAAAGAGGATACCAACTGGAATTTGGAGGATAGTGATGTGGTGGTTGTTGGGAGGCGTGCAGCGGCGGAGGAGTGGCGGCGCCGCGGCGGCGACGGGGGCAATATTGGAATTTCGTCTGCAATAGGTCAAGTAATTGTTATATTTCAGGTGTAATATTGCTTTTTTTTCTTTTGAGATGTTATTATGGGATGGTACATTAAATGTTATTTACTACTCCCTTGATCCCAAAATAAATATTTTTATAGTAAAATAAATTTGTTTCAAAGACAATGTTATTTTAGGATTTCAATATATATTTACCAATAGTCTACCAAAGTACTCTCATTTATTCTTGCCAAATTAAAAAGGATTGTTAAGAAAGAAGAGAAAAACTCATATAATAATTATATTTCAATAAATATGAATCAGTTTTTATATCATATTTCTTAATATATGTGAAAATACCTAAAATAATATTTATTTTAGGATGAAGTGATATCTTTTTATTTTTTGTATGTATTAAGAAAAATACATTTTATAAAGTGAGGAAATATTAGGAAAAAAATATTTAATGTACCGTAAGAAGAAATATTGACTACATTGATGGATGGATGGATGAAGTAATAAATACTCATATTTGTATGGGTGTATATATATTTTTTTAATAATGTGTGTTTATTTTCTTTTATTATGTATTTCATGTACGTACATTTGGTGACACTTGCATACCATAGTAAAAATCTTGAATTGATACTTAATAACCATATATTAAGGTGAATTGCATCACATCACTAAATCTATGTAATATATGATTGATACTATTGTAGCATCACTCGGTTTTTTGGGAGCAAGATGAGATAATGACATGATAGTATTTTTGGTAATGTATTTTAGAATGTAATTGAATCAAAGCAATTTAAATAATAAAGAACTCGAGCTCGACTCATTTGGTTGTACAAATTTACATCAGGTTCAAGCTCGAGCTTAATTTTGGAGTTCGAGTTTGACTTACAAAGAGTTTTTCTCTCAAATACTTTTTCTCTCTTTGTCTCTAAATATTTGTCTCTCCCCTGCTTACAGTGAAAAAATGATATTTATACCAAGGTCCAAATTGGTTTAACCGTTCCTGAAATATAGCACCACTAAGCCACTAACAAAGAACAGTTACTAAGACTCAAGGACGTGGGCTCGAAATAAAATAAAGTATCTCGCCATCTTTGTCGACGAGATGAAGTATTCGAACTGAAGTATGCATCCCGTCCACATAAATGTATCTCGACGTTATATCTCGAAATGTAAGATAAATTCCTGATAAAAACCCCAATATGCGAGTAAGGGCGCGTCAAACGTCAACCCCACTATATTGAACCATCCTTTCCGAAATATAATGGTCAATTTGGCTATGGCTTGATCTAATCCTAGAATGGGAGTATTTACTTGAGGATTCAAGTGTGTCACCCAAAGCAGAGTGGTGAAAGAGTTACTTTGAGGAGCTTTTATAAATACAAAGGACTTTTCCGAAGAGGAACTCACCTTCTCGAGACCTGAAGAAAGAAAGGTGGCTTTCTTATCATTAGCTCGAGGGGCCACATAAAACTGATAGGGATTTGGACTTCGGACAAGAAAACATGTTTTGAACCTGCGAGGAGTAAGTTCTACTCCCATCCACTTGCATATTATATAAAAGGCAACGAGATAGCGAATAGAATTGAGATGGAATTGGTTGGGATTAATACCATAGGATCTGCCTATGGTGATGAAGAAGGGATGGATTGGAGGAACTAAACCTAGGGGAACATGTTCCAAGAACTAAGTTCGGAAATGCTCCGATGGGCTCTGTGGTCGATCTGAAAGGTCCGGGATGGCTATTTCGTATTTCCCACCCTGGTGATACCTACCTCGTAACAATTGTTTTAATAGAATGAGATGTTTTTCATTTATCTTTGGCGGACCGAATACTTCGGATGCCGACTTTTTTCGGGATTTTTTGGGAAGAGGACTGTTGGATCAGATGAGAATGTGGAAGTTCGGGTTCTCTTTTTCGCGATAGGCGAACTCTCTACAGGAAGTGTGACACCCTATACCCCTCTGACGTATATTTAACAATAAAATATTCATCCTGTAGATAGACCATTCTGACATTTCATTGATCCATATAAGTATAAGAATATTATTTAAAAACTAATATCGTATAAGATTAAAACACACAACCAATATCTCAACATAAATCATTGTCATATTAAATACAAATTATGATACATGCATTCCAAAATGCAAAATGAGGAGAAGGAGAAGGTTGCACGAGGCATCAACCTGCCGACTTGGTATAGTGTGGCGTCTATATATACAAACCACCTCAAAAGAGCTATTGAACCTAAAACAATATATATGCGATTTTTATGAGTCGCAACTCAATGAATATAAACCGTTAATTTAATTACACAATAAACCAATAACAATCATTAACATTGATCATAAACATATGCAAATGTTACTATGTCCGGTTTATTATTCTGTGAACTGCTCAAACTTGGATCTGTCCCGGGATTTCCAATATGCCATTGTGTATATAGACCCGTAGGTTTCCAATATGAATTTGACCCGTAGGTCTCCAATATGAATTTGACCCGAAGGTCTCCATTTTGTATACAGATCCATAACAAGACAGTCACAGACCTTTTAATTTTGTGCAAATGTAATGCAACACATCAATCATCTGAACATATGATCACGTATACATTTACCAATATATCATTCGATCCCATGACAAATTCATATAAGTACATATTCCTTATATACCAAACGTTGCATATAAATCACATCACATTACATATAAATCACATATACGGTTTATACTCGCCTGACTATGATAAGTAATCCGTTCGTCGCTCTAGTTCCTCTTCCCATTCTACAGTCCGTGCTCTTATATGATTCAATGCAATTTAGCCTAATTGTCCCCTTAAGATATATTTCTATTATGTAATGAAATGCAATGCATATATGTTTTATTAACCATGTTCGGTATTTTCCCTATAACTTGAGCTATAAAATTCCGAGTCGAACAAGGTAAAATTCTGTAGGAACTTAACATATAGCTCTACAACTTTCATGTTTAGCATTTTTCAAAATTCAGTCTCCAACCTGCTTAAAATTAAGCCACAATCACATCATACATATATAGTACTAAATTCTAGCAACCTTTATTATTTTGACATTATCTCACTCAATATTTAACCGAGACATCTACGGTCTTCTTCTGCGTTTAGCTAAGAGATAGGGCTATAATTTTCATGTTTAAGTTTTTCCTAATTCGGCCTATAAAGCTACCAAAACATCCGATGAATTACGATAACTGGAGATATGTATAATTCACTAATGTTTTTGTACCTTTTTGGGATAATCTTTGAGAATTCACTTCGATCAAGTCGAAGAGCATGTCACCACAAGCTCCCCCTCAAAATCTAAAGAAAAACGATGACGAAACGGATCCAAAATCACAAACCCTTCTTTCTTCTTTCTTTTCTCCCTCTGTTCTTTCTTTCCTCTGTTTCTGTTTTTGCTGTCTGTCGCTGCTGCACTTTCTTTTTTCTATTTTTTTTTCTTTTGTTATCTACGCCACCGAATCCACCGCCTCACCCTCTTTACAAATAAATTTTCTTTTCCTTTATTATTATTCACTATCATTATTATATTATATACATACTTACCTGATGACTACATATAAATATATACATATAAAATATATGCTAACAGCATTTGTATATAATATATATTAATAATTTAATGTTAATTAACTAATCTTCTTGTACATTTATGCAAACACACGGCTAGCTATGCATTTTCAAATAATCATTATAATATTAAACTCATTTCCTTTTATATAGCACATATATACGTGTACACCTATATATATAATGTATATATATAATAAATTCTCGAATTATTATAATCTTAACCAATTATGATAGAGTTTTCTCAACACCAATTTTGTGAAAACATATAAATAATACGAAATGCATATGATGAATGAAATGAATGCCAAATAACGTGTATGTTTTGGGTCGAGGATGTTACAGAAAGATTACCAATCTCTTCCTCTGAGACGAACCCATCACGTGAGGAATTGAGAGAAGTAGCAGAAGCCATATAGTGGTGAAAATTCGAAACTTAAGTAAAGTTATTATGGAGAAAAAGTACCTGAAATCGCCTGAAGAAAGAAGAGTCCTTGAGTAATAGAAGGAAGATGGGGCCAAAGTGTTTTTTGAATCTAGTTGAGAGTATTTATAGACGATGTTGATTGGTATTTGAAAGGTCCGAATATCCTGGCCGTTGATTTCGAAACGAAGCGAGGGTTCAGATTAAAAGAAGCCTTTTTTGATTTTCAAATCTCTTTAATCAAGGCGGGAAAACGTGGACGCGTGTCTCACCTAAAACGTGTTGGATACACTTCGCTTTTCGTAAAGATAGAAGACTGCTCTAATTCATTTGTCAATGTGTGTGCACACACATCATTTCGGGGGGAGTGGTTGATATAGTCGAGATGAATATCTCGTTCAGAGAAATCTAAATACTATTATACTAATGCGGGATAAATTATTATTTCGTATAAGCTAACTCGAGCGATATATTTTGAAGATGTAGATCTTAGAATATCTCGCTAACCTTAAGATAAATTCCTGAATCCTGAAACCTTTATCTTACATTTCGAGATATAACGTCGAGATACATTTATGTGGACGGGAAGCATACTTCAGTTTGAATACTTCATCTCGTCGACAAAGATGGCGAGATACTTTATTTTATTTCGAGCCCACGTCCTTGAGCCTTAGTAACTGTTCTTTGTTAGTGGCTTAGTGGTGCTATATTTCAGGAACGGTTAAACCAATTTGGACCTAGGTATAAATATCATTTTTTCACTGTAAGCAGGGGAGAGACAGATATTCAGAGACAAAGAGAGAAAAAGTATTTGAGAGTAGAACAAATTTAATCTTAAACATGAACTCATTAAAATATACAATATATATTAACCAAAGAATATATTTAAGATCCTATTTGCAAATTAGTTAAACGAGCTTGTGCATGAACTTTATAAAAGTTAACAAATATTTTCAAACGATTACTTTTCAGATCGAAACTCAAATAACTCATAAACGAATTGATTGGTTTATATCTCATCTCCCAGTTGCAAAAAATGAGTTGTATTTTTTTTTATAGTACTGTTTGTTTTAAAAGAATAGAAGTGTGTCTTCAAAGAATGAATATATATATATATATATATATATATATATATATATATATATATTACAAACCATCAATTTCACTTTGATGTCCTCAATTGATTTATTGGTTTAATTTACTCAATTATTACTAATTTATTTAGTCATACTCCTTTAAACGTAGAGAAAAATTAACATAATTGACTTGGGGGGCTTTTGAAATACTTTTTTTTTTTTGACAAAAAAGGTTTTATTAACAAAATTTATTCTTTTGGATGGAGGGAAAATTAGAGAAAGACAAACCCCAAAAGTTGCATGAGATAATTATTCTATTCTCTCTTTTATTTATTTGTATTATAGAAGATGAAACATGATTATGTCTTTTCTTCAACCTTGTGTGAGTGAGTGGGTGTTATTATTCTTCGTGCAGATAAAATACTATTTATTTATCTTTTAATAATTGAGTTGTTAGAAAAATAATTCAGTTAGAGAAATGATTGTGATCATTCACAAGTTAGAATCACTATTTAAGTATAATGATGAGTATAATCTACATCTCATTTACACGCGGTTCTAATGTGCCATGTGGTATAAACTAAATTGTACAATTTCAAAATAGACAAGAAATACACTTTTGTGAAGTTGTCTCTAATGAGACAAAGTCGATTTAGAAAAATGAATGTAGATGTAGATGACTCATTTTTTTACACTTATAGCACAAAAGGATATATTTATAGCCGTAAAAAACATACTTGAATAACGCATACTTATATTGTAAAAAACATATTTATAACTGAAAAATATATACGTATACCTGTTAAAGACATATTTGAATCATGTCGCATGTGAGACAGTTTCACAAGAAAACAACTCTTTAATTAAATTAAATTGTGTGAGATTCCATTTCAAAAAATGTGATCCTTAAGATAACTTCATCAAAAATTTTATCAAATTTTTTTTTTTTATTCAATATTGAAATATGTGCAACTCTTTTGGAAGTTATTTATTTTATAACATTTTATCCATTTCAAAATAACTGTTATTTACAAAATATAATTTATTTCAATATATCTCCTTTTTTATTTTCAAGAAAGTATTATCTTTTTCTTTCAATTTTGTAAATATCTTGTTTTTATGTACTATGTATTGATTTACTGTGAATACTCATTAATTTTAGTATACCAAGAATGGGAAATATAATCATTTTTTGAGGTAATTAATTATATAAAATCTGGAACCCTGAAATTGTATACCTTATTGTCCCTTATTCTTAGTTTCGTTTATATTTTATATAACTAATGTGAGACTCATGAGATAGATCGATTATTTTTTCTTTACAAAAATAAAGTAGATGAAGTCTTGTATAAGATTTCATTTTATCATTTCAAAACCTCTAGATAAAAAAACTGATTTATCCTTATTTAAGTTTAAATCATAAGGTTTTTTTATATTCCCAATACTTCTGTTTTAAGAAGCTAAATGCAGACAATTTCGAAAGATTAATACAATCTCCGTCCCAAAATAAATGTTATTATAAAATTTCAAGATATATTTATCAATAATTATCTACCAAAAATGCGTTCATTTATTTCTATCAAATTAACTATATTATAGAGGGTTATTAAGAGGAAAGAGATTTTTTTTTATAATAATTATACTCAAATAGGTGTAGATAAGACTTTTTATTACCTTACTTACTCTGTATAAAAAAACGTAAAACGAAATTTATTTTGGAACGAAGGAAATAAAAATAGGACAAATAATCCATTACATTTATTTTGAAAGAAATGAGTATATGATAAATATAGATTCAATTAATTAATATTCGTATTGGGGATTAATTAAATAATAGAAAAGACAGCATGATGAAACGACAAAACGTGATTATGGGATGAAACACGAAGTAGTCTTATTAATTAATCTTGGAAATGGACACTTCTGTTTGTCCACACATTAGGACAACATCATATGAAAGAAAGTCCTATTTTGGGGAATGGGACCTCTATAAATAACTATATAATTACATTCATTTTTTAAATTCAATTTGTTGTTAATATAAGTTATATATGTGCCAAAGCCAAATGAATCTATTTAAATACTATCTAATTATTGTCTATAGTTCTATTAATTATTGTCATGCGATTATGGGCGGTGAAAATTTGATCAAACAAGCTTAGCAACGGACAATATGTAAAATTAGTAACCAAACACAACTTACGTTAAAACATATCAATCATCACTAATTTGTACAAAAAAAAATGTTTATCATAATTCATCATCTCAAGCATAGTCACACACGACTATTAGCACCAAATTAAATATAAACAGTTTTTGTAATACTTTAATGTAACACTTCTAGTTTATGCAACACATTATTGCAGCCCGTCTAGTTTTTGTAATATTTTAGGTGACTTTTTTTCTTTTTTTTGTAAATTTTTGGAATAAAGTATATTTTTTTAACTAACACCTTTTAAATAACACTCTTTTTTATAGGAGTAACAAAAACAAATGTAATAATTGGGCATTGGAGAAAAAAAAAAGTCTTTTGAGTGATTTGACCAGGATAATATATATATATATATATATATATATATATATATATATATTGTAACTAAATTTTTACATCTTGTAAAATAATTTAACTATTTTATATAAAAACTCATATTTTTTATTGTGCACTTATAAAATAAATAAATTTACATTAAAGAAAAAAATAAAATATCTAAATATTAAATAAATTAATATTCATTTATTGACAAGAAATCTAAATTGATCCAACGGTTAGGCAAAAAATTTAAATCTCAATGTTCAAAGTTCATATCTATTCTCTCCAAAAAAAAAAAAAAAAAAGTCATACCTATTGAGTTGCAAAATTTTTTTTTTTTTTTAACTTTTCCTTTCCAAACAAAGAGTGTTATATAAATTGTTATTTATAATACTTTTTAATTGTTACTATAAGGTGTTGCAATTAAGATCCTAATGAAACATTTATAAGAAGTAAATTATTACTTAAAAACTATATGTAATAGCATCACATTGCTTTAGATGTTATATAATGTCCATTTTATATAATGAGATTTTTTTTTTTATATAAAATTATGAAATACATGTTATTTTTAAGCTGCATTTCATACAATTTGTCATTATTTAAGTTTTTTTTTTAAGCATTTGTCAATATTAAAAAATTGTGTTTACTGTTGATTCTATTATTTATAGAGTTGATTCTATTATATATGGATCTTTGGGCCCGGCTAGATATAAATTGAGCTCGAGTAATCCTTAAAATACAATTCAATTTTTATATTGCAACATACATGTTAATAAACTATAAAATATGCTAAAGCTTGGATTTTCTATATTAATTATTGATATTAAATCCGTTATCGAATTTTTAAGTTTGCATTTCTGTTATATACCCATGTATATTAGGTTTTGGAAATGGGCGTAAGCCCGTGTCCAATTTGGTTACTTTGTCATCTGCTGCTAGTATGAAAATCAGATAAATCAGTATTTGGGCTTGGGCTTGATAATTATAGGCAATGCGGGCCTGAATAGAAACACTTCGGCCCATTTAATTTTGACGCCCAAGTTTCTAGATAATGTTAGCACTTAGCACACTTTTCGTATATAATAAAATATTACCATAATATATGTAGTTTTACTATTAGAATATATATATGTGTGTGTGTGTGTAAAATCTTTCAAGAGAATCTATTTATGGGGTTGTTAAAACTAGTTATTATGAATTGATCCACACTATTTATATTCATTATCTAAAATCCAAATAATAATAATTATAATTAATTGTGATATGATACTTGACAAGAGAGTTTGTTGATGGTGACAATGGTTTTCCCATTGTCCAACCATTATATATTGATTTAAGGAGACAACTATAGAAATTGTCCTTGACTAATTTACTTATAAACAAAATTCATGAATTATAAATATTTTCTTCTAATTTAAAAATTTTACTACTCGAGAGGGGATTATTAGAAAAATACAAACTGCAAAGCAAGTACTTGTAATTTCAAAATATAAAATAGAAATCTTGTGAAAAGGAAAAATTAGATCGAATTTGAAGAATAATTTTTTAAAAACTTTACCTCTTTAACATTAATTGTAGTAAATTAATTTGGTAATTATATTGTAGGTCATTTTGAGTTCGAGCTTTTTCATAAACTAAATCAGTGTGCATAAAAAAAAAATGAAATCTCAAAATATTAATTAATGGTGTAATATAATTTAAGAATAGTGCCAAGAAAATGAACAACACTTCAAGCACTTCCCTTTTAATTTGCTATTTTTTTTTTTTTTTTTAAAATTTGACTTGGAAAATAGAACTAGGAACAATGCATGCATGTATTCAAATTTGACAGCTTAGAAGATAAACATGGACAACGATTTCTTGCCTTTGCAAAAGGTTTCTTTTCTTATTGGGTGAGTGTGATTTGATGTGTCACGACAAGAATTCTTTTAGATTATATTTGGATCGAGAGTTTTTTTAAAAAGATTTCGAACATACAGAGACTACGATATATTCAAATAAACTTAGATCATTGTTCTATTTATGAATAAAAGTAGTGAATTTAAATTCAAATTGATCTGTAAATGAATTTTCAATACATTAATTGTATTATTAGCATAAAAAAGGCGTTCATTGATAAAATAAAATATGAAACGACACAAAGATTAGAATAAAAAAATGGGAATTGACATTGATCAATTCATTAGGTTTCACTAAGTGGAATTACATGACATGATTGATAGATATATGTTAGAATATTATCATTCTCATGAGCTATTGGATTGAGACACATTTGAACTTTCTAAAGTCAAAAGATTTTAGTCGATTCATCAACTACCTTATAAAGGGCACTCAAATTGGCTCGAACAATTTTCATTTATATATTTTTAAATAACTTAATTAATCTTTCCCACCTAATTTCACACATGCATAGAAGAAACCAAACCACACATTTTTTTTCTACATAAATAAGAAAATTGTCAAAAGACTGCCAAACAAAATAATTCTTCTTCTTTGCTACCCAAAAAAAAAAAAAATCTTCTTTATTATAATAATGCCAAAACACAAATTTTAGAAAAACAGAAAATTAGAATTATATAATCACTATATATATATATATATTATATAAAATGAGGAAAGATAAAATATTTTTAAATAAGCGAATCAATATTATGACCCTTTAATTAGATTAAATATCACACGTCATATGACTTCATGAACCTCATATATTATTTGATACTCTTTGTTTTATTTAATATTAATAAAAAATTTAGACTCATGACTCATGTTTCCCCACAATCAAGTTCTTTTTATATAAATTAATATCCACGATTAACAAATCACGTTTGACATAATTTATCTTCTAAATGTGAGGTTAATTAAGTATTTTACTCCCAAACAGAAAAAGGTCCATTAGATAACGATCCAAAAGGCAAAAGTTAGAGTGCATCTTATAAAAAGTAGTATAGAAAATGAGAGATGAGCGCATAACTAATATTATATTGTGTTAATTACCAAAAAAATCATAATATTTATTCAAATTGTCATTATAATCAAAATAACATATATGTAACATGTTTTTTTACCACAGCCAATTTTGATTTTTGTTACGCAAAAACTCGCGTGCAACCGTCGCACCGTGCGACGGGACTGCGCACTGTCGTGCCCCAGGGAACGGTTGACCGTGCGCCACAACAATGTACAACTATGTCATTTTCGACTCTAAGTATGTGATTTTCAACTCTAAGTATGTGATTTTTTTTTTGTGCACGGTCATGCTGTGGGGCATGGCGCGACAATACACGACATGTGTAGCACATGATATGGGGCTCGGTCGATAGTGTGTCACACAAGTATGTGATTTTTAGCTCTAAGTATGTCTTTTAGGGCTATAAGTATGTGTTTTTTTTGTTGTGGCGCACGATCGACTGTGCCTCAGGACGCGACCGTGCACGGTCCCGTCGCACGGTGCGATGGTTGCACGCAAGACCAACTCTTTTTGCTAACGTGTCCAATTGTCAGGACAAGTTAGCTGTCAAATACGACAATTTAACAAAGTTCAACTTTAAGATTTTTTTTTTCTTTTTATCTTTTGTAAATCGGATGTGCAATTTTTTTTTTTTAAATTAAATGAGGTCAAAACACACACTACATATATAAGGTTACATTATTTTAACCAATAATTAGCTAATAGTGAAAAGTTTGGTTAAAATTACAATTCAAGGAAAGGTCATATTTTTATGGTAATTAATTATAACCTATTATATTTACAAAAAGTATATATCATTATAAGACTGTCTCATGGATTTAAATTGAGATTAATTAACTCACAACTTACAATCTATATATAAATTTGTGAAATTGAATTGATTTGTTAACAGTGAAATTCACTATATATATTTAGAATCGTTTTATATAAATTTTTGTGATTAAAAAAATAAATTAAAAAGGTTGGTACAGGTGAATTGAATTATTTCGTCCCACATCTAATCGATATATAGATCTGTAATGATGAGCCCCTAGAAATTAGCGATATCAACTTATATACTTTTTCGTGCCTTTTATTTTTCTTCTTAATTTAATATGTCAATTCAAATAACTTTCACATTTAGAAACTATATATACCAATTTGTAACAATAATACTATGTCTCAATTATTGTTGTTTTAGCATAGTCTATGATGATGATCAAATTGGTTAACCAACAAGCCTTAAGCTTCTATTTTGTTACAATAATGATATTCACATTGATGATGGCAAGTACAATACCTTGTGGCCGGAGCCACCATTCCTCCGCCGTGCCTGGTGGTTGTACAAGCTCAGCCGCCACGAATGAGGGCAAGTATCGTCTCTTGGCGAAACGACGCATTCCTCCATCGGGCCCGTCGCATAGAGGCCACAAAACACCTGATTTTGCTAGGCATTTGCGAAAAGCACTCCAAGCATAATTGGGTGTTTTTCAAACTTTTTAACATAATTTGGAATAAATATGTTTTTTCGAATTTTGTATTTTGTTTTACTAGTAATGTATATTAGGAGAAAGATAGAGGAAACGATTTTATATTTTACACTTATCTGATGTGGTATGTAATTTAACTAACAAACTTCGACTAATCATACACTTCAAAATTCTCAATATATTCAATACATAACTAGAACTGGAAAATACTATATAGAACACAAAAAGTTGTTTTAAAAAACAAACAAATTACACAATCATAATCCACTGGTTTAAAAAAAATAGATGGAGATGTTGAAAGCAATAATAATATGAAATAAATCTTTTTTTTTATTTCTTATATCATAAACCAACTAGCTCAAACAATTAAGAATTAATTTGATAATAAGGTGAAATGAATTGGATTTTAGGACTCTGTATATTAACGAATCTATGAAATAGTCTCATCCAAAAAAATTCATTCAAAAATTAACTTATGAACAAGTTAATATTAGAAGTTTAAACATGTCTCTATATATATATAACATATATGAATTTTATAAAACTAAGTTGGATTTTAAAGAAAAAGAGTAATCGAAAAGCCAAAGAAAAAATGTCAAATAGGTTGTTGACATTCGGTCGCAAAAGATGCAGAAAACGTGTTTATACTATCAACGTCCACTCAATTTAATTACAATTAATGTTAATTCTACTTATATTCTCATAAGAATATTTGTAAGAATATTTGGTATCTCATATTATTTTACTATAGTAATGATACTATAATTGCATATATTTATATGTGTCATATAATAGTGCTACAAATTAACCTACAAAACGAAATATAGTTTTTATTCGGTGGAAACTGTTTGTTTCTATATTTTTCAACAAAAAAATCTAACAAAATATTATTGCAGTAGAAAGTCAAATGAAGAAGGCAAATCCGACACTCTTCAAACTAAGACTAATCGAAATTAATTAATAAGGTGTAGATATGTAGAATTAATTTTGATTTTTAATTCAAGAAACACGTGAATGATATTTCCTAGAAAAGGATGCATGTAGAAGATAATCAATCACGTGGGATCCTAGCTACTTATATTGTGGAAATTTTGGAAGTGAAATGTGAAAATTGATATAATGCTTTCATACATGTCTATTAATATTGCTCAATATATGGACCCAATTTTGGCTTATGTTTTGTCAAACGAGATATTCTATTTTAAATTATAAATAACTTGACAGAAAGTTAATGGATTGATCGTGTGTGTTCTTGAAAAGGGTTTTGTTATAAAAATTCGGAAATATATATCATAAATGAAATAAAAAAACAGACCTGATCCTTCGTACCAAAATCTTTATAAAAAAACAGACCTGATCCTTCGTACCAAAATCTTTATCTCATTTGTGTGTTATATTAAAATTATGTAGTTTTGGTATTGGAAAATATTTATAATTTATAACCACTTTTATTTTGAAAATCAATATAATGTGTTTTGGGATGTGGTACACGCGTGGTATAAAGATATTTGGTATAGGGAATCTGATTTGATAAACATATGAGTGCTTGATTGCATTTTGACAAAAAATTGGAAAAAAGGGTTATTATAGTATAAGTACATTTTAAACATGTATTACAAAGATGTTTTACACTCTATATATATGAAGAGGAGATATATAATTCAATATATATATATATATATATATATATATATATATATATATATTTCTGAATATGAAAATATTGTATTCAAACAATAACAGTTTTTTTTTTTTAATGATCAGCTAGTGTGTTCAATCACTTTTTAGGTGTGATATACACACACACACACACAATATTTCATGTGCAATAATTCAGAAGTACATGCTATAGATGTAATTTTAAGATATAATTAAAATAAAGGACATCGTTATGATATTGTTAAGATAATTTTGTTTATATGGAAGGGAAAAAAAACTATAGAATGGATCAAGGTGGCTAAAATATTCCAAGTCAAAGATAATTTTTCTTCCCTTTTTTTCTTTTCTACGAAATCAATTAATGACTTTCACCATAAAACCTAATCTCCAATTGTACACACGAAGCTTCTTATAAATATCTAAATAGAACAAAATTTATAATTTGTGGATTTTTATTGGGCTTCAATTTGGAATAGTCATTCATTTTAAGACTGAACTAGTGAAAAATTAATTAAATGTACAATAATCAAGAAATAGTATTCTTCAATTTTTTCTATATCATCTGAATAGAAAAGACAACTTAAGTCTAGTATAACGGGTCGACCCGAATGGCCAGAAAGAGATATCAAGTTAAACTCCACATTTGTACACACAATGACCAAAAATAGGAAAATATTGAAGTTGAAATTTAACATGCATGATCATGACTAGGTGTCAACCACATTCAACATTAGACTAATTAATTTGACTTATATTTCTCTATCTTTTAAGCAATGTAGACTTTAAGCACCATTTCCTTATCATCATAATGCTCAAATCGCAACCCTTGAATTAATGCACTTGACAAGTAAAACTCCATTTATTTATTCGTGTATTGACTAATTTTCAACTTCTTAGCTTAATGTTTAAGGGGATAAAATCAATTTTGATCTCATAACTATTTTCTTTTTCATAAATAGTTCCGTAATTATTTATTTTTTCGATTTAGTCCCGTAATTTAAATAATTGTCCGATTTTGATTCCAATGTCGCCGGAAATATCAAAATCAACCGGAAAATTGTTACAGGAGTTGCACGTGAAATCCAATTTGGGATTTCCGACAATGACTAATGACGTGACGTGCCCTGTAATTAGAATTAGTTTTAATATTTCAACCAATAGAATAATTACAGGTCATGCCACGCATTAGTCATTGTCAGAAACCTTCACATTGGATGTCATGTGCAACTCACGTGACAATTTTCCGGTCAATTTTGAATTTTTCTGCGATATTAGGACCAAAATCGAGCAATTATTTGAGTTATGAGACTAAATTAAAAAAATAAATAGTTATGAGACTATTTGCGAAAAAGACAATAGTTATGGGACCAAATGTGATTTTATCCCAATGTTTAAGTATAAGATCAAAAAACTAAACATGTTGAAGTGAAAATTAATTGAGCCTAACTGAAACATTTTATTGAGTTTTTTTTATCAAGTTATCATAAATCCCATTCAAAAATTAGTTTGATTTATTATTTTGCTTTTATTATGTTTTTTTGGTGAAATACATCTAACAAACAGATCTCAAGAATTTGTAAAAATTACATTAAACACTAAATCTAGGAAAAAATTCAAATAATTTTTCGATTGATTTTTATGAATAATTCAATTACTGTCCGACACTGCTCCTCAAAACAAAATGATCGATTGATCACATAAACTAAAAGAGTTTGAGCTCACTCATGTTTATCGATATCATGCTATTATCGTATAAGAATGTGATGTATTTAAAATCTTGATCATTAGCGAAAGGTCTTCAATTGTAGTTTTAACAAACCTCAAGATTTGTTTGATAATTAACCAACATTTGAGATTTGTAGATGCAATTCATCCATTTCTTTTTAGCTTAACCAAATTGGGTCTTAAATAGGCTTTAAATTTTAGGTGGGATTAATTCACAAAAGGAAAAAAAATTGAATCCACTAAAAATTAAAGAAATAATTCAAAAGTATTTTGCCACCATGAAATAAGGTGTAATGTTATGGGTATTGTGGCTCTAAAATTGCACTAAATACTTGGAAAGTTTGTATCAATATATATAGTACTTTACAAAAGCTACCGACAACAAGACATGGTAAAAGTCGTTAACGCGTTTTCTATATCTTTTTCCCTTCAACTGACACTTATAGTTTTTTTCGTTATTTATGAAATATTCACAAAAAAATAAACATTCCTAAATTGTTTTTTTTTTTTTACATCAATTTCAACCCAAGCAGAAAGATAGAAAGTACTTATAATTGTCAAACTTGTTCCATAATAATTGGCATTTTTTTACTAAAAAAGTGCAATTTAAAAACTTTATTTATTTTCACTGAACCTCGAATTGCTCGATATATTTTAAAATATATAATAAACGAAGCTGATTTAAAGACTGGTCCTCAAGTTACATAATTATTGAAATATATATGATAAAAAAATGTTTAACCACTTAAATACAAGACTGAATTTGCATAATTCAGAAATAAAATACGATATTGAAACATGGTAGAATTAAAACGATGATATAAAAATATATCATGGATATGTAGTTAATTTAAATTGGATCAAAATTACAACTTTTTGTGGTAATAAAAGAAAGAATAAAAGTACATTAAATAAAAGTGTATGGCTTCTTTGCTATACAGATTCTAACCTCCATGATCAACTAAAGAATACAAAATTGTCAACAAAAATCAAATCTAAATAAAAAAAAAACTGTATATTTTCAAATTTAAAAAAAAAAAAAGAGAGTATAATAATAATACAGGCTAGTGGCCAACGCCGGGGCTGGGGACCGACCGGAGAATCCGATCGACGGCGGCGAGGTGGCGGGCGATGAGCTTTTGGTCAATGGTGACGGAGTGGCCTTTCTTGCTTGGGGCGGAGGACGGCACCTTCCCCTTCGGCAGCGCCGCCAGAAACAAGCTGCCGTCCGTCGCCGGAGAATTGCTGTGCTCGACGTTCATCGGAAGTTTCCGACCGGAAATTGAGGAGGAAAATATGAGTAAGAATGAGAAGAATAGTAGAGAGGTTGAAGCCATGGGTTTGGAGATTGAGGTTTTAGAGAGATTTTAGAGAGAGAGAGAGAGAGTGATTAATGGAAGTGATTTTGGAGTGTTGAGGAGAAATATATAGAGTGGAGAGAGAGAGAGAGAGAGAGAGAGAGAGAGACGCGTGACGGTTTGGAAGAAGGAGCTTGGCGCTCAAGTTAGTTGGGCCAAGTCAAATTTGAACCTCTATAGTCTTCTAAATGTGAAATGTAATATTATAATGAATTTTCATATTTTTTTATTTGAAGTATGTGATTTTTGAGGACTTATCACTTGTGTATTATACTTTGTTATCACAAGGGGTGTGAGGTGTTTTTAGAAGTTTTTTTTTTAAATTAAACTAATTTTAATTTTCTTAGAAAAACATGTATGATGGGTGTGAGCAATTCAGATCTCTGTACCTAAAATCACTACCTCACTCGTGTGCCGCATATCAAAACACGTTATATTGATATAGAAAATAACGTAGTGGTTGCAAATAACAGTTAAATTGAGAAAATTTTTGTTCATTCAAAACTATGTAGCTTTGATATGACAAAACAAGACATAGATTTTGGTGAAGAGGATTGGGACTGGATTTACGGGGCGGAAATAATAAAAGCTTACTTGTCTGGTATTCTCAACAAGACAACATGATGCAATTCACAGAGTAATTCAAGGGATAAAGTGGTTTAGTAAAGTTCTATGTTAAAAAAATGCATTATTCAGATCATATAAATTTCACCGTATTTGTTACTATCTTAGTGTAGTAATTTAATATACGCAACATGAATTCATGAATGAACAAAAACTTTGAAAATATGGAATGAAAAATGTTTTGCAATCACTTTTGAATTTACTTAATACACATACATAGTGTAGAAATCATGTCAAGCTAATTTTCCAGTTATAATCAAATCGAATTTAAGCTTAAAAGTACAATATGTTTTTTTTTCTTTGTTTCCCTTTTCCTTACAAGTATTGTTTTTATGTGCATATATATTCACATTTATGAATTATAATTGAAATTTCATTTTAGCAATGTGAAGTCCATATCATATAGTTAAAAATGAAATTAAGGTAAAAGGATGGGAATGATGGGGATGTGGGAACAAATCTAGTTTGAGAAAGCCGCGTGGAAGCTGAATTAGGTGGGGGAATGAGCTAAGCCGCCGCCCAATTTCTTTACTATTTTCAACCACATTAATGCACTCAAGTTTGAATGCGACTTCAAGCCGCCGACTGTGACGAGCCGATTTAGCCGGCTTATCTATTTTTTTCATATTTATTCGTATATTACCATCAAAACTACATCATTTTGATAGAAATTGTTTTCATAATAGACGTCCTTCAAGCCCTCGAACATTCTTTGTACCGTATTTTACTAATGATGGACTTAGAAGACATATAAAGCAAAACATATGATGCTATTTGATTTGTTGAAAGAATGTCTAATTATGATTAATCATTTTTTATTAATCATCAAACTAATTTTACAGGTTATATTATTTATACAACACCGGTCTCCATGTATAGGTAAAACTCCTTTATGTTTGTTAAGTCTGATCTTATAATTCTGCAAATTATTTATTTATTTTACATATGTTTTATTTAATTAAATTTGACACTATACCTAAATATTCAATATTTAAATTTTAAGTCAAACCAAATGGTCCTACAAATGGAAGAAAGGTATTCTTTTTTCTTCTTTTGGGATTTGCAAAATATTCACATTTTCAAGTTTGCACAATCACATGGGTGTGTCCATATTAGGTTTCCAAAATCAAAATGACATGTCCTAGAGCTAGGCATGCATGTTTTATTAGGGTTTAATAAATTCTTGATTTCATAATTTATGACCGGCCATGAAATATTTTTTAAGTTTAATAATTAGTACCAATAATCATATCAATTTATTGTATAATAATTATATGTATTGTATTTGACTTAGTTTATCAATTTGATCTTAGGTAGTGATCTAAAAATTTATTTATTTAATTAGATATTAGAGAATTCGAATTTGTGCATTATAATTTAATTATTCTGAAAAATATGTTACGTCTCAACTTTTTCATATTTATTTTTTTGGAATGGACAAAAGGGACAACAAACTATCTTGGATTACTTATTTATCAAACAACCGATTAGGTTAGATACTACAAACAAAATACTTATATTAATGTTTTTTAAAATTATGATTTGATTGATGAATTAAGAAAATTGAGATGGGTTATTTATGATGGAACTTAACAAAGTTATATGCGGGATCAGTTTGTATAAGTCTTTTGTCATTAAAAAAACAATATTAACTTCGAAAATTTAAGTTGGGTTAATATATATATATATATATATATATATAAATTGTGGATTGTGAATTATATAGGTTGTCCCATCTCAATTTTCTTAATTCATCAATCAAATCATAATTTTAAAAAACATTAATATAAGTATTTTGTTTGTAGTATCTAACCTAATCGGTTGTTTGATAAATAAGTATTGTTGTCCCTTTTGTCCAAACAAATCAATATGAAAAACGTTGAGAGATGAAGAAAGCCTTCTCTTCTTGCTAGTTGTTAGCATGTAAATGTCCTAATGCTGACGTAAGAATTCACCATTTCCACCATAAAACAAATAATCTTAATAATAAAAAAAATCATTCATACATAATGAGGATTAAAACAGATTCTCAACCTGTATATTATATAGAGAATTTACAAAGCAGGATTATAGAGCATAAACATTTGGAATATGGAGTCCAAGATTATCTAATATGATAAAAACCTCATAGACTTTTTCAAACATTTAATGAATTGAATGAAACATTTTGTCTTGTTGCCACAGCAATTTTCTCTATGAATGTGGAAAATATACAAATTATTCTTTTTAATATGATCACTGAATTTAGCAATTAATCATTTTTTATACTTCCAATTCTCCGAATAATCTATTTCAAAATATGATAAATTGATAGAACATATGTTTCAATGCAAATATTAGAACAGCCAAGAGATAAACAAAATGTTGAATTAGTTACAATAGCTAGAAATTTTATCCCTATGCAGAGAGTATCTTTTTAAAATTTTGAGAGTTCTTAAATAATTCTAATATTGTGAATACGATGCATATAACGACAATAATGAACTTTATTTTATTTTATTAAGTAGTTGTTAGAAATATATAAACTCTAGAGCAATTTGAAATTTTCTATTATGTCCGTCAAAATTACAATAATAAACGCAAAAATCTTGAGTTTATGATAATCAATATATTAAAACGAACGAGTAAAATACTATTGGAGGAATAATTGAAATGTTAAAATGAAAATTTAGGAGATACCATATTTGTTGCATGTGTTTAATTTAAAAATTAACCAATTAGAGTTTATATATATGTAAAGTTGGGCGTCATCTTAAATAAGAAATATATTAAGAAACAATCAATGAGCTAGCATGGTATACTTGCATCCTAAATCTCATATGCAATTTAGATGATTATTAATTATGGTGAATAATGATTTGGTACAAAAAAAAAAAAAAAGAAGAGGAAATTGCTAAATTATGTATATAAGTCAAAATCTCTCTCTCTCTTTTTTTTTTTTAAATATAATTAATAGTTGACCTGTCTTTTAAAATTAAATTAGTGAGACAGTCTCAATATTGTTAGGTATACTTAAAAACTGAATATGGTTGATTTCATAATTAATAAACACCAAACCCTTTTAAAATAAGATTAAAAATAAACACCTAAATTAAAAAGATACACCTAACTTAACATTCGGTTATATTTAATACATGTTATTTTATTATTACTTGTATTTTAATATATATATATATATATATATATATATATTATAGAAATTAAATCTAAACTGCTTGCCAACAGTTCTTGCAAATTCAAACATATATATTTATTAGCAGGCGCAGATTTGGATAACATAAGATTAGACCTGGATTTTTTTTAAATAATTTAAAACTAACTGATGATGTCTACAAACAATGATGCTTTATCTTTAATTTAGTATTAAATTTATGTCAATGGGCTGCATAGTTGTTTGTGTCTGCATGTGAATATATATACTTAATTGTATTATATATAATTAATATATATACATATTATATTTGATACACTATACCAGAGATATTATTTGTGGTAGTTTTTTTGTACAATTAATACACATGAAACAACACACATATAGCTTCATATTCATGTGTAAATCTAGTGTAAATCTTACTCCATCCTTACTCAAATCAGTCTTTTAATAAATGAATCCAAATTATAATAAGAAATTTTATATGATTCTAAGTGGACGTGAAATAAAATAAGAAAAAAATTATTAAGTCATAATTTTTTGAAAATGAATATGTGGGCATATATAAAAAAAGCACGACAATATTTATTTAGATATACTATATCAATATCACAATCACAAGATTATATACGAATTTTCGAGAGAATATTTTTTTGATCCTTTAACTTTGGAAATTATTTAAGATGATAAATTAGCATCAATTATTTTAGGCCAAATCAAGTAATTATTATATTGAAATATATTTTTTCATTTCAAGTAATATGTCTTAATTGCTTGTGAAGACAATGGGGAATTAATGAAGGGGGCATAAAATTTGTGCATTTGGTGCAAACTACCACATAATATAAATATAATATACTGTGAAAGAACATGCATCATATCCCATCACAATCAAGTGGTTTATTATATTCATTTTTATTTATTAAATAAATAATATAAAGTCAATGAGCCTCTCAAATAAGACAAACATATGTCTATAGCATAATTAAAGGACATCATAATTAGAATGATCCATTTAATAGAAATCCAAAATTGAGCTACGTACATTGAGATTTTAATTGGTTTCATTGACAATTTCTTTATCTGCTAGCTACAAACTTTTGTTTAGAAATATATAATAAATAAGAATAAAATAATCATTTATAAACAATTAAATAAAGTGAAATTTTTAATCTGATCTCACAAATTCACCTATATTTGTTTATTACTTTAATATATTGAATCATATTCAACTTGTTTAGTCGGTGCATTGGATACAAAGAGAAGAAGTAATGATTCACTGACTTTTGAACAATACACTTTAAGTTTTAGAAATGTTTTTTCTTTTTTCTTTTTTTTTTTGGTAATTTGGAGGTGGTAATGTTAACTTTGAATTTTTTTTTTTAATCTATATGAAATGTTTTCTAACCTGATTATCTATATGAAATATAAAGAGTCTAAACATATCTCTATTTTACTAACGTGGATCCATATAGTATTGAAAATGAAATCAGATAAGCATTAATTTATGCTTATCTTTTTCTCTTAATATATATGCTTATCTTTTTCTTTGAGAAGATTGTATAGCTTTCCCATTCCTTCATTATCATAAATTAATATTATCAATTAATTGTGTACATGATAATATATAGTAAGCATTTTTAGTACATATTTCTCTAAGCTTTTTTAGTAAATAATAGAACATAATTCACTATAAAAGAATCCAACTTATACACAAAACACGTTTATTCTGTACTAATAGTGGTAGAATAGGTGTTATATCAAAACACATTCATACTTGCTACTTGCTAGCATATATGTAGATGATATATATTCCTAATACAACATTTCAAAAACTACGAGCAAATATCAAACTATACCCTTAAATTAAATCTTTGCTAGCTAATTAAATGTTAAAATTTGGCCGAATTCAGGTTTGATTTACACATATTCATACACATACACACTCGATATAACTTCATCAAATGCAGCATCTGAAAAAAACCCTAACGAGGCCTGAATCGTCGGCATAAAAGGGGATTAGCGAGATGAGGATGCAGGGAGGAGCTTTTACAAGTATAACAATGTCATTTTGTGCTACACTAGATGATGGTACATCAGATACAACATTTCAAAAACCGTAAATGTTAAACAATGCCCTTAAATAAATCTTTGCTACTGAATGCTAGAATAATATTGAGTTCAAATATATCATTCATTTACACACATTCATCTATATACATACTCGATATAACTTCATCAAATGTAGCATCTAAAAAACCCTAACGATGCCGACAATTTTACATAAAAGGGGGTTAGAAAGATGAGGATGCAGGGAGGAGCATGTACACCGGGTCCATTGGACCACACCCCATGTTCCAAGTTTAGGTGTCTGTCCCACGACAAATTTTCTTATGTCCCTGCCGAAAGTGTGCCTATTTACGTCACTCTATTACGTTTTATTTTTAATTTATCATATATTTGGCTATATAAAACATAAATAGTTATATATCACTTCTTAATTAGAAGTAGTAACATGATGGGCCAAAATCTGCCCCATCCCTCTTCTCTATTTGGATTTTACAATTTTTAAAAGGATTTGAAGTGGTCAAGAAAAAAAAAATTGATTTTGATATACTTTGCTTACTACATATTTATTTTTAATGAATACTAACAGGTTAATGACAACATATACACGTATAATTAATTAAGTATAATTGCATGTAGGTCTCTACTTGTACACAATGGTTGATCTTAATTATGGATTTTTGACTGTTTGTATGAAATTGAGAATTAGATATAAAATAAGAATTAAAAGTCTTCAATCGTTGATGAGTTAGAAACCCATGTTGAGCCATGAAAATGATCGGAAAATTGTGTTGGAATCAACATTAAAAAAAAAAAACATAACTATCCATTTTAATAAAATTTTATTATTTAACTTGATACAAGGGGCAGATTTAGTAACTTCTATTTTATTCTTTTTTTTTTTAACTGGGCTTGGTTTATGACCAGTTCTTGTAGAGATCATTGGGCTGGTACTTCTAATGGTTTTCAGACTCAAGCCCAATTTTGAAACTGATATCTGTTTATTGTTTGGGATTCAAAGCCCAATTGAAGAAGCCTTATTGGGCTGTGAATTATATTTTGTTCTTATGAACTTTTCTATGTAAAATGCTACTTTTATTAAAATATAAAATATATGAATTTCGCCCTCTATAATTTCATATGATTTTACTTCTATCCCTTTATACTTAATTTTTAAGTTTTATCACTTTACTTTCAGTCTTTTTCTTGACATTTGTTTTCTGTACTTCAATTTATTGAACTTATGCCTCATGTAATTTGGTTGATACAATTTTACTCCTATAGTTTTTGTTACTTTTGTATACTTTATCTCTTAACTTTAGTTAATCCCTTAAATTCTCACTTTTTAAAATTTTTAAGTAGAAAATTATGAAATATTGAAAGTACAGGGAAAAAAAGATTGTGAATACTATAAAATCTAGCTCATTTAAATAATTATATTGATTATCAACTCAATCCCCCTCCCAAATTTTAGTAATTTTATTTGAATATAAAAGTCAATTAGATTTAAAACTGCTTCCAATTTTAAATAAGGATTAGCATGGCTCAGAGCAATTCGGGGATAAATAAATCTCCAGAATTGCTCCAAAGTTTGGAAATTTTTGGAGAATACTAAAACAATTGTCTGGAATTGTTCCATCAATTCGATCTGATACCTTGGGAGATTCGAGTATAATAGAACATATTAGTTCGGATTTCGGAGATTTAAAATTTTACAATTCCACAAATTCGATTTGATACCTTGGGAGATTCGAGTATAATAGAATAGATTAGTATGGATTTCGGAGATTTAAAATTTTACAATTTAAAACAAAATTTCATTGAAACAAAATGCAATAAATAAATCATACGACGTTAATTAATTTAAATCTTAAAAAAATCATAAACTAACAAAATAGACTTGACAAATTACTTAAGTAGGTCTCTTCTCGAAAACAATAGATTACATTCAAGTTTTTTTTTTAATTATTCTAATTCTCCTTGCTCTACACCTCATAAGTGATCATCAAGAACTTTGTCTTTTGAAAGGTAAATAAATATAGGTTTTATAGTAAAATTTAGTCAAATTTGTAATTAACTACTCCAGTATAACAATAAAAAAAAAATGAAATCAATAATACATATAAACTTGTATATATTTACTTTCTTTAAATCGGTTCTATATGGTGCTTCAATACGGTACCGTCCGGTTCGGATAAAGCCAAACAATACACGGTTTTTTATTGATTCGATGGTGCTTCGGTTCAAATTTCTCCACAATCCTATGATCACAGCAATCCATGTTCATCCCTAATATTAAATAACTAAATTGTGTTTCTTTGGGAAGTAATTTATCAACTTCATATTTCTTACCAAAAAAAATTTGAATACAATTTTTTTCTCTCTGTCAGATTTATTTGTCCATTTATAATTTAATATCCCAATCTCTTCCACCACTCAATATTAATAAACTAAAACCTAACAAAATTGGATAGAGTGAATACAAATGTTAATGTTTGTAGAAGTGTGGTTCAAATTTAAAAGTACACTATGCACCAATCACCATGCACCCTGCATGGTGGTGCACTGCACTCTGTCACTGGTGATGGTTACCACAGCCCAATTTCAGTAGACATTGTCAGTTTTGTTTAATATTCCCTTTTCTGATCTCTCAACTGCCATTTTTAGATTCTACTTCAATTTCTGAAATTCTAGTTTTATATTACATTTAAAGTATTCACTATTCAAATTTTAGATACTTATAAAGAAGAAATTTTTATCCACATAATCAAGTTTTCTTATTTTTCTATCATAAATATTAGTGAATCGTCAAAAATAATCTTGCAAGCTGCACTCATATGTGAAATAGCATAAAAAAGAACTGATGTAATGATAAATATATTTAATCATTACTATATGTATGTCTTATCAATAAGGATAAATTTGTTGTATTATTGAATTATGATAAAAAGTATATATATTATTTATCTACTATATATTAATTGTGGTAGAAATGACTCTTTTGAGAGCCCCAAGTTCAAATATTAGAGATAGTGACAAAATATAGTTATATAGATAAAGTAGTGATAAAAAAAAAATTACAATAATAAATTCAATTAGTGATGAATTTGTGAGTAAAATTAGAAACATATGTTGGTACTTTGAGTTTGAGCTCTAATTTATATTGGTGACTAAATTTGGCCATGGAATTTTGACAAGTTTTCCATCTCTAAATTTTATCATCTAGCATTTTAATTATTAATGATTTCATCTCAAATCCTTCACTAATATGATTTAAAGTATACATATATTCGAGATTAAAGACTGATTTTTCCTTTCTATAAATTGATATTTTCTTGTAGTTTTGTTTGTATAACGATTTCATGTGAACATAAAAATACATTTGGATTAGGTATCTTAATTCTTTGATGTATTACGAATTGATGTATAATGCTAGCAAATTTAAAAATAAATTTAATTAAAAAGTACAAGATAAATCGAGTAAAATCTAGTAGGTCTGCAAGTAGGTTGTAAGAATAAATATATGCACAATTTTAGATAATTAATAATTATCTCTGCAGATCAATTAAATGAGAGTAGCTGTACCAATTAATTAAGAGTATATAAATATGGAAAATTTATATCGCACTCTATTATTCTTAATATTATTTTCATTTATTAATGCTTTCTGCATATTGCACCTTGCTCAAAATGGAGCGACAATTTATTTGAATTTTTAACATTCTTTATTAGAAAAAATGTAACTGAAACTAACGAAATCTGTAAAACGATCTCACGTAAGCGAGTATTTCTTTTTTATTTTTTATTTTTTTCTATTTAACTAACATCCTAGCATACGAATAATTGTAACACATTTAACACATACCTAAAATTTTTGAAAAATAATATATGGTGATCTAATAATAATTTACATTACAAATATACAACACATGTTTAATTTAACATTATCTATTTTTAATATATTCTTTGTATAATTTCGGTACACCTCTTGTAGTAATATTTACGACTATTTTGAAAATAAATTATTTGGCTACACTATAATTATAATGATAACGAGAATTACAATAACATTAAATAAATAAAACAATATTAATGATGACTATCAATATATTATCTTATATTTGTCTCTTATATTTACACACACATATTATATTTAATATACTCTGCATATCATAATTTAAATATGTAAATACACTACTATATTCTACAATTCTTTGATATAATAAAAAATATTGAAATATTATAATAATGAAAGAGTAATTACAATAAAAAATCAATTTTATACAAATAAAAAAAGAATTATACAATTTCATTAATTTTCACCTCCCTAATTTCATCTTCTCAGAATCTCTTAGGAGAACACAAACAACCCTGCAGAAATAACATAAAATAAAATAAAAACTAAAAAATTATAATTATAATAATAACTTCCTGGGAAAAAAAAAAGAAATTTATATACATACATTGAACGAAAGTCGAAATTTTCTTCTGGAAGAATGCGTTTGAAGCGCGCTTTCAAGCTTCAATGCCATGTCGTGTTCGGTGAAAATCTGTCCAGGAGAATTGAGAAACACGCTTCTTTGAATAGGAGGAGACCAAAGCCCGCTTTGTGAGTAGTCGAAGTTGAATTCGGAGACGTCGTAGAATTTGGAGAGGAGTCTGTCGGAGACGGATTTGGAGACCAGTTGGATTGTCTGTGAAGGGACTGAGGGGTTGTCTGGTGAAGATGAGGTTTCAGAGATGGACATTTTCTTGATTTGTTCAGCCTCAGAAATCTGCAGAATAGATGTTCGATGAAATGCTGCAATGAGATGATGCAATAGAAAGAGTGTGGGTTTGTGAGATTGTGGTGGGGTGTTTGATAATGAGGTGACACATGAAAATATTTTAACTTTGAATTCTATGATGATAATAATTTAATATGTTTTTGTGTGTGTGTGTGTATATATGTGTGTGTGTATATAAATAGTATGATTGATAAGGACTTGTGTTGCTGGTATGCAATCATAGAGTGGACGTGGGTAGCATAATTGGAGAACAAAGCCTAGGTTTTTATATCACTTTGTAAAATAAATAAAAATTTAAAATTACAAACTCATTTTAATCTTGGTTCTACATAAAAAAGAAAGAATTTTATTTTACTATTTTTGAATGATAAATGTATGTAATATGAAAGATAATATATATTTGTTTATAATTTAATTTAATATATATCGACTTTAATATCAAGGAGTACAAATTAACCACCGAACATATATATCTTGAAAAATGTACAATACATTAGAGACTACTACCATAATCATGTAATGCAATATCAATGATGCTTCTAATTAAATTACATGAGTTTTGTTTGGTATAATTATTAGAGACGATAAGAGTCAGTTCTTTACTTGTCGATTATATTCCAAAATATACATAGAAAAGTTTACAAAGCATTTACGGACATTCAAAAACAAAGACTTAAAGTTAGGAACATCCCAATTGCAAAAGATGAGAACCCCAATTACAAAGAATTCAAAAACATTAAGGCTAGAACCTAAAGTTGGGAATACCCCAATTATCAACAACAATGAAACCTCTAAAACTATTACTACCATCATATTTATCAAACTGCATTTTCTTTTTCTCTTTAATTGTCAAATTCGTCATCTAATCTGTTGCTTTGTTTCTTTTTCTATGTATGTATGAAATATACGAGTTTAAACACTTTTTTCCATGCTAATCATATAGTTTGGAATGTGTTCATTGAGGCTCTTCTTTTGAACAATTGTAATGAACTTAAAAAAAAAAAATTCTTAAAAAAAATACTCAAACACCAAGTTGATCATCTAATTTACATTTCCAAATTAAATATATTGATCTCATACATACATACATACATATATATATATATATATAGTTTAGTATAGTATAGTTCCACGCCTGCACTGTGTAATGACCGGCCGGTCGGCCGGCTACCGTTAGAAAATTAATATGAGAAAAAAAGTCTGTTAGTTATAACACAGAACGTTTGCTTTTTGACAAACCATTTTTTTACCTTTTTTATTTTTATTATATAGTTTTTTTTAAGAGAATGCAATTAATTAGTAATTATTGTAAAAAAAATTAGGGGAATAATTATTGTTGAGCTAACAGCCTAATAATTGACCTTCCAATTATTAATTAATGAAAAAAATATTTTAATATGTGGACCCTAATAATGATAAGAAATATAGTCTGCAGTAAGACTGTTTCTTTATTTTTTTTTTAATCTTTTTTAAATAGAATATTTTATTATCTCTGTAAGATCAATATATTTGCAGCTATTATTAATATACAGAATATTATTATTACGTTTTTTCTATTTGTGAAGCATGTTTTTTGCTGCAAATCATTATAATTGGTCCAAGTCAGCCCAAAGTTTCATTAATAGGCTAAGGTTGAGGTCCAAAGTAAATGCTAAGATTATTTTTCTTGAATTTAATTTTATGCATAATTTGGGCCATACGAAGCCCATAAGGCAGTGAAATTAAGAGGCCCATTAAAATATTAAAATAAATTATTAATTATTATAATCAAAGAAACATGGGATGTTTATCTTGGAATTAAAGGCTAATTATTTATTACGAGCCTAGAAAATGTAAGTAATTTTGATTTATATATATATATATATATATATATATATATATATATATTTTGGTCTACATATAAAATCTAAAGTTTAATTTCATATAACAAATTCAACAAGTATCTCCCAAATTTTATATATTTCATCACCTAATTTTTTGCTTGTGGTTATAGAATCAATAAACATAAATAAAATTCTTTAAGTCTTTTTTTTTTTTTTTTTTAACTTGGCCTCCTAATTAATTTTGCCTCAAGCCTTATCTTTCCTTGACATGGCTAGTGCCCAACAATATTATTTTAAATAAGTTGTGTGCATTTATTACTTGAATTATTATCTGTAATCTACAGTTTAATTTGCTTTTTACAATAATTTGGATTTATGGTTTTGCGACAATATTATAAAATGCTAGCTGAAAATTAATGAGAATCTTTTATTGCATTATACATTTATAAAACTGCAGAAATACAACGTTGTTGTTAATCAGTTTGCAAGAAAAATAATCACGTACAAGTTAACCAATGTCAATGAAGAACGTGGGTTCCAACTATTTTCGTACAAAAGTTACATTTTATATTAAATCTATTTTTCCCCACAAAATATCACATCATTTATTAATTAACCATTATACATCATGTATTTACTATTAATGAATACATGAAGTGAATTAAGAACCTCTGCTAATCACAGTCAGATTTTGTCATATCGTAATTCAAGTTTTTATTAAGTAAATGTTGGAATTTATAAATAACTATGAATTGTTTTCTTAAAAAAATCTCATCTTACTTATATGTGTACCATTGTATTTTGTAAATTGCACTCATCTTATTTATATTTTTTTTAATTAAAAAAAAAAGAGGATATATTTTTAAAAGAACACAAATTTGATGTGTGTGTGTGTATATTTCATAGTTTAAAAAAATAGATAAATTATTTAATTAATAGGTCTTAAAAAAATATTTTATAATTATTAACTCTTCTTTTTGCACCAATAATTAATTACTCACTCACTTTTTCCTTAGTAAATAAGCAAAGGCAGAGTTGTTTCCTAGTTGCACGTTTCGTTAGGTGCTAGGGATAGCATGAAAAATGGAAAAAAAAGACAATATATATATATATATATATATATATATATATATATATATATATATATATATATATATAATGAATTAATAAAATAAAACTGAGATGTTAAAATTTATGAAATTAAAACAATAATAATCTCACAGGATATAATATCAGATTGGTATTTCTGAACAATATAATTAAATAACAATTTGAAATAAGGTGGAAGGTGTAAGGATCTCTAGTTTGATTTATTATAATTTGAGTACTTACAATTAAAATCACCTAACTAGTAATTATCTTTATCAGATAATTATTAAGCTTAAGTCTGAATCGAATGATTGAGAATAATATATTTCAAGTTATAAAATATGAAATTAATAAAAATGTAATTAGATACGTGACACATTAACAATGTATATATTATTAAATGTTCATTACAGACAAATACAGGACAAACTTTAAATATCACACTTAGGTGCAAATAGTATAAAATGAAGTTTGTTATAATAATAATAATAATAATAATAATAATAATAATAATAATAAAACTCAATATTTAATGACCCTTAAACAAATATAATTTTTGACATTATTAGTCCGACCATAGGCGTTAATTACAATAAGATTATATCACATCAACCACCCACCGATATAATAAAATATTCTTATTCTCTAACAAATAATTAATTTAAATTTCTTATTCTCTAACAAATAATTAATTTAAATTAAATGAAACTCTTAAATAAAATAAAGCTTATCTCTACACTGAAAAGAGAATCAATTAAATATATATTATTGCAAGCAACTAATGGCCTCAACCGGTGGTGGCCAGGCTACGCCGCCGCCGCTCCACCTCTCTCGCCGCCACCCCACGGCGGAACACGGTGGAACACTCCGGCAACTCGCCGAGATCGGCGTAAAGATCCGACTCTTCTTCTTCTTCCTTTCTCATCGTGAAAATCATAGCCATTTCCATATCACTAATATTAATTCTATAATCCTCCATTAAAATTGGACTCTCTTGCAATGTACAATATGTTTGATCAAAATCAGTAAACCATCCAAATTCATGATTTCCATTAATTAGAGGCCCTTGATCACCAATACTCGTAATTTCATGAGATGGAGTCTCGATTACTTCGTTTGAAGGAAGTTTTTCCCCCTCTTCGTCATCATCATCGTCGTCATCTTCTTCTTGTGAGTCGTCTTCGGAAACTGAGGTGGCGGCGGTGGTGGCGCGGTGGTAGTTATGGCGAAAGTCCGGTGAAGGGTGGTCGTGTTCTGACGAATATGTAATGATGAGCATGGTGGGATCCACTCTACTTATCTCCACTTGCTTTCTTGCTGGACATAGCTTTGAGCTACTACACCTATAATATCCTCTGCAAAATCATTGAAAAATTATGATTGTATTCTCCATTTAGGAAAAATTACTATAAATTATTGGTTTAAATGCGAAAGATCAGTCTAAAATATTGATTTTTTTCATCTTGTAATCTAAATATATATATATATATATATATATATATTTTAAATCCAAATGCAACCTTGAAGTTCTGGATTTATCAAAATGCAACGTAAATCATTTTTTCGAATATTTTTCGGTATATGATTTAATTTTTCACTACCTTTTCTTTTTATTCAATTGAAACCTTTAATTTATAATACATTTTGATAAATTTCAGAAATTGAGGTTGTAATTCCAAAAAAAAAAAATAGTCGAAAAAGTGATTTATGTTTCATTTTGATAAACCTTGAGAAATTTAAGACTGCAATTAGACAAAACAAAAAAAAAAAAAAAAAAACTCAGGTTACAAAATGGAAAAAAAATTATTCTTTAGAGTAATTATTGCATTTAACTCTACTTTATAATTTAAATAGTAATTAATTAATTACTTTTTTTTTTTTTTGGAAGAACAAAAAATATTACCTAGGATATGGTGAACCTTTGATCGGTTTTTGACCGTATTTTCTCCAGGCCCACGAATCGGACGGTGGAGAACCGATCTGATTGCCTTTTAGTTTTAATCTCCCTACATCTTTGATTGCCACTGAAACTACCCTTTTCTCCGTGGCTCCCCTTCTGTATTAAAAATCGAGAATTAGTCGAACAAAATTCCAATATCTGAATTATGAAAAAAAAAAAAAAGAATCAAATGAAAATCAGTCCACTAATTATTTTGTTATCAAAGTTTCTTCAACTAACTGTTGTGCATGGAGATTAAATTCACAAAATATTTATGTATGCATATAGAGAAAGTTAATTATTGCAGTTTAGTGATTAATATTTAAATATTTATTACCTTATATTGGAAGAGGAAGTTGAGGCGATCTTGGAATCTTTGGCCATGGCGGAGCTTCCAAAAGCTGCGCGATTTTCCGGCGAGTTCTCCGGTGAGTACTTCTCTAGTTTGTGTGTGTATGTTAGAGAGAGAGAGAGGATTGGGTGGTGAGTTATTAATTATAGTATGGATATGCTAAAGATGTGATATAATAGTTTATTATGGAGGACGTGAAAAGAAAATGTTCAAGTACGTAATTAATATTATTATTATTATTATTATTATTATTATTATTTTGTTTCTTTTAATTTCTTGCAATGTGTAAGGGATCCTAACTAATATTGTTTTGTTTGATGTAACTTTTGTTATCTTTATAAAATATTTTATTTTATCTCGTATTTTATGAATCAGCTATATGTAGCTAGATTGATATTATAGTGACAGATGCATTTTATTTAAATATTAAATAAAATATTATTTTGTTGGTATGATTTTGCTAATTGAAAATGGTTTTATAATTACTATTAGTGTGTGGATTTAGATTGTCAAGTCAAAAATTAAAGAGAATTGAATTGTATAAAGAGGGAAATTGATCAAATTGCATGCTTGATAAATTATGCTCGATCAATTTTGGTTAGAGATGGGTGATATTATAAAGAGGGAAGTATCCTTGCTAGCTTACAATGAATAATAGTTTTTGTACTTTTTTCCGTTTCAATCAGACTTTATATCCAATGATTTGCTTTGATTGTAAGAGATTACAAGTTGTATTACAATTAATAGAGTGAACATATATCGTGTGTTATTTGGAACAGTAACCCTGACGCTATGTTTATTTTCGATACTATATATAAAATTGAGACTTGATGAAGTTAATTTTCTTAAAAAAATTCTCCCAAATATGTACATATTTTTTTTCATGGACCATCATAAATGTATTTTCCATGATATTATTTAAATTTGGGACCTTTTCGTTTCCTCGACTACTTTGTGACATTAATCATATTGATATCAAAATAGAGAATGAATTTTTAAGTGTACTAGATAATTTCTTACAATCAAATTTTACTTGTATCATGTATATATATATATATATATATATATATATATATACTCACACATTTTATATAAATAGTTAGATAAACACTAAGGGTATGTTTGTTTTGGATTTATGTAGGATTGGGGAAATCCGGATCTTGAAATCCTGGGATTTGTAAATAAAGGTGAATAGTTAAAATTTGTGTTTGTTATGAGATTTTATAGGGTAGGATTATTACTGTAGATGTCAAATCAATGCTGGAAAAGTTAGTAAGTGTAATATTATATTATTAGTTGATGTAATGATTAAATAGAGTAGGATTTTGATAGATTTCATAATCCTTGTTTGTTTAAGGATTTACATCAAGGATTTGAGATTTTAAAATCCCAAATCCCGACCAGCCAACACTAATCCAAACATCACCTTAAGAGTTTTTAATTTCTAATGAACATATAAAATTGAAAAAATCTTATATACTCTTGACGTCTATACGCGTATATATATACAAACAACAATTTCAAAAAAAAAAAAATATATATATATATATATATATGTATATATATATTATCATGTGAACTAAGAAGCCAGAATCATGCTGCACTAGAAGGAGTTTAATTAATTAATTTCATTGGTGCGTGTTGTAAAAAGAATGATAATTGCAACCGTTGACTATAGGAAATAGGTTCTAATTGTCAAAGTAATTTTTTATTTATTTTAATTTTGGCTAAATCCTGTTAAAATGAGAAGAGTCGTGATTTTGTTCATTAAAACATTTTAGCCAAGTTTGGTGATCTCTCAAATAAGCTAATGGATATTATATACACCTTATTGTATTAATTTAAAAATTATATATATATATATATATATATATATATATTCAAAAGCCATAGAGAAGTTACTTATTCCAAAAGTTGATTTAAATTTATCTATCAAGCATATACAATTTTCACAAATAAACGTTTATATATATCCACAACTCCATCTCAAATAAATTACCAAGCAAAAGATAATATTTTGTAACGTGATATATAATATTTTTACTAACACATAAATATTAACACTTTGCATTCAATCTTTTCTAAAAACCATATTTTATGTTGAAGTTAACTTTATATATATTAAAAAAAAAAAAGACTAGCTAGTATCGAAATTTGCATCAACTCCTCATATACATGTGAAATGATTACTGAAATTGTCAGTCTAATCCAAAAGCAAAAACAAAATGGCAAACTCCTATTGGATCCTTTAATAATATTATAATTATTGGAGAAATTATTGAATGAACAAAAAAACGTGTTTAATATGTCTGACCCAATTGTTACGAAATCGTTTGATTGGATGATTTAAATTATATTGGCACTTCTTCTGACTTTTCCCTTTCATCTTCACCTATTCACACTGCAAATTAATATATTTATATAAACTATATACATGGGAGTTCTAAACTTTTACATTGACTGTAATGGGGATAATATTTTTTATTTATGCATCGAGTTGAGAACAAATTTATTATTTAACAATTGAATTTTAATTTATTTAGTTTCAAGCAAATAAAACATTTTAAAACTTTAGAAGTGACTTCAATAAATTAGATAATATTTATATGGATTGATTTATGGATACAGGTAGCCATCTCTCTTAGACTTTTTAAAAAGTTATTTATTTATTGAAAATTATATTTTATATTTAAAACATTAATTTACAATAATTCGCTCATCTTATTTATCACTTGGTTAAAGCTAATCCTCCCATAATTCTATGTTATAATATGAAAAAATATGTTCGAAATTTTTTTAGATCCAACCTGCACACACGTAGGGTCTGTTTGGTATGTGTGTTTGCATGGGTTTGGGTATTCTAAACCAATCCAAACCCATTTTTGCTTTTGGGATTATTGGTCCGAGTGTAAGTGTGGCCCGATTTTGAGTTTGAGTTATTGGAGGAGAATTCATGGGTTAAATTAACCCATTATATTTGGTGGGTTTATTTAGCTAACATTTGAAAAGATATAAAATGGGCATTTTATAATATTAACCCAAATAAAAATAAACAAACATTCAATCCAAACACATGTATTATATTTAACCTAATATTTAACACTCAAACCAAACATACAGAAAACATCAAATCACAACTTTATGAACAATGTTAACCCACCATATCATATCAATTTTAACTAACCCATCCATCGAACCAAACACACTCATATAGTTTTTGGATTTTAGTCCTTACTCAATTAAACAAGATTAAAACACAACTCTAGATATATAATATGTATTATATATAAATATATCATTTTTTTTTTCGGTAAAAGAAATTCATTGAAATCAGAAATTTGGTATAAGAAATACCCAAAGATACAATGAAAGATAAAATGAGAAACAAAAAAAAACAAAATCAGACAGCCAAACACTTTCTAGAATTGTCTACTCAATTTTTGAATGAGAACCCACGATAAAATTTAGAAATAGAAAAAAACCAACTTCATAATCCCGCCTTAAGTTCTTCACTAAATTTATAAGCTAAAAACACTTGATCATTAAAGATCATGACATTCCTCCATTGCAATAAAAGTCATGCTACTCCAAGCCATACACAAGTAGGCATTTATATAATGTATATTATATTCTTAAATTCTTTATAATAAATTTTATCCTGCAAAATATTGATTTTTTAGCTACTGTCCCAATTCCCAAGTGCACCTAACTTTTAAATCTATTTGTAATAATTATAACAGGGGATGAGAACTGGAACATGTGACACTAATGACTCAAGTTTAAATAAATTTATAAAATTTGAGAGTTCATCTCGTAACCCTAAACTATTATTTTTTAGAGTTAATAATATTAGGAGTTAGTTTCTCAACCATACATTGTTATTATACATATTTTAAATATGATATTATTAATTTATGGAACCATTACTAATACTACTTCATACTGTAATTCCGTAAAATACTAATATTTTAAGTTAAATCGAATTTCTTACGAAAAATTAATATCGGTTTAGATCTCTCTATACATACACACACACACACACTATGTTACGGGCTTTCATGGGCCACGAGGCCCAGTCCACAGAAATAAAAAAATATAACAAAAGATTTGATTTTATATATATTTTTTTACACTTGGCAGCCCAATAGTGGTTTTGTAATGAACTGCAAATTTTATAGGCCCATAAAGGATTCAGATTTGCATCAAATTCCGTATTTGATTTTAATATGTATAAGCAAGATTATTTATTTATGTATCCTTTTATTGCTAAATTGTATTTCATTTATCTAATTTATGCAATTGATGATATTAGTAATGTATATATGAATAAGTGAATAAAGGCGAAAATATATAGGTGTTATTGTAAGTTAAACTTCTTTTCTAACCACTTTTTAGTTTTACATATACTGTTTTTGCCATAATTTTTTTTTGACACTTTCAACTATTGTAAGACTAACACACTTTGTATGGACTCTTAGTAGTCTCTTTTTTATCTCAACTCAATCAATCTTGTGTTACATAACACATAATTATATGATACAAGCATACAATGATTATTTGATCCTTTGATTTTTTTTTTTTTCCATCCCTCAGATCCGGCTCGGTTATTGATAGAGTGAATAGATCTGCCATTTCTTGAAATAAGAAAAAGGGAAAACAATCAGGAGGCCATTGATAAGAAATTGAAAGAAACTGCTCCGAAGAAGGAGAGGAAAAAGTTTCAAGATGATGACGATGTTATAGAAGTAGTTGACAACAGTGATAATGATGTTCGGTATGTACTCTGTTTTTTTATTTATTATTGTTATGTACTTAAAAAATATGTTTCTAGCTTAGAAAAATTATAATTTTCATTGTTTTTTATTAGGCAGTGATTTTGTGACACAGTCTAGGCCTAAGGGTCTACACAAATTGATCTGTCAGTTATCTGACAGACAGAAGCAGGATCTGGTTGTTATTGGTTTTGGTGGTTTGCTCAGTTTGTCGGTCACAAAATGTGCAAATCTTAATATGATTAGTTGGCTGGTTACGAATTTTAATAGTAGTAGTAGGATGTTGTCCGTAGGTAAAGGTAGAAGTTTCGTGATTACTGCTGATGATGTTCACGATGCATTCATGTTGTCTAGGAACGTAGGTTTTCCTGTGTTAAAATATAATAAGAATGATGATTCTGTATTAGTTAAGTGATTTAAGGATATGGGTGTTCAGGCTGGTGTTCAATGTAAGATTTTATTTGATTTGATTGTTAGTCGTTTTTCTGGCGGTGGTGACGATTTTAAAAGGTTGTTTGTGTTGTATGCTCTCTATTCATTCCTCACTCCTACTTGTAATAGAATAATAAACATTAGTGTTTTGAAATCATTAGATGACATTGATAGAATATGTAAGTTTGATTGGTGTGAATATGTATTGGAAAGATTGTGTGACGGTGTCTATGTGTATAATAACACGCAATCAAAGAATGTTTCTGGCTATACGATTTTATAGCAAATAGTCTATATGCATAGACTGAAATGGAAAGGTGTTGCTGCACCATCTTCATTGCCTCTAATTCAACACTGGAACGATGATAAATTGCATAAAAGGTACATCAAAGAGGTTGTTGCAGGTTTGTATGGTGATGGTGAACTTATAACTGATGTGTATCCCATTACCCGGAATGTGAAGAAGGATGGAGAGGATGAAGTCAATGAAGAAACGGGGAAAGCCAGTGAGAGAAACAAAGAAGAGAGTGGCCAGAAATTTGATGATGGACATAAGAAGTTTATCCGTTTTGAGTTGATGAAGGGAGAAATGGATGATGAAGAAATAAGGAAAGCTGCCAAGGATGTAAGTTTCTGGTTAACACTTTTATATGAAGTTAAGTAATACTGTTAAGTATAATTTACTAATACGATTAAGTATTAGTTAGTAATACTGTTAAGTATAACATACTAATACTAATAAGTATAAGTTAGTAATACTTTTAAGTTTTATCCAGTATTATTGTCAAATCACTATATGATTTGTGCTCTATAACAATACATATATAGTAAACATTATTGGTATATATTGTTGATTTCATAATCTAAACTAGATTACATATATTGTTTTTTATGAGTATATTTGTTCTTTTTTATTTAGAAAATGGACAGGATTTCTCTTCTTTTTAAGAGAGATATTTCAGTAGTCTCTCACCACTACATATCCATTTTCAAATGTATGAAGGAGAGTGACCCTGAGAAGTCTGCTGAAGAGATATCCGAGTCTCAGAAATTTTTTTCGGATGAAAAAGCACACAAGATTATTAATGAAATTATTCATGATTTCATGAGTTAGGAAAAAGGAGTTCCGTCAAATGCAGCGGATAAAAATGAAGGAACTTGTCCTGAAGTTGCTGACGACATGCCTTCTTTTGATCTTCATTTAAGTGCTTCACCAGAAAAAAATGCAGAACAAGAAGGCAATGATGACAAAGTTCCTGCAACTCCGACTAAAAACATCGATGACCCTCTTAAAATGAATAGTAATGAAATTTTTGAGGTTCATGGTTCCATGTCTTGGAAGAGGAAGGGATGTGAGAAAGAGACTTTGATTGAAATTGTCGGGAAGCATGGATATTTGTCTAGTTTCTTTCGTAGGATGGGCAGGTCTTAATTAAAAAAAAAGGGTAAAAAACATAAATCCATCCCAAGTATACCCCAATTTGCACTTTACAATATCATTTATAAATGTTTGCAGTTTACTATATCACGTACACGGATTTTGCAAAATATAATAAATCTGACTGCCACATCATCAAATCTCGCCGGAGACTTTTCAAGTGCATTTCAATTTAGCATTTTGCTATATGAACTTTAAAAGTTTTCATTTCACTATATAAAGTGCAAGGTTTTTGCAGGTTACAATATTTTCAACTACCACATCATAAAATACTATTGAAAACGACTCATGTGCATCGATTTAATTTTTAGACGGATAAATTTGTTCTCTTCTTCTCAAATTAGGGCTTAGAATAGAATTGAATAATAATAATAATAATAATAATAATAATAATAATAATATTTAATATAATAATAAGAATAATAATAATAAATAGATTAGGTAATGAAGATATTGTAAATGACATCTTCAAAATAAATTTACTCTAAAAATCATGTCAGTGAGCGGTTTTCGATGAGATTTTACGGCGTTGTAGCTGAAAATATTATAGCCTGCAAAATCCGTGAATTTTATATAGTGAAATGAAAACTTTTAAAGTTCATATAGTAAAATGCAAAATTTAGATGCACTTGAACAATCTCCGATGAAATTTGATAACGTGGCAGCCGAATTTATTGTATTTTACAAAACCCATGTATATGATATAATAAATTGCAATCATTTATAAATGATATTGTAAAGTGCAAGATGATGTATACTTGAGAGATGAGTTTTTGATTTTTACCCTTAAAAAAAAACATTCACGGTGAATATTTTCGCCACTAAAATGTTTTGACAGCTATTTTATGTTGGTTAGTGACAAATATTTTCACTGTCAATTGGCAGAATTCTTGTGGTGAAAAATGGAAAAGGACTAAAATAAATAAAAATATATTTAGTTTCTCATTCATTCCTGTCTCTCTTACATCAGCCGAACAGTCACTTTCTCACATTTCCACTACAAAATGAAAGTGACATTTACAAGATTCCAACATAATATCACAAGTTGAGGACTAACTAATAATACAACTATTGCATAAAAGATAATATTTAATTATGCTACTACCTATTTCAAAATAATAATAATAATAGTAATGAATACATATATAAAAATATTAATTTTTGTTTTGGATAAGGTTGAGAATTGCTTGAGTTAAAATGGGAGCATCAATGGTATCTTCAACAATGGCTTCCATCCCAAAGAAGTGTTTGCAGGTAACCCTAACTTGCAACACATTCACATTCATTTTCTCTAAGGCTTCTAATATTTTCACAAGCATTTCTTCACCTTTCTTGCATGTCACTATTACCATCAGATATCCTGTCCCAATCTTCTCCACTTTCACTTCCTGCAATTTCAACATATGAGAGAGAGAGAGAGAGAGAATTGCAAGAAATTTGTGGCAACTAAGTAGTGGCCAATTAGAAATTATAGATAGAACAATTTTATATAGAAAGTAGTAAATGTATTAACATTTGATTAGTGATGAATTAGTAATATAATATTAGGGACACACATTTAATTTGTCTCCAATTTTTTGGTAGTAACTTTATATTAGGATGGAAATCCGGTCATTAGTTTAGTCACTAATGATCGATTTTGTCCTGAATCTATCATTAAAATACTTTAGAGACCGATATTTTATGAATCCTAATGATTTTGTTCTGAAGCTGTCATTAAAATACTTTAGAGACCGATATTTTACTATGTCAGACAAAGCATTTCGTCTCTACTTTGATATTTTCTTGTAATGGGGGGAGGGAGAGAGAGAGAGGTATATACTTGGATGTGGTTGATGAGGTATTGGTATTCTCTTTTGATGGCTTCAACTTGGAGCTTAAGCTTGTAGATATAGATAAAAGCATCCATGATAATAGAACTCCTTTTCACCTTCACAAGCAACATTACTATATATTAATATTATTATGCAATATATAAATTAAACTCAAAGCTTGTACTAATTAAAACAAGTAAATATTGAACAAGAAATGATAGACATGATCGTTACAGATTTTGATTTGGTGAGAGTTTTCAAGATGTGAAGCTTTCTTCGTAGTGCTATTCTTCTTTGCATCTTAGCTGCCATAATATTCCTCTCTCTCTCTCCTCTCCTTTTCTCTCTCTAGGAGTGTATATAGTGAGTGTGATAGAATGAATGATAATGTTGGGATTCTTTTTATAGAGTGAAGAATGAATATTGGGATGATGGATGTTGGGGTCACGGAATGTTGTATATGTTCTGACATTCAATTCACTTTGTCTTCATTCTTTCATTAATATATCTAATAAATTTCAAAAGCACTTTCATTATTACTTCTAATCAATATATCATCATTGCTATGTACCCATTAAATCCAACTATATTTAAGGAAATAGATAAATAAAAATAAGTTTCATTATAAAGATATGATCATAATATTCCAATTGAAAAAAAAAAAAAAAGATAATGAGAGTTAATAAGAGAAATCTTTAGGAAAACAACATATTTGAGAGTGTATTTTCATTTATAAACTATGGGGTCCAGTAATTATAATTTTCTTTGAATATTACATGAATTTTCTTTTTAAAAAAGAGATATATACAATGGGCCAGAGTGCTTGGTAATTTCATGCTATCTTATCGATTATGTATTAACTAAGACCAACATATGTTTAACATTATCAATTGAAAAAAAAAAGTTGAAAATAATTTAATTGTTAATTTTTCTCTTTTTAAATTGACATATATCACACATACATCGATGTAAGCATGAAATCACCAATACTGTTAGCTATAATTTATGAGGTGAGGTGTACAATTTCAGTTATTTGAAATAGGAAAAAGTTAAAAAAGTGTTTGAATCTTTGAGGGGTAAATTTCCAAATTTATACCATGCAGAGTATGGTCAATTTGTTTATGCCAGCTACTTTAAATCTAACTATTACAATTATTTTAATTGGCTTATACCAAAAATGCCAAATTGTTACTGTATGTCATGTCTTCGAAGATCTGTGTTTGTCAAAAAAATTTGAAAAATGTAGAATTTTTTTCGTACGATAATAATCTTATCATCTGCATTATTCTAGTCCAGCACTATATACATGACATAATTTATAAGTAAATATTTTATAACATACCAAATTTTTTACTTTTATCAAATTCAAATTGCAATTTTAAATTTACTAGAGTTTCATATAAAAAGACAATCAATTTTTCTAGGGTGAAAAAAGACCACAAATTTAATTAGGCTAGTCACTAGTTATTTTCAGTTTTGGTATTTTAATCATTATCATAGTGTGTTTGAAGTTCCCATGATCTTTATCCCTTTACAAATGTGACATTAATTTTGATATTCAAACTTCTTTCTTTTTATTGTTCATGTTGTACTCATATCTTGCTGATGTCATTTTGAGTTAGCATTATAGAGATAATTTTAACTAAAAATCACCATATATAATAAGCCCAATTAACATGTTCTTTTAAGCTAGAAATCAAATGCTTCGAACATCAATCAACAAGATACGACATCGATCCAACATCACTTGTATACCAACAAAAATCTAAATACATTTAATTCGACTCATAAATCAATTCTATAGAATTAAACATCCGAACCACAGATATTCAATTTTAATCCGATATCACATAGGATACTCTTCTTCTCAAATAATTAGTGTCTTAGCATCCAATATGAAAAAGAAAATTCTAAGATGAGCTAGTAGTCCTACAAAAGAAGTGTCAATGTCACAAGTACATCCATTATAATAAGCTGAAAAACATCTCCATATATATTAGTAGAGATCAATCATGTTGAATTAATACTTCAAAAATTCAAAATCATACATATATTTATATATATAGATATTTATGTGGGCACCCACGCATAATGTATTTGCTTTATTATAGCCTAAGTATCACGAGCACAATTAGTTCTTTCTGTAATTGATTTGATGAGTCGAGTCGAGCCAATAAAGTAGCTAAATCGAACATGAACTCGAACTAAAAAAAAAGCTCGGAGTTTAAGCTCAATCTACCTTATTTTTTTGAGTTGGAGTGTAAATATTGATCAATTTATGAACTTATATAAATTAGTAGAATACACTAGGGTTAATAAAGTTTGCAAGCCTCTTGTGTTTAACTTTGAGTTAGTTTTTTACGAAGGTTTAAGTGCAAAAGTTGATACCTAAAAATAAATTTAATTCGCAAAGATCAATGACCAATGATTGAAAGAGAAAAAAAAAAAAAGTAAATCAAGATTCTATTAAAACTAAATAAGAACATCAATTCTTTAAATAGTGATTTCGTATTAACTATAATATTTTTCTCGTTATGATCTTAAATAATGAATATATGTCGATGTACCGATTCTTTAATCTGGTTAAAATAATTGAGAATATTTTGGTACAATAATTGATGAATTATTCTCTTTATTTGTCAGCTCCGTGTAGCTCCCTTTTTGTTCATTTGATTACTTTATCTGTGCACATTGAATTATTATAATATATCATAAAAAGTACTAAGGAAAATAATTGTTGCGAACCATATAATTGTCCCAAACGGGATAAAAAATATCGTTAATAAGATAAACTGATTCAATTACGTTGTGTCCTAAATAATGGTAATAATTGTTATAAAGTACTTTTGATCACTTGATTTTGAAAAGATTGATTGATAAATTCAAATCCATTTTCTCGTTAGAAAAACATTGCAGTCCGTTTTTCCACGTAATTTATATTGTTCCTACTATCATTACTATTATACTTGGTTGATAAAATTTTATTAAAGTTATTGACCATCGACTAAATTAAGTTTTTGGGCTATTAAATTAAACTTTTGGGCTATTGATAAAAATACTGGCTACCAATTAAATTAAGTCTTTGGACTACTAATAAAGCTATCGCCGCCGATTAAATTAAACAATTGAGGCTACTGATAAGGCTATTAAATTACGCTTTGGGCAACTGGTTAGCAAGGAAAACAATCAACAAGTTCACATCCGGTCACACACTGAACCACCGATTTGGCCTTTTGGCTGCTAACATCAAACGCTTATGGTCGGTCAGAAACGTTTCAATCCAATAGATCAATTGAAGGATAAGGATCAGGTGGATAAGAACAACATTTGTACATCTACGAGACAAGTGTTGGACATATAATGACATAGCTATTACTTACTGCTTTATGCAACAGTATATTTGTAAATAGAGTCTACACTTGTACAAGCAACTATAATAGCTATAATGATAGTTTTACTATTTTTAGATGAAAAATCAACTATAAAAGGATGATCAATGCCCAAAAAGGGTTCAAACATCCAACAATAAGAACCTCTTTTTATTTCTCTTACTTTCATAAATTCGTAGCATAATTTCTTCTTGTTGGTCACCCAATAACTCCAATACTCATCCATCGTTTTTAAATCACTAAAAGATTGGTGAAAATAGTTAGCCACAAATAATTACCAAATTACCCATAAATCACCAAATTTATTTAAAGGTTGATCTTCCATATCAACAATTACTATCAAAGATTGTTTCAATCATTTTTTTAAAATTGTAGTAAAAAAATAAAAAAATAATGTTTTGAGTAGAAAAATTGATTTTATGATATCTAGGGCTATTATTCCTATTAATTATTGCATAAATTGTAATGGTGCCTTTAATCTAGAAACATTAAAAGGTGGTCAAATTCCCTCGTTTTCCAACAGATTTGTGAAATGATAGATCAAGAACAAAAAACCGTACCATGCTCTGGTCTTTAGGTTTGAATTAGATAAGATATATAGAAAATAATCATCATGCAATAATAGGTATCTAGATAGAATTATTATTATTATTATTATTTTTTAAAATCTGATAGATAAAACATGTATGATTCTCTAACTTACATCTACTCAACATGGTTTGAAGCCACATGATCATATTATTTAAACCTAAATCTAATAGTTCTCGTTGGATCAAGCTACAATACACAGCCCTATATGAAGTAGTTATCTTGATTTGTATATAAATAATAAAATAATAAGTGTGCTGTATTATTTATTTTCAGTAATAAGAATAAAATGTCTAAAAACTTGTTTGTTTGTCCATATACACAAAACATGCGTGTCTATATATATACCTACACATATAAATATTTTTCAAAATTTTTTTTTTTTTAATCACATATTGTAATAATTTGAGGAAAAAGACAACCAACAAGAAAAAAAAAAAACAAAAAACAAACCCTACCTGTTGATGGCAGTTTGACAAGACATTAGACATGTATCCCTTGGGAGAAAAGAAAAAAAAAAAAAAAAATATATATATATATATATATATATTCTTGAAAAATTAATTAAAAAAAAAAAAAGAAATAGTAGAGAGGCATGAAAATGCAAAAGAGAAGAAAAGAAAAGAGAAAAAAGACAGAAGGAAATTGGAATATAGCAGTTACACATCTCCTTAAATCACTCTTATTAGATTTTGTTCTTTAGTATGTCCTATAAACAGCTTCCTCATATTTCAATTTTCATGTTGCAACCTCTTTCTCTCACATCCCTTTCTCTCTCTTTCTCTCTCATCGACTGAACTGCTCTCAATGGAGAATAGATTTGACTGTTGTCATATTCAAGCTTTGCACTTTTAGATTGTCCATGGAATATTCTTGCCTATATTAATAATAATTAAAGGTTTAATTTCAAAAAGAATTACTAAACTTTTGCTTTGTAATTTAAAAAAAATATTACCAACTTTATGTAGTTTACTAGTTTTACAATTCGAATCATTTTTTGGTGAAAGATTGTTGATGTTCCAACTAAAATTTACACTTTGAACTACTTATTGTTCCAAAAATTTTACACTTTGGATTTCCAACCGATTTTACACGATGGATGCCATTTTTGGAACAATACGAATCCAAAGTGTAAATTTACTTGAAAACGTTTACAATCTTTCGCCAAAATATTGTTGATGATTCAAATTGTAAAAATATTAAAATTTGTGATTTTTTGTTGTTATATTTAAAAAGTTGTCACAGTTATAATTTGTGTGTGTTTTTGGTTGCAATGAAGCCATAATTAAATGACCAAAGTTGATATATAATTGGATATGCATGAAGCAATTCAAATCACAAAATTGATTTCAGATCAATTATAATAGGAATTTTGATTTATAAGATGTATTTTACCATTGATTAATTACGTACAAATAAAAAAAATCGGATTTTCTATATATTTGACTGCTCTTACAAATACTCTCATATGTGACGTGAAGCCTTTTTTTTTTTTTTTTCTATGATCTCTTATACTAAAAAAATTATATTAATCTCTCATCTAAAAAGAAAAAATATCACACTGTATTATAAAGATGTCAAAACTATTATATTTTTAAATTTATGTTTTTTAAACTAAAATTTTAGGGTCTCTCAGGTACTGAAAAAAGAGGGCTCAATTAAAATAGGCTTTTCAGACTAGTATCTATAAAATTCTATTTCTATTCACAAAGCCCAATATTCTTAAACATGTGTTTTAGGGCTTTGGCCCAGTCTATATTTATTTTTGTTTTACTTTTCTCTACTTTTTTTTTTTTAAATTTAAATGCTCTATTTTCTTCGTTTTTTTCGGGAGATTTCAATTTTCTATTTGCTAGACTTTAATCTATTAATCAATGTACATTTTATATATAGAGCATAAATATACAGTAACTGCATATATGACGCGAACCAATAAAATATTTTAGATTATAGTAGGATCGAAAAATAAATTACAGATTTCACTTTAAAATATATATTAAAGATCTCATATACTTTTGTCATCGTCAAGATTAACATGTTTCTACTTTTAAAGTCACTACATTATTACTTGCATAAATCAAGAAATTGATGCTTCTCATTAATAAGCCAACTAGTCTCAGAAAAATTGTAAAATTTAGCAAAAGATAACACCATTATAGAGAGTATACTGTATATAACTTCAATAGAACACTCTTGTAATGGTTTTTCAATTGGACCAAAAAAATATCATTGTCATACAATGCAGAACAATCAAGCATTTGAATTCGCGATACAACACTCGTTTCTTGAAAATAAGATATAAAAACTAAATCAAACACTACGAAAAACTGTCAAGAACGTATTTTTCACGACAAAGGGAGCAGAATGATGTTCATTTTTGCAAACTTAGCGATTTCCTTAAAACATATTAACACGGAAGAACCATGGGAGGACGAAGGCTATTACCAGACATGCCATTAGGAAGTTACATAAGGGCTGTCCACGTAAGCACCTTCTGCTCCCATCTGGCGAGCTAGTGCCAGAATCCCCGGATCGAGTCTCGCTCCATTCTTCCATGAATCCGATATCACCAACACCTGCAATGTTCTTTGCAATCTCACCACATATTTCACACAATCTGCAAAGCAAACATTCAAGCAAATCATATGACCAAACAAGAATAGCTTTAGGGAGAAAAAAGTTGAAGGGCTTAAAACCAAGCCAAGATTACAACTCACAAACTGGTTTAAAAGGTTGTATTTGATATTGGACAGAACTCCAAAATATAGGCAATCATGCAAATTAAAAAAAGGCCACAACTTAAGTTTAACTCGTTTTTACCAAGAAATATTTATTTTTTTAATGAGTTTGGGGGAGTGGAAGGAGGGGGATAATAAAGACTAGAAACTTGCGTGTCCCGGGTTCGAACCGGGTCATCTGCACCTTTATAAAGGTGGAATATCACCTGAGCAATAAGGCTCGTGGTTAAACAATAAATATAGATTGAACGGTTTGGTTTTTGTTGGTAGGTGCTAGAGAGGAATGACCTGGCTTAGATAGTATGGACTGGTGTAGGTGATATGAGCAAGAACGGAAAAGATGTCCAAACAAACGTTACTTAAGTCATGGCTTAAAAAAAAAACGAAAGCTTTTTGCATTTTCAGAGAACTTTAAAGAAAGCACCTCTTGATTTTGGATAGAAAAGAAAGAAATCTTAAGTTAAATAAAGCCTAACATGTACAGAAATATAAGCACAGGCAATATCTACTAATGAGCAAAATGAACAAATAACACAAGTATGAGAAAATTATTCATTTACCATTTCCTAATTCATAAATACAAGATATCGTCAATAACATATTATGCACAATAAATATGCACAGGCAAGTGGCATGACAACATTCAATCATCACGAAGGGGTTCAATAAGAAGCTCGAATTCCAGCTCTAATGCAATGATTATTTGGATTTCAGTGGATAAAAGGCACCGAACATAAATGGATAAACGGTTCTGTTCTTGGATTTCAGCTAGACGATAATGAAATCCATAAACATTCTACAAAATCTTCTAAGGTAGAAAGTAGAGTCATGCAGTTGTGTTCAACTAAGTCTCGGTGACTGAATAAATATAAGAAGTAAAAATCGAAGATCCTAAAGTAGGGAAAACAATGGCTGAAACAAATTTACTCGATCCAACGGAAAGAATTTATCACCATAAGAATTAACATCAATCAATCAACAACTGAAGCTCTCAAAGATGATAAGAATCTCAAGATATGCAGCCCCTATATTGTTTCATCAACAAACACTCAATCATATCCAATGGTTTCAAAATCACAATTGATATCTACAACAAAAACACACAATCCACCGTTCTTTCCCTCAAGTCAAAACCAAACTATTGTGATCCATATACATCAAAATAACATCACCAAATGATCATTAAATGCATATTCGAGCAGAAGAGAACAATCGATTCTCCAACAAAGTATTCAACCAAACAATGCAATCAAGAAAACTGAACAAAACATACCTATTTCCTCTCACTCTAAACCAGGCCTCGGCGCAATGCAAATGAGCAACTCCAAGCTCCCCTTTGCATCCACAGCCAAGCTCCATCAATTCAACAGAATTCTTACCACTTTCCTTTGCATTCAAATGGCAAATTCTACACACTCTCTGATTTTCCCCAACAAAACTGTTGCTATCTATATCAACAACATGAGATGAACATTTATCTTCCCCCTTCAATTTTCCTTCCTCATCTTCCTCAACACCCTTCTCCAAAACACACTCACTGTTCGAATCGGCATTTTCATTGGCTGCTATAGAAACTGCAGCCTCTGGATTCTCTGCACTAATTTGGCCCTCTCTAGGTTTAATTTCCCCCAATTCTCGATCCATCAGCCCTAATTACTATCTCACACCAAATCTCAATAATCACAATATATATACCTACATATGTATACAGACAATCTGCAGCTAATATAATCGAGGCAGGTGATGAAGGCGATAAAGCTCCATTGAAATGAATAGTATGTGCATCTGATCCAAGGTTAGAGAGTTTTGGTCACAAAATCGCCATCGTTTACTACTAATTCACCACCGTCAGTTGACAGTTGACTTCAACCCTACCACTCTACCACTTAGCCATTACTCTCTCTCTCTCTCTCTCTCTCTCTCTCTCTCTAGAAGATGGTGATGATGGAGTGAGGGTTCTCCAAGCTTGTCTGGTTGTGGAAGAACAATTTGTTTTCTCTCTCTAAACAAAATATCATGACGCCAAGATCTCGCCTGCAAGCCTGCAATGGCCACTTTCTTGCCTTTTTCTTATTGACTTTTTTTTTTTTTTTTTTTTTCTTGAATTGATTTCTTATTCAACTTGCATAAAGTTAGGATATTTTATTAGTTTAATTTTAATGAAGTATGATTATTAGATACAAACTTTTTTTAACAATATATTTTAAGTTGTTTATATATGTAATCATGTAACTGATAGAGTAAAATTCAAGTTTAAAAAATTCTAATTTTTTTGGTTGAGTTTGAGTAAGATTGACATTGTATCAACATGATTTGACTAATTTAGACTTTATACCTAAATATGGAAAATTAAAAAACAAGATTTAAAAACATTATTAAACATTGTCTTGAACAAATTTTTAAAGGCTTAACGATTTAAATAAAATTTACTATTGAACTCTTTAATCCTAATGAGTATTTCGGGTGAAAATATTATCTTTTTATTTAATTCATAAAGATGGAATTTTGTTTAGGAAAATCCAAATGGTTTGTGCAAAGGTGTTTGAATAAGTTGGCATTAATAAAGACTTAATGAATTTCTAGCTAAACAAACTACGAGTTAATTAATTGAGTTGATTTAAACGTCAAGAAAATTATACATCTAAAACAATTTTTGAGCTACATAATCATAGGTCCATACTATTATATATAAAGTAAAACACTCATAATACTCAAGTGTAACATACATTTAAGTTCAATAGTAAAAGTCATACATAGATAGAGTAATTTATATGCAATTTTCAAAAATCAAAAAATTCAAATATACATGCATGGATTCTTTATTTTAATTTATTTAAAAAAAAAAAAAAAAAACTTGCAAATTCAGACTCAGGTGTAGGGTGGGGCCACCCTGATTGTTGGAGGAAATAAATAAATAAAAAAGGTAAAGTTTGTTTGTTGAAGTCAAAGGCAATTAAATATCATAGGTTTTCACTTTTCCTTAATTTCCCATAAATGTAACATGTCCAGCTCATTGCCTAATGCCTAACTTAGAAATATAATAATAAGATTGTCCTTTTTCATCACATTCTCACACTTCCATCTTGACTTATCTCAAGATAATGATTCTCTAAATTGTTACCATATATATCATGTGATGTATCTAAATAATTTGACTTTAGAGATTTGATCTACTGATGTCGCCATCGTTTCGAATTTTCTATTATATTTGATATTACATTTTATTTTTAATAATATTTAATAGACATCATATGTTAATTAATGATTCATTAGATATATGTGATGTGTGGTGGTTATTTTAGAATATTAAATGTAATATAAGATCTCATGCGTATTACTACAAAGGTCATACATAGAATTAAGGGTGAGCAATCGATTCGATTTGTCGGTTTGGAACCGAACCAAACCAACCAAAACCGAAAAATGAATTTATTAGATTTTTATAACCGAACTGAATTGAAATCATGTTCTCAACCGGTTCGGTTCGATCTCGGTTTTGAACTTTGCTAATTGGAATGTTCAAGTTTGAGCATTTCATTAATTTTTTTTTAACAATTGCATTTATTAATTAAAAAATCATATTTGAAGAAAAAATATACTAAAACCTAGAATTATTTGTTAAACAAAACCAAATACTTTACATAATTGGCAAACAAACAAGAAAGAATATATATAATAAAAAATTCTATATAAAAATAAAATTTCTGTTAGCTTCGGTTAACCGAATTCTTTTCAAAACAAAACTGAACTAGATTGAACTTTTATTCGATTTTTAATTTTTCAATCGAACCGAACTGTATGAGAATATAAAACTGAATCGATTTTATTGGTCATTTCGGTTTTTTGGTTTTAGTTTGGTTTTGCTCAACGTACATCGAATGAAACATTATTTTTTTCTCATTCATAATTCGAACTCACACTATTAGATTTTTGAATGATTTGCGTTTTTTTTTTTCTCTTTTTACCAAACTATGCATAGAACAAATTGTTTGTTCTTTTGTCTACTTCCCCAAATGGTGTCGTTTGACCTTTTTAAATCTTATTATTACAAGTTTCAAAAATTGATGTTTGTAAATAAATATGTTAATTAATCTATGCTTAAAAACATTTGCAAGCTCATCTTACATTAATTTTTTTCAATCCAATCTTAAAATTGAGTTATGATACGTCATTTAATGTACTATTTCCTTCTGCTCAGAGTAGTTTATCAAACAAGACATGAATAATTAAAGGCTCAATATATGGAAGGGGCTTAATGAATTGTAAAATATTATATATATTGTTGATAACATGCATTGTTTTCCACAATGGACTTCTATTTGAAACTTGTAGAAAAAATAATGAAAAATAAAAATGGAAAAATATTAATACAACCACTTACAAAAAATTGTTTAATGATGCTTATTAATTAAACGATTCAACTACTTTAATTATGAATAGTGGGTTGAAGTAGGGCCATGACATTGAACTGGCTAAGACGAGTAGAAGAAATCAAATTGTCTAAAATGTAATTATTATCACAAAGGCAAAATTGATAATGAAATTAATGTCACACCTTATTTTTCTCCTTTTGCCAATTTGTTATTAAATTCAGGTCAAGTCAAATCTGACTATTTTGCTAACATGCGACATCAACGAATATATTAAGATGTGTCCAACTGAATAATTATGTTGGTTATAATTTTTGAAATAAAGAATACTTATACAAATATTACTTAAAGTCTAATTCTTATTTATCAACACGGTTTTTGGCTGAATAAAAAAGTCATCAAATTAAAATATAATAGAATATATTTAGTGTTTATTTTGATTGAAATTTAATAATGTTTTTTTATAGTAAATAAATGTTTTTATTGAATAATTCAACAACTTGTGTTGGAATTTATTTCTTAAAATCAAACTTGTGATAGAATATTTTTATTTAAAGCAAACTTGTGATAGAAATTGAAACATACACACATGATTAAGTGTTAGCCAGTTGTACACGTCTTTTCCTAACATCCTATGTCTTTTCCTCTTTAATTTCTCTCATTCTCACACTAAAATACAGGCCAAAATCACACATCGCATATGACTTGTCGACAATGGCATGAAAGGACGATAAATAGAGAAATTATTAATTTCTTTATCGTATTTTAATTTTTTACATATTTTATTCATATATATTATGTGTACGTAAAACATCGAATCTCATATGTTGTGTATGTTTAAAAACAAGTGTCTTTGTTATGTAGACAATAGAAGAACATCTTTGTCCACATCAACAGTGAGCAAATTAAATAATATTACGTTTAAGAGTTAAAAACGAATGGATGCATTAATTTTACCCAAATAATTTTTGTAATTCTAAAGAGAATTTAAAGTTGCAATCTTGATCTTGAAAAAATAAAATAAAGAAAAACAACTGAAATTAACCTCAAGTCCGAGTTGATAATTAATGTGCCAAATTCAAACTATATAAAGTCCAATGACTTGATTTTGCTACCAAAAATTTGCAAAGAGAAATTGATATAAACAATCAATTGAATTAAAACTATAAAGCTGAATATGCAATGCAGAAAATATAAAACCAATGCACACAAACCCCGACCATTTTTGCAAACAACATAAAGTACTTTCTATAACTGATAAATCAATTGAAAGCAAATCATGAATTATATACACTTGTATTAGTCTCTTCTGACTTGGAAATCCTAGACATGAACTGAAACTATTTATTAAAAACCTGTCTAAAACTAAGATAATTAAGGAATCCATTCTACATTCTTACATTACTAAGACATTATCTGGGGCCTGAAAGTTCTATTGCTTCAATAACAAACGACGATTCCTCGCAAGCCTCGTTAAAATTTAGTGAGAAACTAAATGTTCGACCTTGACATAGATCCACGCCACCTTGCGACTCTGGATGCTCCGAATGCCCGTTGATTTGTTCCAAGATCTTCAAGGCTTGCGACATTTTAGGTCGCAATTCTGGGTTCGATTGTGTGCACTCTAGAGCTAGATCGACCGCCTTTTCTAACTCATCCGAGTCGAAGCATCCACGTAGATTCTTATCTATGAGCTCTTCCAACCTCTTCTCCCCATACAGAGTTCTAACCTGTGTGATTCCAATAACAAATTGAAGTTAGCATAAAAAAAAAAACGAAAAAAAGATTTTGCCAACCTGGCCGGCATGACAACAGAATGTTGTCGCAGACAACATTTGTTGTCCCAAATAAGTTTTTTCCATTACTTTTTGTGACAACATATTGTTGATTTATATTAACATTTTTTGCGACAATTTGTTGTCGCAATAATCAGACTTTTCGCGACAACTTTGTTGTAGCAAAAAATCTTATTGCAAATACCCATTTTTCTAGTAGTGTTAGCGTCTTTTAGAACATTGAGGAATGGAAAGAGGGAAGTGCAATGATATACCCAGTCAAGGATCATTCCTTTTTGAACCTGTCCATTGGCAGCATCCAACGCCTTCGGCCCAGTTATGAGCTCGAGAAGCAGAATGCCAAATCCAAAGACATCGGTTTTCTCTGAAGATTGGCCGGTTGAGAGATATTCCGGTGCAATATGTCCTATGGTACCCCGGACAGCAGTTGTTACATGTGAATCTCTAGGATCTAAAAGCTTAGCTAATCCAAAATCTCCAACAACAGCTTCGAAACTTTCATCAAGCAAGATGTTTGCAGCTTTGACATCCCTATGAATTATTTTCGGGTTACATTGCTCGTGCAAGTAGAGAAGACCACGAGATGCTCCCAATGCAATCCGCATTCGCTTGCTCCAATCCAAGGATGGCTTCTCTTGACCAGGATCTATCAATGAAAAGAAGACTTTGTAATTAGGGTTAATATAAAAAATCAAACTGCAGTATGACCGTTTCTCAGTTTGCAACCTAAACTTTTTTCTTTTTCGATTTTTTCAAATTGTAACCTAGAGCCATTTTCCGAACACTTTTCCGGCCAAATCAAATTTGATGTCCCGGTTTTTTCAACCATTCCAAAACACTCAACATTTCAAACCAAGCGAAAGCACAACATCAATTTTCTAATCTTCATTCGATTGAAGTTTAATTTAAGCAAAAATCGAACCAGAATTTTGACTTTGGCCGGAAAAATAGCCAAAATATCACATTATGTTGCAAATTGAAAAATAATCTTACTCTAGGTTGATTTTTGAAATGAATGCTAATAATTGTGATTCTTTATGACAATACTAGCGAGAGAGGATTAAAGATAGTCATATGACTAACCTCTCAAACGATCTGCAACGCTGCCATTAGGCATATAAGGAAAAACGAGTAGTTTTTCCTCGGAAGTCATACAGAAGCCATACAAACGTAAAAGGTGACGATGCAAAGCCAAGCCAATCATCTCAACTTCTGTCTGAAACTGAACTTCCCCAGTGAAACTAGGATCTTTCAGTCTCTTCACTGCTACCACTGTCTTATTCGGAAGAAGGCCTTTATAGACGACTCCAAACCCTCCTTGTCCAAGTATGTTTTTAGGGTTGAAGTTACTCGTTGCTACTTGCAACTCACGTAATGAAAACCTCTTCAAGTGTCCAACATCTAACTCATAATCTTGCTTCACTGCAAGATTTAAACAAGGTTAGTTTCTCTATCATTTCTGCAGTGATTGCGCTTCTAAGAGTGTAATTAGGAGGTACCGTATGAGGTAAATTCAACACGAGATCTGTACAAATGCACCAAACATATGAGCAGTAAGATAGAAGCAACAAACGAGCAGATGACTCCAACTATAACAGCGGTGACCAGATGATGATGATTGCTGACTTTAGGATACGGACTTGTTTCTGTAAGAAAGACACATCAAGTGTTAACCAAGACATGATAAACTGTATCATTTGGATACAATGGAAACTGAACTATACTGATATACCATTGATTGGTCTTGGAAGAGCCGTACAGATTTGTGAGTCTGAAGAACATAAGAAGATGTTCCCTGCCACACTGGAATGAAAAGAATCGACTTGAAATGCGTATTGAAATAGAATGGAAATACACATTAAATGATGCATAGTATTAGCATATGACCAGATTTGTAGAGTGAAATGAAACGAGATAAATTGCTTTAACAACCAAACCTGTAGTCTTTAGCAAGTATCTTAGGAATCGAGCCACTTAGGTTATTAAATGACAAGTCCCTGCAAAACATGTCTCTTATTCATCAATGTCCATTCGCTATCATTGTACTTACAATGTACTCTGGTACTCTGGTTTGGGTAAGAAAACATACAAGACGGAAACACCTGTTAGGTTGGCTACATCTTCTGGAATTTGTCCAGACAACTTGTTTTTGCTGAGCCTCCTGAAATTACATTGCATTAAGTAAACTAAAGAATCTAGAGATAAATGTCTGGATAAAGATTATGAACACATCCTTACAAGTAGCTGAGTCGTGTTAGATGGCCCAGAGAGGCGGGAATTTGGCCACCAAATTGGTTGCCAGAAAGATCAAGAGTTTGCAATTCTGAAAGCTTCCCAATCTCAGGGGGAATATTCCCAGACAGCTTATTGTTCTGTAGTAACCTGTGAGATAATAAAACTCGTGAGTTTTTCGGATCGACTCGAAAACAATCGAGTTGAGCTTATGCTCGAGCATATTAATACTCGACTCGACAAGATCGCGAGCATAATCGAGCATATGTTAAATTTACTATTTTTCCCTTAATACTTTATTTATTTACATTAAAATTTCCATTTTATAATCGTATTTAGGAAATTAGTTATTTTATAAATATTATTTAGGTATCAAATCAAACCGAGCTTGAGCTTATTGAGTTATCTGTCGAGTCAAACATTAAGTTATATAAGCTCGGTCGAGTTTGAGTCGAGCTCGAGCTCTGAGCTACAGAATCAAGTTCGTGCTTGAGCCTGACAATATTCGACTCGACTTGACTTGTTTATACCCGTATGAGAAATTAACCATTTTCTCAAAAAACAATCTAAAAATTTCATGAACATGAATCGGGCCAACCATCAAAGAAAGAAAACAAGCCATGGTATGAAATAATTCTAATGTGGAAACCCCTCACCTTAAACTATTGTCATCATAAGATTTTGCAATCTACTTATTTTTTGCAAATGCATATACAAACTCATTATTGAAAACCATAGGAAGAAATTTTAAAGCAACATAGACCAGAAAAATAAAATAGAATGGATTATATAATAGCCATTGCAGATTTATGCATACATATATATTGAGTAAAAACATAAAAAAAACTTACATAGTTCGAAGATGAGTTAAATTCCCAATACTAGGTGAAAGAGTGCCAGATATTCCCATACTAGGCATTTCTCTAAAAGCCATGAAAAAGGAAGGCCAATTAAGCAGGGAACAATGTAGATAATAAGACCAAATACACAAAGATAAAAGACTCACAAAGAAATGACAAAGCCTTCTAAAGAACAAGCAACCATGTACCAAGTACAAGGGTCAACAGAATTGATATCCCATCCATCAAGAACATGCTTTTCATCTCTCATTTCTTTCTTCATAGACATCAGAGCTGCAACTGTTCACACAACCATTTCAGAGAGAGAGAGAGAGAGAGAGAGAGAGAGAGAGATGACCTTCAAAGTTGACACCCTTTGGGGAAAGAAGATTGAAAGAACAAACAGCATTGGTCACTCCTAACAAAAGGAGTGACAAAATTAGCTCTATTTCTCTCATTAGATCTCAAGAGAAGATAATTTCTGCAAAGCTGAGAATTTTTTCTTATCTTTTGAGAATACAATTTTGCAAGATAAGCTCACAAGGAGAAAGGGTATGGTTGACAGAGAAAGAAAACTATTTTCCCCACCATTTCCCTTTGATGCAGGGCTCATGCCACACTCAACATGCAAACTGTTCACACTTAGCTCAGCAAATGTTGAGGAAAAAAAAAAAAGAATTGTAAATCAAAACATTGATTATTTCAAGATGAAATTTAAGAACCTCTGATCCAACTTAAAACTAATTCTGTTTAGTATTTAAGTTTAGGTATGTGAGCTTTACACAGTTCAGCAAACCGCTTCGAAGTTTGTGACAGTTTGTTGAGTTAAATAAACTGCTATTTAAGGTTATTAAAAATATGATCACTTTTTCAGAGCAAATTTATTACACTTTGAAAAGGCATTTTATAATTATTATTTTTAATAAGAAAGGAATCTACGGTTACTATTTGAAGATGTGTGCACTAAGTAAATCTCACTTCCATAAAATAACAATTCTTGATTGCAATTTAACACAATTCATTGGTGTCCTGTCACATTTAAGTATATGCACATTTAATGACACTAACTTTGAACTTTTTGGGTCCAATAAAATTGATTTTTTTGGTACAACTTTCAAATGTAATTTGCTCTATCCCAATGTTGCTAACATGTAATTTATCATTACACTCAAATAAAAACAATTTTAAAGAGTTGTACAAGCTAGTAATCACTCAGAAAAATAGCCCCAATCAGTCTAAAATACGAATCTTCGACAACTACATGAAACAAAGTTTGCATCTTTTCGAAAATGTGATAATTATCATATGGTCACAAACACAATTTAAAAATTCGTTTCAACTCATTCCAACAAACATATAAACTTGAACATATTCTACTTTCAAATTCAATCACATTTAGATAATTGCAAAACTTCAATCACATTTAGATAATTGCAAAACTACCACATATTGGAACTCAATAAGTTAATAATTTCCAATACATAATCGATTCAAGTAAAACTTGTTAAGATTTCATCAAAACTATGATCAAAGCAGCTCAAAAATCAATTTTTTTAAACAATTAAAGGGGCAAAACCCTCGAGACACTAAAACCATTACTTAAAAGAAAAAATCATGGAAAAAATAATGAATTAAAATATTAAAGAAAAAACAAAGAAAGGCTTTACCCTTGAGAATTGGGAACTGTGGGAACTGTCTCCTTGCCTTTGCAAACAGGACAACTCGAATATATTCAATGCGGTAGGCCACACCGCCACTAATATACACCAATCGAATCCCGCCGTTGGATCATCAGAAATTCAATCTCAGATGCTTTAAATATTTTTTAAAAAAGTGGAAATTCAAATCCGAATTTTACGCGGCGCAATAATTGGAGCTGCTGTCGCTGTTTTGACTATCGAGAAACGGAAGAAGACGACAGCTTTGGCCTAAAACGACGTCGGACCACATGGCGGCGACTGCCAGCTGCTAGTGGTTGCCCCACCGCGTGGGCGGCGGTGGTTTATTTGAATGTTTGGAATTCAGGTTTTTGTTTTTTATTTTCTTATTTAACTTTAGAAATAAAAATAATGAATTAAAAAAACTGTGCCTTCAAAATCAGATGTCGGCATTCAAGTTTTTCCTTTTTTTTTTTCCAAATTATACACCTCCATCTTGGAATAAATGTCGATTTAACCCAATATATATATATAGAGACATATTTACCAATAATCTATAAAAAAATACTCATATTTGATAGGACCAATAATCTATAAAAAAATACTCATATTTGATCCTATCAAATTAAAGAGGATTGTTAAGAGGAAAAAAAAAACTTCCGCAATAACTATTTAAATAGGATAAATCAATCTTTATATCATCTTTCTAAATCTCAATGAAAACATCTAAAACAATATTTATTTTGGAGTGATGTGAGACAGTCTCACGAATCATCTTACGTGAGACGAATGAACTTTCAACCAACACTTCACAATTCACATATGAATTTGATTTGCGGTTAAAAAAAATCCATTTCACAAGAACCATCCATAAGACCACCTCAACAAGTTTTTGTGTTTATTTTGGAACGAAGAAAGTAAATATTTATGTATAAATATGTGCAAATTAAGATTAGCACTGAAATGACCATAAGTAGAAAAGATTACTTTGCATAATAAGCAACAATTTTCTTTCACAACATGTAAAAGGGCAGCTACAAGTAGAAACAGTAAAGGAAGAGAAGCAGATCAAAAAAAGGCAAGAAAAAAAAAAAGAAGAAAAAAAAACCCACCATTTTGGTTTAGGGCTGCTCCTTTGGGACAAAATATCTATTCATACAGTGGATATCTTTGCCTGTTGCATTGCTTTCTTCTCAGTAACCAAACACATATACACAAAAAGGATGATGTTCGTCTTTCCGGGTATGCTTCTGGGAGAGACGAAAGGGCGATTTTGTACGAAAAGGAAAAAACAGCAGTGGCTTTTGCCCCTCTCCTTCTGTTACTAGTCCTCGTAGCTCAGGAGACGCGGGTGTTGATCTGGCTGATCCTCAGTTGGAGGTAATTTAGAACCTGTTCGGCTTCTTTAGCTCATTAACTAGTGGTACTTAACTTAATGCTACGTTGTTTCACGTCATGCCCTCGTATGATGCAAAGAACTGGAGCCCCATTTGTCTTTTCACATGGTCTGGTATCAGCTTGCCAATCAGATCAGGAGAGGCACCAGATAACTATAACCACCAAAGCAGAATGATAAGTTCAAGGATAGATTATACTTTAGAGAGAGAAAGAGAGGAGAGAAATATGTAGTAGTGTTCAGTTCCATCCTAAATAGATTCCAAAATTGTTCAGTTTTTGAGTTGGAAAGAAAATATGTGTATCGGGGTTTCCTATAACGAATGCAAAATCAAGTAATGCCCTTAAACTTCAGTGAAGAAATATGTATACGTTCAGCTTGAATAACAGGAACCAATTTAAATCTTAAATGATGGCTTCTGATAATTTGGTCTCTGTGATTTGTTTTATACAGAGTATCATATAAAATACAGTTTACAAGCTGATACACAAAGGTTGAGGTCTCAGGTTATCACCCAGTTCAAATCAATTTTTTTGTGTACATGCAGAACAAGAGAACATACACGTACCTCCTGTTTGAAGTTGAACAGAGATGGCAATGGGCGACCATTTGGTAAGCGAGCATTAGGTTCTCGAAGCTCATCAAAGAAAGGATGTGCACATGCTTCAAGCTGCAACAAGAAGACAAGAAGCATCTTGTCAAAGAAATATATCTACACATATTTGTGAACTGCGCACAGACTAATTGCACATTGGCAACCAGATAATGTTACTTTTATTCTTAAAAAGTAATATTATTTTACTCAAACATATGTTCCTGGATATCGATCAAAACTCTAGAAAAGGGGAGTTGAGAGACTCACTGCAGTGCAACGGAGGTTTGGAGAGTATTGCAGCAACCTGGAAGCAAGATCTATAGCTTCTGGCGGCATCCGCTTATGGAAAACCTGCAAGAATGGATAGTTAGCAGGCAAGTTGACTTCAAGAAACATAACGCATTCAATGTTTACATTTGCATTCCTTATAGCACACTTCAAAAAAGTAGTACACAATATGACAAAAAAGTATACGTCACGGAGTAAATAGATAAGCAATACATCAGAATGTACACGGGGCAGCAAAAAGTAGCTATATCACGATATGTTTTGATAAGGTTATGACCCAGAGACTTGTATCGCATAAGATGTTTTCCTTTTTTTTTTTTTTTTTTTTTTTGGAAATGTACCAAAAATGACCAAGTATACAGTTCTTGATGCTCAGAATACATTTTTCTGGCGGGCCCGAAACAAGATAAGAATTCAAATTTAAATAACAATAGAAAAACATCAGAGATAGTAAGAACAGGGAAGTAACAAGAAGAAAAACACCAAAATGTATAGCTACTTCACCGGATCAAATCTTCAAAAGTGGAAAGTATACCTTGTGCCAAGGGTGCGCCTTTATTTGTGGAAATCTAAAATCAGTGTAGTTTGGATTCATACAACGGATTTCCTCACGTGTTGGAGTTCCAAGTACCTTCAAGAGAAACAACAAATCTAAGCAATAGCTCAATGTATCAGATCCCCTCAGAAACAATGATGAAATTTACCTTAATGATTTCCACAAGCTGGCCAACAGCATTTTCCCCAGGAAACAAAGGCTAAACATTGCACAATAATTACTATGTCAGATCAATACATGTAAATAACAAACATAAGAGAAAAATGAAAAAGTATATTTGCAAGAGGAAAGATAATTCCACACTAACTTGGCCAAGAAGAAGCTCAGCAAGGACACAACCAGCTGACCAGATATCTATTGAAGTAGTGTACTCTGTTGCACCAAAAATGAGTTCTGGAGCCCGATAAAATCGTGAGCAGATGTATGATATGTTCGCTTCACCTCTCACCTATTCAAAAGATATTAAAAAAAACATGTTATATAAATATGCTACAGGACAGCAAAGGAAAGGATTGATAAGCAGCACAAATTCAGTCGAAAAGATTGATTTTGAGGATATGAAGCAAAATTCTCCATTTTGATGTTCACATCATCAAATGACAAAAAAAGGAGGCAATAAAACCATGGGACTGAAAAGAAACACTTACCAACACTTTTGCACTTCCAAAGTCACATATCTTAACCTGATGAGTGACAGGATCAACCTACAGACATAGAAGAGAATATCAATAAAGAACCACTCTTATTTTTCACAAAATTTGAGTGTTAGAATCATTCGTTCCTACCAAAACATTTTGAGGCTTCAAGTCTCTGTGGCACACCCCAGCAACAGAATGCATGTACGCCAGCCCTCTGAAAATCTGTGGAAAATATCCTTATAATCATAGTGAAAACAAGTAAACATCAAGTAAAACACATGTTATTAGGAAAAATGCTACTTACCTGGTATATATAAAGTTTCACGTAGATCAAAGGCATTTTCTGGTTCGAGTCGCTAAAATGCTTCAGAACAGAAAACATGCTTTCTGGTACATACTCCATAACTAAATTGAGAAAGAGCTCATTTTGGCTTGTAGTTGAAAAGAAACAATGTTTCAAGGAAACAATGTTAGGATGATCCATAGTCCGCATTAACTGCAGTTCACGGTTTTTATATCTTCTGTCTTGCAACACCTTTTTTATAGCCACAGTCTCTCCAGTTTCAATGCATTTTGCCTATGTAGAATCACATATAAAAAACATTTATTGAAACAGATGACAATAACGAAAATGAACATAGCTCTAACGGCAAATAGATATAAATACCTGAATCACAATTCCAAATGAACCAGTCCCTACAACTCTCTCTGCCATGTAACTAACCGTCTGCATAATAAAGAAACAATGAAGTCAGCAATATCCTTTATGTTTATGGTTTCCACCTTACAAGAGAAAATATAATGAGCACTCTTTCCAACCCCTTCCCTCCAACAATTCCTCCTCACACTCTATTCAACATATCTCATAGACCACTGAAGATAGGCTTGATTTCAAGAACTATTATCAAAAGATGCTCAAGATAGCTCTCTAATATCCTAGACAAGCTTGAAAATGCTTCAAACAACCCAAATCCAATCCAAACTTGAGCAAAACTAATGTACTTCCATCATAAATTTGCAGTAATTAGCTTAATTAGTCAAGCCCAACAACTTATCAGCTCAATAAAATGTACTCCAATGAACAACTAAAGCTAGCCAACTAAAAAGCAGTTCGAGGCCATCATTACAACACAAATCACACACCATACACACACAGTGTTGCAATAAAACCACCAAAAAAAGGGGGATTTACCTGCTTAGGTTCTCCATTCTTGCCACCAATGGTTGTCGAAATTATGTGACCAGTGACCGCACCATTCCTATCCATTACAGGAGCAGACATCTCCTACAGAAAGTAAAATTACACTCATATCAGAAACCACACTACTCAATTATCAAGTAAACAAGTATTGAAGCTACTAAGAATCAGCAATTACTCTCTAGATCGATAGGCAAAACTTGCAAGAATAAGCAAGTATATCAGATCGAGTATCAAAAGTAAGCAAAAATCAAGACAAGAATCTGCAAAATAAAAGCAAAATCCAAGATTTTAAGACCCTCAAACATCCAGCAACAACTTTTACAAAACAAGATTTTGTACCCAGACAAGATAAGACGAAGAAAATCAGCGACTTAACAACTGATCTACTCTCCATAAGCTTCAACACAAAAGAATAAGACCGATTTCGTAAATCTATAAACTAACTTCAGTAATACTTCCGAAATTCAAACGGGAACATAAACAAAAATTGCAATCGAGAACTGAAGATTTTCACAAAGCTGATGATAAATCCAGATACTATATAGCTGATCGGGGATAATAAAGCTAGATCAGAAGTTTTTTCGCAATATAAACTTAATTTTCCCCAAAAATCAAAATAAAAAAAATAAAAAAAAAAAGCGAGAAACAAAGCTTACGTTATCGTCTGCCATGGCAACGGAGTTTCTGCAAGCAATCAAAATGGAGAAAAAACGAAGAAGAATAATATTAGAAGGAATATTCAACTCGGCAATCTGCGTAGCATTTTTCCTGGTTATGATTCAGACCTCATAATTGTCGGTAGAAGAAAGGGAAAGAGAAACACAATGATGAGAGAGAAAGAGAAAAAGAAGAGAGGCGTGGAAGGGGTAGGGTGGGGGTTGGGGTGGTAGGGATGCTGGGACCCATCAACCAAACAGCATCCCATGTGATTACAGCTCTTCTCCTTTTTTTCTCTTTTCTCTCTGTGGAAATAATTGCAGAAAGGTCCTCGGACTCTTGTTATTTACGAACCTAGCCCTGATTGAAATCGTGTTGACGCTGTTCCGAATTGAAATAAAAGAAATGCGACTATTGATTGTTGGTGTTTGGGTCATGGGCCTGTACTAAATGGGCTTGGATTTGTATGTAGAAAATTGGGCTGGATGAGTGTAACTATAAAGAATTAAAAAAAAAAAGAGGGGTGATTATGGTGAAATCTTTGTTATATCTTATAAAATTATATCGAATGTAGATTTATTCTTGATTTGCAAAATTTAGATTTTATAGATTGAAATATAAAATAATTTTTAATTTTAATATCAATTGTCTGTTATTATCTGATATTTTTACTAACATAACCAATAAATACAATTTGAAAGTTGTGGTAATCCAAAATCCATATCGAAAGATCTAATTGGCTTGTTGAACCTCTTGTCGGTCTTTCAAATGCTAGTTATATTGAGTGCAGATTTGTCATCAACTTATAGGCTTCTAACCAATTTTTCATGTGTTATTCATGTATTACTCTCAAAACTATATAATTTAGCAGATAAAGTAGTAATACATAAACGAATAGAGAAATAATGGAATAAAAGGATCATATTGGAGTTTTTGAATAATTTTTGAACTCCCACAATTCCAATCACCCTAACATGTGGCATTGCATCTTGTAGCAAAAGGCCAAATAAGACAATCTTCCAAATCCAATCTAACAAGAGGGATGCTTGTTATCAATGTTACATCTCTGTCATTATAAAAAGTCCAAGAGTTCCACACCCCACTCCTAGTGCCTGGATGATAGTTTGATAAGATCATGCATCAATAAAGTCTACATTCTTAAGTCATTTGTAATTTATATATTTCGAAAATATTGATAAAACATGTTTGCATCCAACTCATGAAATATAAACAATGACCAAACAAAATCCTTTATTGTAAAATGTGTGGCAGATCGGGTTGTGCGTAGCTCGACACAACTTAGACCCATCAAATAAAAAATTGTGGTTGGGTTAGCTAAAATTGAATTCAACAAATGTTTTTGCATTTGATGGATTCTGTACGATCTATTGACTAATCAAGTGGTATTCAAGTTGCACCGGAATAAACTTGGCTATTTTCGAACCTACTAAAGTTGAGCATAGCTCCACATAAATCTATTTGGGCTAGCTTGTCCAAATTAAAAGATGTATCCACTCATAAATTAATGTTATTAATGCAAGCAAAATTTATACACTTTGATGTTTATTGTAATAATGGATGGAGACACAATTTAGTATATGGGGAAAGCCAATTGAACAACAGGGCAACACACATTTATTGTTGTCCTTAGCACAAGTTTCACATATAAATGGTGTAAGGCCAATTATTTTCCAACACCAAAGATATTTTCAATATATTATCATGAAGACATAGAGTGGGCCTACAAAGATTTGTAAGCAGAGTGAAGTTAAATGAAATAAAACCTTCCTCTACCTATGTCCCCATCTTACAACTTTCCCTTAAAAGCATTTAGTTTTATTTCAAAAACGATAAGTTTTTAAAATTATTAAAACAGATTGTTTCATTGATCTATTTATGTGAAACTAATCAACTCATAATACATAATTCATGAAATAAAGTTGAATTTACGAAAATGAATTTGATTAATATATAGGTGGTGGGATTCCGTCCCTTTGAATTAAATCTGTAGGTTTTTGTGTTAATTAAAATGACTTCACACTATGTATCAAATTAACTACAATAACTTTGACTTGCGTAAGTGGAACACCAAAGATTAACAATTAGTTATGACGTTATTTATTGATATACGTTACATTGATTTATTATAAAGGATTAAAATTTTAACTCTCACATTTGAACTATGTTTTGGGAAATAATTGTGGTGAACATGATAAAATCAATTTAGTATTATAATTTTAATTAAAAATCTTCTATCTCCTTTAAATTCGTTTATGTCCAACTGCCACCTAAATCAATAAATTCATATTGTCGGCATTTTGAAGAATTCTATATATTTTATTGTTTCTCATCATATTGCAACAAATTGACAATTTCGCATTACAGTCCCACAAGAACACATTTGCAGCCATGGACAAAACTACTTGTTAGAATTTTGCATATGCACTACCACTATATGAAAATTTACCATCTAAACTTTTTCAATTATTTTTTCACCCAAAGTTCAAGATTTTTCTTGTAATCTAGCTAGGATCATTTTCGGATCATTTTACTTCTAAAATCAAATTTAATGTCCTGATTTTTAACCAGAATACATGAAATTCATGCCAAAACACTCCACATTTCAAACCCAACAAAAGCCCCAAATTTGATTTTCATTTTCGTTCGATTCAAGATCAATTAGAGAAATAATGAAATGAAAATTTTGATTTTGGCAGGAAACAATGGCTTTAGGTTGCAATTTTTTTTTAAAAAATCATGACCTTTGAGATGCAATAAGAAAAGGAGAAAAAGTTTAAGGTAATTTACAAAGTGAAAAAAATGACATACTTTGTGCCAGAGTGATTTTTTACATTAACCCTTACAAAAGTAATAAATTAAACATAGAGTAAAGACATAACGTGACATAAAATTTAATTAGCAAAACATTAACATCTAATTAGCGAGACCAGAAATTAGAGATTTAACATTATAGGTAATTCAGTATGTAATTTGATGTTAGAGGTAAAAAATTGTTCTCCAAAATTCCATCAATAAAGTTTATCAACCAACACTTAGTGGCTATCATCTCAAATTCATCATAACATAAATAAAATATGGATATTTTGTTCTTAGACAGTTTTCGGATATCGAATATGATATTTCTTGTTAGATATCGGGTTTGACCTTCATAACGAGCTACCATCCTACCACGCATAAACTCATATCATCTGAAGCCCTTATCACATACTTGCAAGATTGTGAAATTAACACAATTAATTGTAACACTTTCTTTATTAAACAGTGAGATGTCTATTACAAGCTCCATTTACAGAGTACACCAAATATTATTTCTACAAAACAACAAGTTCAAGAGGGCTAGTGTGACTTACACAGCTTGTTGGTTCAATTAATTGGTTATATTCAACCTTAGCCTTTGTAATTCAGGACCACCTGAGAATATTGAGATTTGATTTTGAGCAGCTGTGTTAGAGCTTTTTTCATGTTTATCCTATCACTCGGTGATTCTGCACAACACTTCAAAGCCAACTCCAAGATGGACGATGCACATTGCACAATTTTGCCACTATGTTGTTGATCGAGATTGAAGAATAAGTTGGCATCTATAATCTCATAGGATGATTGTGGAAGTGAGTTTTGAACCCATCTCTTTAAGCTCAAATCTCCAACAAACATGTCATCACTTGGTCTTTTCCTTGTAAAAGTCTCCATCAACATCACACCATAACTATATACATCACATCTTCTCGAAACTTGCCCTTCCAAACCATACTCTGGATATAACAAATATCAAAATGCAAGCAATTACAATTAAAATAAAGATCATGAAATGTAATATATAATATTCCGAATAAAAATATTGAACCTGGAGCAATGTAACCGAATGTTGCTAGGGTGTTGGTTATCACCATGCTCTCCTCGTTGCCCAAAAGTCTTGCTATCCCGAAATCACATACATGGCCAATCATCTCTTCGTCTAACAACACATTACTGGGCTTCAGATCACAATGAATAATGGATGTTGAATAGCCATGATGAAGATAGTCCAATGCAGATGCAACATCAATCATTATATTCAATCTTTGCATCATATCCAAGCAATAGTTGTGGGAATACAACCACTTTTCAAGGTTTCCATTGGTCATATATTCAAGTATTAATGCCCGAAAATCTTCATTGGAGCAACTGCTTAAGACTTTGGTAAGATTTCGGTGACGAATGTTACGTAGTATTTCACACTCGATGTCAAAACTCCTAAAAGCATCTTCGTTTTGCATATTAAACACCTTCACTGCAATAACCCTCCCATCTTTGAGAATCCCTCTATAAACTGAACCAAAACTTCCAGAACCTATTAAATTGCTTTCGTTGAATTGTTCAGTTGCTTGCAGGATTTCATAATAGGAAATTCTTTCGGACACAATAGACACTTGCTCATCAGTTCTTCTACTTGACTTATCTCTTTTTCCGTATCTTATAAAGATAAAGGCCAATGAGATAACAGTGATTAGTGCGATCACTCCAGCAAGAATAAATAGAGCAAATTTCACATTCTCTTTCCTTGGTTTACGATTGGAAGCTATATGACAGAGAGGGACATGAAACCTCTGGATTCCACATAATGCTTTATTAGCCTTAAAAGACTCCATAGTGAAGTTTTTGAAAGGACCACCAATAGGAATTTCTCCACTTAAAGCATTGAAAGAGACATTGAAATTAACAAGATGTTGAAGGTTTTCAATGGACTTTGGGATTGAACCAGAAAGGTTATTGTAAGAAAAGTCTAGTGTTTCCAAACTAAACATGCTCCCCATGGACATAGGAATTATTCCTTCTAGTCTATTTTGTGTCAAAGATAGATCAACCAAATTTATTAAATTCCCAATTGTGGTTGGGGTAGACTCTGACAATTGATTTCTTGATAGATCGATTCTGGTTGTTGCCAATAAATTACCTATCTCAGGAGCTAAAATTCCACTCAAGGAATTCTTGGACAAGTTTAGCTCCAACAAATCTTTTAGGCGCCATAAGCTTGATGGTATGCTGGAAGTCAACATGTTGGAATTGAGATAAACATATCTTAAAGAAGAGACATTTCCTAAACATTCAGGAATTGGACCTGATAATTGATTTTCGCCTAAACTTAGGGTAAATAAGCTGGGTAAATCACACAGACCTTGTGGAATTGGACCTCTCAGATTGTTGTTTTCCAGAGATAATCCTTGAAGCTTATGCAAATGTTTGACAGTATGAGGAATATCACCAGACAACTCATTATTGTGTAGGGAAAGTATCATCAAGTTGCTTAAATTGCCAATATTAGAAGGAATGCTACCCTTAATGTGGCAATTGTAAGCGAAAAATTGTTCGAGAGAGGATGATAAATTCCCAATGGAAGCTGGAATGACACCATGGAGATCAGGATTATCAGCAATCGCAAAATAGTTTAAAGATGGACAATTTGTTAATGAAGTAATGAAGCTCAATTCTGAAGAAGATGATTCTATCCTTAGATTGTTGCTAAACAATTGAACTAATTCGAGGAGTCTTAGGTTTCCAAAAAAGTGAGGTACGAAACCAGTAAAATTGTTTACAGCTAGTCCGAGTCTCCTAAGTTTCGAACAATTTGAAATGGAGTTGGGTATTGCTCCACTTAGGTAATTCCCAGAGAGGACCAATTCTTCAAGATTGGGTAACCCATAGCACAAATTGGTTGGAAGAGTACCCGATAGACCATTCTTAATAAGTGAAAGATGATGAAGAGTTGAGATATTAAAGATCTCAGATGGAATCAAACCAATGAAGTTGTTGACTTCAAATTGTAAGTACTCCAGTTGGTAAAGTTGGCCAATTTCTTTAGGTAGAACACCTGCCAAAATAAAAACTAAGTAGTTGTTCTGTGGATCATATATTTGCACTGTGAATCTCTCATTTACCTGTGAAGTTGTTGTCTCCGAGATTCAATGATTTTATTTTTGTAAGATTCCCAATTTCTTTGGGTAGAACACCTGCTAAGAATGAAAAACTATTACTATGAGTATCAGTATAAAGAATCTTGTTGCATTTAAATACAAATATTGATAAATATCGTAATATGTGTGGTATACTATTATTATCTCTATACCTAATGTGTGATTTCATTTAAAAAATAATGAGCAAATATTTTATTAATTTTCATATCTAGATATGTAGATTTTATTGAAATATTTGGTTCAACCAAACAAATAACTCAATTAAATCCAATAAAAAAAAAATCAACCTTTCAAATATCCCAAATAACATTTGATATCTATTTAATTATGTATAGATATATACATAGTTGAACGCACAAAAATATTCAGTCCACTTGAACTAAGACAAATATTTCAATACATTATACCAAATTTTTGTTTTGTAAAGGTTTTCTCAAATAATAAAAACTTTTCTTTGATTTTTTGTTTTGTAATTTTTTTCATAATCATTTTTATTCCACATTTCTAATTTTGATGAGCATAATTTTATTTAGTACTCATAATCTTTTAACTTTTACATTTTAGTCTACTCCTATAGTCAAAACTTCTACAAATCAATATAAACTACACAAATGCATCAAAATTTAATTATTTTAGATTTGATATTTTACGTACATTTCTATTAAATATAAATAAAAATGATAGATTTAATTTATCATGCATTAAAAATGAATTTTCGATGAAGAAATTTTTTAATTTAAAATTATGATATGTTTAAAACCAATTATCACCCCCACATTTAATCAATTAGTTTATTTTCCAATACTTAATATTTATATTTTAATATTTCTTAATGTTATTTATATTTGTTTATTTCAACTTTTTAAATTTTTTAAATAATATTCAAATTTTTATGTTAAAATACAAATAATAACTTCGGATCACAAAAAGTACAAATTTTGAGGTAAAACTTAATATCAAACGTTAAGGAAAATACTCACTCCATAAAAAATATAATATCAATCTGTACCGTTTAAATTGTTGAACCCAAGATATAACTCTTGAAGCCAAACCAACTTTCCGATTTCTGCTGGTATCTTCCCACTGAAGGAGTTGTAAGACAATGATAGACTTCGAAGTTGCGAGCATTGGGATATATATGATGGGATTTGGCCGCTCAGCTGATTGTCAGAAAGGTGCAACCCTTCAAGAAATGGAAGATTACTGCACATTTCACTGGGAAGACTGCCACTCAATTCATTTGTTGTAAAACCGATTCTTTTCAGTGTGGATATGTTAAATATGGCAGAAGGTATAGCACCCGACAAATGGTTGTTTTCAATAATCAGAGACTGCAGCCTACCAAGTCTTCCCAGCTCCTCCGGAATATTTCCTTGTAGATCATTGTAAGATAGTTGAAGGAATTGCAGATTTGATAACTTAGAGAGGGATGTGGGGATAAAGCCTGAAAAGCTGTTATTACGTAGAGAAATGAACTTCAAATGACGGAGAAGAGACAACTCATTAGGCACAGTGCCATTGAAATGATTGTATGAAAGGTCGAGTGAAACGAGGAAAGAGAGGTTTGCTAGAAATGGTGGAATGGTGGCAGAGAGCCCCATGTTTGAAATATTTAGTGCACTCACTCTGTGGTGGCGCAAGCTGCAAGTGACGCCAATCCAACTGCAAACAGAGCTTGAATTGGTCCAATTTCTTGCAAGAATGTGACGAGGGTCTAACGCGATGTTTGCTTTAAGGGCAAGAAGGGCAGATTGATCTGTGGCAAGATTTGTAGTTGCTTCGGCTAGGTATAACATTATTAGGATAATATGGGTAAGAATGTAACAGTAGCTGGTGATCTCCATTTATGGTTGCTGGCTAAAGGGTCTAATGCAAGAATATATATTTCCTCACAATGCTACTAATATATAATTATATATGCAAGAGAGATATTACCTGGAAATAATATGGGAGGCATAGAATGATTGAAGTGAAGATAAGTTCTGAATGGAATTTCTCCATTCACATCAATAATATCTAACAACTTGTTAAGAAGATGTTGGAAATAAGGCCGGAGCACTGGCCCCTCAAACTTTAAATAATTATATAGTATAATTAATATATAGTAATTTTGAAATTATTTAGGGAAAAAATACATAGAAGATACACAGAATATAGGATTTGATTGAAAATGTGTGATAGTTGGACTGACAATTAGAAAGTTACAAAAAAAAAATATTTAATATATATAATATTGATTGAATTTATATAAAAATTATTGTAATTAGTGCAATTATTATACCTTAAAAAACACTGCTCAATGGATGATTATTACATTAAAAAAGAATTTGATTTATGCAACTCTAATTTATCACGTACAATGGACATGTGCTGTGCTAGTTTCGTTATGTATACTTAGACGTACTTGTGAAGTGGACGTTATACGAGAGATCCATGTATTTTATATTGTAAGATTTTGGATATTTATTGAAATGGTCGCACTAAATTTATTGTAAAATAGTTGTATAGATTCCAAAGAAAACATATTGAAAATACGAAGAGGCAAGCACCATAAATTTGGTTGTTTTTTTAACACAGATTGTGACCAAATTGTGATGATTTAGAGTATATAAGCAAAACATATTGTAGAAATAAAATCACAAGAAATTCTCTATTCCAATAAAATATGTATCATCATCTGGTTATCAAACATTCAATTTTTTTACAAGGTTTCCTTAAATAGATTGTTGCGAAATTTACTTTAGCTAATCAACTGTAATTAGAATGTTAAGTGTAACAAAATTTTATTATTATTAACTAGTTATTTGACGTAATTATCTTTTCGTATATGTTTGGTTAGTTGTTTTGTTTGCAGATTTATTAGAGAATCAAGAATACAAGTTCTGCATTGTTCTACTATATGGCACAAATTTAGGGTGCAAGGATAATATGGTGAGTTTACTATACTAAAATATATGGTGAAATTTATATTTTTCTTTAGAGACGGTTATATGTACTCAAATGCTTCACGTGACCTCAAGCTGAGTCAATGGAGACTTAAATGCAATTTTGTCAAAAGTTGGAGACGATTATGTTGACAAAAAAAAAAGAACACGTTACTCGAGAGTCTGTGGAGACTTAAATACATGCACTTTTGTCCCCACTCTCAAAGTCTTTTTTTTTTTTTAACCGAACTTTTTTCTTCCTGTGATTGCAATTTTTTCAACCAAAATCTCAATTTTCATTCATATTTTGTTGAAATTAAATTTGAATCGAATGAAAATCAAACACTAATTTGGAGTATTGATCTTATTTGAAATTTAAAGTATTTTGATATCGTTTTTATGAGAATTGATATTGTATCACCATTAATGAGGTAAGTTAGAATTTCCACTATTTATAGAATAATACAAGGAGATAGATAAGATAAATACAACAATGAAATAAAAAAAAAAAATTTACAAAATCTCTAAAGAATAAATTAGAGATTCAAGCGATGCTATGGATGCAATTAAACACATAGCTTGGAACATAACAACTCAAAACGGGGACAAAAAGAACTTTTGGTGAAGATGTTCGCAACTTGAAGGCTCGAAAGAACAAAATGCGTGTCTAGTCGGCCTTAGGAGACCAATTCGCGAATAAAGTGGCGGTCGATATCAATATGTATGACACATTTGTGAGCAACAAGATTCTGACTGAAAAATAAGGCACTCTTGTTGTCACAAAGGAGCAAGTGACGAGTGGAGAGCTGGACATTGAGTTCATGAAGCAATTATGAAATCCAAACAACTTCTTGAGGAGTATTGGTAAGAGCCCGATACTCAGATTCACAGTGATGAGTTCTATTTTGTGTATTTTAATTATGATGTTTTCCTTTCATTTTAGATGTCAATTAATCCTTTATTCTTGATTTTGATGACGTTTTGTGATTTGTAGGGCAAGATAAGGATTTAATTGATATTGAAGACATTTTGGATTAATTTGGAAGAAATTTGATGGAGTCCTCAAAGTTTGCAAATTCTACGACGGTTTTAGCTTTAAGTGTGGGCATGCCTAAGCATTTGAGCTTGATTCTCAAAAACCAATTCTAAAAAAACTGCAAAAGTCTCAACAATAGGCGTGGACACGCTTAACATCCGAAAATTGTAAAAAAGGAGAAGACGTTGATAAAATCTACAGAAGTTATTATTATTTTTTAACTTCCAATTAGAATTATTTGAGGAGTAGTTATTAAATATAGATATATGAGGATTCCAACTTCTCTTTTCATCTTAACTCTTATTTTAAGTTCAAACTCTGCAACTTTTATTTTGGGATCTCAATTCTCCATGGAGGGCTAAATTCTATTTCTATCCAAGAGATAATCAAGACTTGATTGTTTTACTGTTGTGAGATTTAATTTAATTTATCGTTCTTTCTTTCTTGGTATTCATATATCTTCTGTGCATGTTGCTTATTATTGTTTTGGTGAATTGTTCAAATAGAATCCTTTGTAAATTTGTTAGAATAATATATTGCCAATTAGAACGTTAAATCCATAATTGTTTAATTGTTTTGATTCTTGTGGCAATTAGCATAATTGATTATAAAAAGATTTTCAATTCCATACTTTAAAGATATATGATCTAGTCTAAATAAACCTACATGTGTGTTTGTTGGCTAGAATTGAGTCTTTCTAAATCTTAATGCAATTGGTAAATTAAATTCTAAGATGATATCTAGGATTATTTACTAATTAGGGTAGTAATTAGAGATCGTATCTTGATTACCGAACCTTAAGGAAAGATTAGGTCGTTAGGTGGTACCAACGACTATAACCAATTTAATATTGAAGGAAAGATAGAATCCTTGCATCTATGATCAACACGGGAACCATTTTTGAATTTGTCTCTTGGCTAAATATTTTTATTTCATTGAATTCATCTTAATTTATTTTAATTGTTCTAATTTAGTTTATTAATTAAAAAAATCTCAAAAAACCCCCCAATCATTTATTTTTAACAAGTGTGCAAAAGAACAATCGTTTTACCAATCTCTATGCATTCGACCATACTCATCGCTATCTCAAACTTTATCTTTAGAGTAAGATTTATTATTTGTTGGATTTGACACCCATCAAACAGCTCGAATGATCTACAGTAGGTTGCTTCTTGGCATTCCAAGAAACAAAATTGCCACCCAAAAAAATAGAGTAACCATAAATCGAATGATGTGTCTCAACACAACAGGCCCAATCAGCATCAGAGTAGCCTACTGGAAAACTCAGAATCACGGGTGAAAGAAAGACCAAACTTTAAAGTATCTTTGACAGAATGAAGTATGCGCTTAACAACAAAGAAGTGATCATCTGTAAGAGAGTGCAAGAACTGGCTGACATGATTAACAACATACGAGAGATTCAGTCAGGTTATTGTAAGATACTGTAGAGCTCCAACTAGATAACAATAGAGAGTGAGATCACCAAATGGAGAACCAGTGCTAATAAGAGACAACAAGAGACAACAAGAGACGTGGCAACAGGCTTAGACTCATGAAGTTCATCCCGAGTGTCGTGCGCATATTTAGCTTGGCTCAAGAAGAGACCATTAGAGGTGTGAGAGACCTCAAGGCTAAGGAAATAGGTAAGATGACCCAACTTTTAATAGTGAATTCCTTGTCAACACGAGCAATGAACCACAGGAGAAAGGTAGAATCATTACCTATGACAATTATATCGTCAAAATATAATAATAAATATAGCACAATATGTCCACGATGAAAAAAAGAATAGAGACGTATCCTGACGATTGTATTGAAAACCCAAACTAAGTAAGAAATTAATGAACCGAACAAACCACACTTATGGGCTTGATGAAGACCGTAGAGAGCCTTTTTTAGGCGACATACATGATCCGGGAAATGAGGATGAAGCAGAGGACTTTCTGATTACCTAAGTGTGACGTGGCAACACATGTCAAATTCTTATTGGTTGTCCTTAATTAAAAAATCCAAAAATTAAATTAAAGGTTACGCATCATAATCTCATATCCACATCATTAAACAAATAAATACAAAAATAAGAAAAAAATGACACATCATTAATCTATTTAAAAAAAATCCAAAAACTTATATGTCCCCACAACCACCACCACTTTCTCACCGCCGCTGCCATCAGCACGATGAGAGGCATACTTCAACGACACATTATACAACCTCTTACCATTTTCTTTCCATAAGACTGAATGATCTCCGAGCAATCCATAAGTTTCTTCAATATGGATTCTCAATCACAAGGGAGGACAAGTAAGAAACATTCATTGCCATTAATGGAGGTAGAAAGGAACTCTGACATTTTGAATCTGCTAAATTCACCACACGAAAACTTCAACAACTCAATCTTTAAAAAAGAATCTAATCAATCACACGAAAACTTCCACAACTCAATCTTTAATCAAGAATCTAATCAATTTCAACTTTTCATTTGTGTTTTCTTAAGTCTAAGATTTTACATTTTCACAGAGTAGAAGGGAAAGAAGGGAGGTAGCAGCGGGGAGTTGGAAGGAGAGCCAATTTTTTAAGGCGACAATGAAGATGGATTTGGGGAAGGTAAGGGGTGGCAGTGACTGCTTTCGATGGCAATGTCACCGGATTTGGTCCCCGGTGAAATTCATTTAATTTTGGGGTAAAATGTTATAGCCCCTATGATTTGGAAATTTAGCGTCGTTTCCCCTCTATTATAAGAAGAGTAGCACTCCTATGCACCTGATACACGCATATACTCGGGTCAGGTTTGGGCGCGGGTTTACCCGAATCCGTACATTTTTACTTTTTTTTTTGGCCTTGACCTCTATGTTATGTTAGTCATACCTTTATATTATATTAGTCATACCTTTATTAGTCATACTCTTATGTTCAGATATCATGCATTTATTTATTACTTTAACTTGAAAAAAAAACCTAATTTCGCTATAATTTGTACATGTTTACCTATATGTGATAATACTCATATCTTTATGTGATATTACTTATACCTTTATATCAACATAGTCATACCTTTATGTAATATATAAAGGTACAACTAACATAACTAAAAGATATATCAAACATAACTAGAAGTTATGATTGTTATAACTAAAAAGAATGAAGGGTTAATATGTCTGTCTAAAAAAAAATGCTAAGGTACCGCTAGCCTTACAAAAAGTATGACTAATATAACTAAAATGTATGACTAATACTACTAAAATATATAGTTAACATAACATGAATGTTAGACACCTTGGAGCATGTTTGAGAGGATTTTGTCCGCGACCTGGTGGCGTATGCGGACGCGTACCGGCCGTGGCGAGCTGGGTCGACTCGAGTACACAGATTTAGGGTCTGTGCACCAAGTGCACAAAAGTTTTTGTCTTATAAGAATAGCAAAGTTTATGCTTGTAATATGGATAAATTTGCTCGAAATTCCCAAAACCGTTAAAATTGACGAATGTGTAATGTAGTCGCCTGATCTGCTACTTGTGGTGGCTTTTCAACATTTTGTAACTTGTATATTGACTATTATACCCTTTGAATTGTTAATAAAACGATATGCATATCATCCTTTCAATAACATAACATTTCTAACCTTTTTTTCACTTCAAACTCGTTATTCCCTTTTCATTTTTACTGTTTTATATATTTTTTATTTTTCAGTTTTTACTTTGTTTTAATTAGTTTTAATATTTTATTTTGTTAATTTGTAAGCTATTTAATTTTGTTTAGTTGTAATATTTAAATTAACATTCAAAATTCAGGTATTTAGTTGTTAATTTGTATGCTATTTAGTTTTGTTGCTTTAATTAATCATAGTATTTAATTTAACATTCTAAATTTTATTCTATGTAATATTTAATTTAACATTCTGAATTTAATATTATGATTTTCATAGATGGAAGTCATAAAAATTGAATATTAACAATGGACAAGGGTAAAGATTGACATTTTGTAGAATTGCACAAATAAGTTCAATAACACAAGAATCTTAACACCCATGATGATTGATGCATGAGAAGAATCAATGTTTAGTGAACATCTATACTATAGAAGTAGGATAGTTGAAAGAATTTACAAAAATGTCATTTTTCCATTCAACAGTCCTGCCATAAAAAATATTACTAAATAAATTATTTTGTACAATTCACATATTTTTTATGGGTGATGGAGCTCCATCTTACAGTAATTATTTATGAGATCGTCTCATATGAGTTTTTGTGTTTATAGTTCTGTAAAAAAATTTAAAAAAGAATCTTGACAAGACCCGTTAGAAAGCGTTGTTAGGAAATGAAATTTGGATGGTGGCATCAAACGGTGATGAAGAGTAGGCGGGGTGGTGGTGGCTATGGATGGCGGGTAGGATAGGATGAATTAGGATTTTTAATGTGCAATACAAATATAAATATATTTATATATTAAAAGTGGATGTTAATTAGGCAACTTCACATGTATGGGCCTCAATTATAATCTTCTTCACAATTGGGCTTTATAATTGGTCCTTTAGCAATAGAAGTCTAAAATAAGGCTCTTTCAATTAGCCCTTTTAATTTTTTAAGAACAACATTCAAAACTTTGGGTCATTTATATTATTTATTTGGTCTAAATAAATCCAACAATTTAAAATATCTAAAACTAAAGTATCAGTGTTTAAAAAATTATAAAAATAATAATAACAATAATGATTAGTTTTTTAAAAAAATAGTCTAAATAAAAAAAAAGATTTAATTAATTTGAAAATTGTTTAAAAATTTGAAAATTTATTTTTACAGAAATTGATAATAGTTTTAAAGAATCTAAATATTATTTAAAAGGTTGAAATTTATTTAAAAAACTTAGAAGAACTTGAAATTTTGTAAGTACAAATCAATCTTAAATTAATGCATAAAATAAAAAATTATAAAAATAAAGAGCAACATAATTATTAAATTAGATTATTATTATTATTATTATTATTATTATTATTATTATTATTATTATTATTGTTTTTATTCAGATTTTCAATATTATCAAATGCAATTAGTTAGAATAACATTTATTTGATGTTAAAATATCCAGATATTGATTAAATATCTACAATAATATGGGTGAATTATATATTGATTTTCAGCCCAAAACTATCCAACCAATAATTTGACGGATAAATAAAATATATCGAAAATTAAATAAGAAATTGGTCATGATATTTTGGATTATTTTATTACTTCTTATTCACATTTTTTGAATTGTTTATTAAAAATTCTTGATTTATTTATTCATTTATAAATCTTTGATGGACATTTTGATTTGATAGATTTGTATTTTAAATTTGGTTTTTTATTTATTCTTTAAAAATAAAAATAAAAACCCGTCAAGATCCACTATATAAGTCTCTAATTAATTATGAAAGCCTGCAAAACTGTTATTATGTAGAGATAAATACTCAAGTTGTGAAACATTTGGCTGCAGGTCAGTATTAGGAGAATATGGGTAAAAAATGTAAAACATCTCCATTGATGGTTGCTAGCTAGAGAGTCTAATTAGTCTTCAATTTGTAGAGACATATTGTTGTTGAGAACTTGAGAGAAAACCAGCAATAAAACAATAGTTGTGGGAATACAACCATTTTTCAAGGTTTCCATTGGACATATATTCAAGTACTAATGCCCGGAAATCTTCATATGAGCAACTGCTTATGACTTGGGTAAGATTACGGTGACGAATGTTATGTAGTACTTCACACTCGATGTCAAAACTGTAGATAATTGTAGATTTGATAAATTAGAGAAGGATGTTGGGATGAAGCCTGAAAAGCTGTTATTATCTAAACGGCAATTCCCATATAGTTGTTAACTCATGAGGCACAGTGCCATTGAAATGATCGAAATATTTAGTGCACTCACTCTGTGGTGGCGCAAGCTGCAAGTGACACCAATTCAACTGCAAACAGAGCTTGAATTTGTCCAATTTCTTGCAGAAATGTGATGAGGGTCTAATGCGATTTTTGCTTTGATCTGTGGCAAGATTTGTAGTTGCTTCAGCTATGTAAAACATTTGGCAAAAATGTAATAGTAATTGATCTCCATTTATGGCTGCTAGAGAGTCTAATGCCAGAATACATTCATTCATATATGGTTCACCTCTAAAGCTTATATATGCAAGTGCTTGACAATTAATTTCATGAGGTAGCTTATAAATAATTCTTTTTATAGAAAATTAATCATTAATATTAAGGTATATTATATTTATATCTTCTTCTTCTTTGATTCTTAAACCATAAATTCTAGAATATTGATTATTGTTTTTATCATGCTTTTGGGGTAAATTACTTGCTAGAGTTTTGATATAGCCTGAAGAGGCTTGAATTATTTGTTGGATTTAATCATGTGATTATTCCATTCAATTATGTTTTATGCATGTTCTTAATGATTCTAGTTAATTGGCTGTTAAATAGATGATGAGATACTCATGTTGAGACTAAGAGGAGATGCATGTGTAGGGGTCGTGATTCATAAGATCATGAATTGCATATGAGATAGAGATATATGCTCGTATGATTTGTGTAGCCTTTAAGGTGAATCTGTCTATAATGCATTATTAATTGGATAATTCTCATAAAAATATAGTGAACAAACAATTAACAATAGGTTTTCTATTACTCGATAGAGGTTAGTAAATAATTGAAGGAATTCACGGCTAGCAATTGATGGAATTAAAAGCATGAATAATGAAAACATGGATTTAAGCTGTATCAATTATTGTGAAATCAATACCCTAGGTCTTCTCATTCTTGAAGTTTGAACAGTAGTTAACCTTTTCTTGTTCTTGTTTGATTTCTAGTTTTGATAATTAAGTGAAGTAGATATAAAACCAAATTTCTCTCATTTACTCTGTCGGATATAATCAAAATAAACTCAATTTCAGTAATCAACGTACAATCCTCGTGGGTACGATATATTATTTATTACGCGATAAACCTGTGCACTTGCGGGAGCATCAGTTATGTGATCTTGGCTATAAGTGAGTTATTTGAAATATTATAATATCAAGGGCATTTTGTTTGGGATGAAAATTCTTTTCATGTCTATATGATATTGTGTACTTATTTATGATGTATGGTTAATGATTATATACCCTTTTGCTACATTATTTAGTGACAGATTTCACATATTAAAACGGTGATCTTCTCCAGTAAAGGAGATAGCTGGACAGGTTAAAAAGTATAGGCAAATTTTAACAAAAGTAGTGTTTTTGAAATTTCACGAACTTTGTCATAATATTTGTCTAGTTATGATGTAGCCTTCTGGTTCTATTTTATGAATTACGATACCTGCTTCTTTTGTATGTGATGTGTCTCTATTTGTATATATTTTATCATCATAATTATCATTGCTTATGGTCTATTTGTGCTTTAATTGATTTAATTATTATTGTTATTTATAAGAATGAACTTTGATGGACTTTGAGGAAAATTGGGCTTAAAAGAATCAAATTATGCTTAAATTGTGAAGATGCACTCAATGGGTTTGAAGGGGACCACATCAAATGTGTAAGTGGCTTGATGGGAAAGAAAGGGTAAAGTAGAGATTTATCTCTTATATTTTGTAATAGATTCTTATGTCCTTAGGATTTTAGTTTCATAAGTTTTATTTAGGGGTAGAAAAGACATTTTTATATGATCTCTCCCCCTTATTTCTCTCTCTTGGGGAAAAAACTCATGATCATTCTCTCAATACACACATTCTAAGTTTTTCTCTCTAGTTTTTCTCTCAATTTCAAGAAGAATGTCGAAGATTATATTGAAGATGATTAATCAAAGCATGAGTGGCTAAATTTCTCTCTGATTCAAGGGTCGTTTAATTCAATTGCTATCATTGTGAGGTTTAGTGCTTGATTTTATTTCTTGCTTTATTTCAAGTATCTGTTGATTCATGATTTAATTCCATATAGTGAAATATAGTTTGGGTTCATTTGACAATTCGATTTGAATTATATTTTGCTAATGCTATCAATGAGTTCTCATTTATATGTTGCTGGGATGTATGATTAATAAATGATTGGTACTTAGTAGCAATAGGTGGATTATGCTTTTGCTGGGATTGTATAATTGCCTAATGAATTAACGGGACTAACGGAACCATAGACTTAGTAATTGCAGCTATCTCGATTACTGGGTGCTAAGTTTCAGTTTAGGCTTAATTGTTTTCACCGGAGCTTAATGCAGTTGTTAATTAATTTGGAAAGCGCCCCAATTAGTTAATAGCTAGTTTTGATTGGATGTTGGGTTCAATCAATTAAATTTGGAAAACATGGACTTCTCTTCGGCTTCGTGTTTAGTCTGAGGTTAAATGCTTGAATGTGCAAGAAGATATTTGTAGCCTATGATCGGTGATGCAATCGAATGTCGACATCTTTGAATTGGAGCTTCATGAGGTTAATCTTTCTCCTATTTCTTTTCATCATTCGTTGCTTGTTCTATTCTTATTTTATTTGATGTTTGTTTTGTTTAGTTAGTTGAGCTTCAATTAGTTTAGTAGATATCAAAAACCTCCCTTGGTTCGTTTTATGCGCAAGAGAATTAAAATTTGTTCCCTGAGGATTGACCCTACTTGCGTTATACTCATTCATTTGCTCATATCGGAGTAGGATTTTATTTTTGTTGGTCTGACAACCCATCAAATTTTGACGCCGTAGTGTTGAATTAGTTCTTTTGAGTTTTTCTATTATTCTTTGTTTTCTTGGTCTAACTATCTTTCATGTTTAACATAAGAGGTCATATGCAGACTATTATGAAATTTGGAGAAACAACATTCCACCAAAAGTTAGTGTTAATTTAATTGATCAAAAGTTAGATGCATTAACTTCTCTTGTGGAAAAATTGGTTGTAAGCAAGTTTCAATGAGTCAATGTTTGTGGAATATGCTCGATTGTTGGATATTCTCATGAGGTGTGTCCTACCTTGCGACAAGTTGGTATAATGAGAGGATTATATAATCCTTATGTTAATTAGTACGAGGAGGATCATATGAATTTCAATTATGTCAATCGAGGATATCCACAACAAAGTTATGACATACAACCGACTCCAGCACAATCCAATGACTCAAGTATGGCTCTAAACGAAATTGTGTTGAATTTAGTGATTAACACTCAACAATTTCAACAGGAGACTAGAGCAAGCATTCAAAGGATACAAGCAAACATCAATGATTTGGGAAGTCGGATTAGCCAACTAGCTATTTCTATGAGCAAGTTGGATGAACAAAATGTTGAGCACTTACCATTGGAAACAATGGTCAAAGTAGATGAAGATGTTAGTGCAATGAAGATAAGAAGTGAGAATGAAATTCAGTCGGAGTCTTCGTTTCCATAGAAGTTGAATTGAAAGTTGAAAAGGATGACGAGGAAACACGATTAGAACATTCAATTGATGAATCTTGCACTAATACAAAGAAGATGAGAAGTGATGAGAAGATTGATATGGATGAGGGTACCCTCTCCGTTAAATTCTCCGTTAAATTTAACGGAGAGATTTTTTGTAGCACCCCCACCCATCTTTGTAGGATTGAGGCACTACCTTAACCTTATATGCTCAAATGATTTTGTAAAATGGATAATAATTTTTCTTTTTGAAAGATTTTCATAAATAAACTTAGCAGAAGACTTTATTAAACACGAGTACTCTTTTTTTTATTTTAAAATAAAAAATCTTAGCATGCAAGAAACTAACTCGTGTTCTACCCACATTTGTAAATCAAAACCTCTCCATTCATAAGATGTTTTAAAAGGTTTACTTAAGCCAACATCGGAAGTGTCAAAAAGGGCATTAAGCATTTTAACTTCATACATATTAACATATATTAAAAACATATAATATACATGCTTCTAGAGAGGGGTCCGTACAGTTGGCTACACATCCGCTTTGTCGTAAGGGGTCCTGAAAACGTTTAAACATAGCAACATAAGATTTGAGAAATCTTAGTGGATAACGCTTATTAACTGTTACATTAAAGAGATTAACTGATACGCTTAATACGTCATCTCCAAGGTCTGAGGACCTGGTATAAACTCCAAGGTCCGAAGACCTGGTATAATCTCCAAGGTTCGTCAACCTGGTACTTCACCCAAATGTGTCATTTCATTTTATCATACTCAACATACGAGTTATTCTAATCAATGTAATTTGTAAATAAATGTTACCCACTTTTGACGTTGATTTGAAAGCGGGGATAGCTCCTGAGGTATCCGGTCGTCTCGGACTGGACTCGGCACGTTCATAAATTCTTAACTTTAAATTGCATTTCAATTGTACCGTAATGAGATAATTATACATTCATAATAACCTTAAGTTACCTTGCTAGAACAATAGAGATAATTTCTAATCACACAAACTGTAATAATTAACTTAATATGCTCAATATTGGTTGAAAAGTGTTCTTAAACTAGTATATTTTATAAAATTCACCATAAATTATATAGTGTTGGGATTTCAGTGTTTAGATTTTGATGAGACAAACCAATAATGTAATAGGAAGTTTGAGTACCCCATTTTTCACAATGTTTAAGTGAAAAACATAGACTAGGATTGAGTCTAGTTATAGAAGCTGGAAGATGGAGGTACACATGCATACTATGCTGCGTCGAAGATTTCAGAACAAAGTTGCTGCAAGAAAGCAGTTACAGCATTGCAGCAAAGTAAGTAAGAACGTCATGCAACATCGCTGTAAGAAAAAGTTATAGGATTATTGCAAGAAAAGATACAACAGTACTATACGAAGATACTGCAAGAAGGTCTAAGTTACAGCAGCACTGTAAAGGACAAACAGCTGCAAGCAGACCTAGGATACAGCGCGAAGCTTACTACTCAAACTGTCAACAACGCCAATGACAAATAGAATAAGTATCCTACAATCTGAGGAAGGGTAAATGCAATACGAGGAATGAAGATCCAAGCAAGAATAAATAGAGCCGTTCGAGAGAAGATCAAAGTTGCAGACACGGAGCCAATGCCAAGACGCCACGTGGTCCAACGCGCTGTAGAAAGCTGCAAGCCGCAACCACCACATTAAATGCTCTAGAAAGAAAAGTCAAGACACATTAAATGCAAGCCATGCCTTTGATCAAGTACACTTAAATTCAAAATGAGAGATATCTCCTTCAACAGATATCTTCTCTACAAGTATAAATAGAGGATGAGCAACCCTGAAGCTGATTACTGATTACTGACGAACTGAAAATATTTGCACAAAAACTCTCAAGCTTTCAAGCTATACTCTTATGAGTCTACTCTCAGTTTTAGTCACTCAACCTCTGTGAAGTGAAACAAGTTCAAAGCTGAAAGATCCTTTGAAGGATTCAGAAGTTCACTTCACCGCACCAGTTGAAGAACAAATCTATATCCTTTTTAACCTTGTTGCTGTGTTCTTAGGTTGTTTTAGGTGTCGAGCAGTTAATAGGAGAGATCCTTGCTGTTTGTGTAGTTGTCTAGGAGATAGACAGCTTCCCTGTGTGGGAGTTTGAAATCCTATGTGGGTTTGCCTTTAGAGTTTGCAGTTGCTGTGTGTACGCTGGACTCTAGTAGGTGTTTAGCTTTGTAAGTTGATAGATTGTTAGGAGTGTCCTGTAAATCAATCTTGCTTAACAAAGTTCCTGCTCGAGGTAGCAGTAGAGTGGACGTAGAAGGGTTACACCACCTTCGAACCACTATAAGCCATATGTGTTTTATTGCTTTCTTATCTGTGCTTTATCTTTTATATCTATCTCTGTCATAAGCATAAAATGTTTTGATAAGGATCATATTTGAGAAAACCAGCCTTGTGTCTTAAAACCTTTATTTTCTGCTGCGTATAAAACTCTAGTTACAGCGTGTAGCACTGCATCCTAGTGCTGTAAGCAGTAACTGACTGGCGCTGCAAGTTCAAGTAACTTGCAGAACAGTTTGTTTTGATCAGATTTTCAAAATCGACCAAGGTTCATTCACCCCCCTCTGAACCTCAGACACCACTTGGGACCAACATATAGCTATTGAACCGTTATGAAATTAATAATGTAACCTTCTATCATCATATGTTTAAACATAGTAACATTTTTGAAAGACTCTAACTAATTAACATTATAAAAATCATTTTACTAAGGTCTAAAACTGCAGAGTTTCAATTTGAAACTAGACCATCTTTGAAAAAATCATTATAATTCATACATTACTCCTAATATTACCAAATTTTAACCATATGCTCAAAAATTCATGTAGAATAACGTACTAAACAGTTTTGAGAAATTCAAGGAGTACGATTTTATAAAAATAATTTTCTAGGGTCTGAAACTGCATAAATCCAACTCGAACTAGACTATCTTTGAAAAATCATCATAATTCATAAACTACTCCAAATATTACCAAATTTTAACCATATACTTAAAACTTTATGTATAATAACATACTAAAATATTTTTGAGAAACTAAAAGTGTACTATTTTATAAAAATAATTTTCTAGGGTCTGAAACTGCATAATTTTAACTCGAAATGGACTATCTTTGAAAAATCATCATAATTCATAGACTACTCCAAACATTACCAAATTTTAACCATAGACTAAACACTTCATATAGTATAATATATCAACATTTTTGAAAAATTTTAAGTATAAAATTTTATAAAAATCGGCAAATTGGACTGCCATTTCTAAAAATTTCACAACTTGATCAAACCCACCTATTTTCATAAGTAAAATGTAGATTCGACTTTTATAACTCTATCAACCTCAAATAAACCATCTTGACTCAATTTATTACACATGCAATGAGCTTAGACAAGATAATCAAACATGCAATGACTAAATCAACATGCAATTTGACAATCAACTCCCAAAAGTGACATATTTTAAAGATCAACCATACAAAACAAGACTTTGAACAAATTTCTTCACATTAGTAGAAAATCACCCTTGGATCATACATGCAATGTGTTTAGGTAAAGAAATCAAACATTCAAAGCTTAATCCAACATGCATTTGTTCAATCAACACTTAAAATGACATATTTTTGAAGATCCACTACTTAGAACAAGGTATCCAACAATTTTATCACATTTGTAGGAAATATCACTTAGATCTTACGTGCAACTCAAAATTAGAACTTAATCATGCTTCTAAGGAAGAAGAGTGGTGAGTATTTAGCCAAAATACCTCTTAAATGTACAAACTATGAGTTCTTTGAAACTTGCTTGAAAGGAGGTTGTACTTTGAGCTTAATTTTCCATGATCTCTTGGAATGATCTTGTTTCTTCACTCATTTCTTGAATTGGGCAGCTTGTCTGAAGATAGAGAATATGATTTGGAGGAGAAGAAAAAGAGTAGAGAGAAGGAGGAGCAATTATCTAGAGAGAGAGAGAGAGAGAGAGAGAGAAGTGCTCAAATGAGAGGGGTGAAATGAGTTTAAAGTGGAGTCTCCCCTTTTATATGTAGCATGTAGTGTACCAATTCTAATTTAATACATGTATTATAAATGTAGATCATCTCTTGTAGTATTTATCCACTAAAGGTGTGATGATTAAAAATATTGAAACTTGAGGTGGATTTGATGGGAGCATGGGGGATTGAGTGTAACCCTATTTAATGTGACATGCATAAGTAATTTAACCATGACAATTATGCATGAAATTATGTCCAAATTAGCCCATCACATAAGTCACATAAGTATATTTGAAAATATATTTAATTTAACACATCATAATAGTCACATACTTTATTGCACACAATTCACATGATAATAAAAATAAATATACTTAAGCATGATTAAACACATTAGCCATGTTTCTTATATTAATCATTTAATCATTTTTACGTGTACTTATCTATTTTTGGTCATTCTTTTACTCGTGCATGTTGAGTGCATCATGATCAAACTCAGTCTCTTCGGATAGCTATCCTGCAAGACTTTTAGACTTAAAGAAACATTAGCTCACACATTCTTGATAAAAAATAAAATTCGTCTTAAACTCGAAAAGATCATACACTATAAATTATTTTATAAAGAGTGAAATTTTTATATATAAAATATGCTATGCAAGTTTTATGAAAAATGGGGTTTTACATTTTTAAATTTGATTTTGATATAAAATATCCCAATATACCATATTTGATATTCTCAATTGATGACATTAATTTAATTGTAAAGGGTTGTTTTGAAGAATATGATGATGATGATGAGTTTGAACCATATGCTCAACTAAACACAAATGAGATACTAGACAATCCATGTGAAATTGGATAGTGTAGAGAGAATAGAAGAAATCACGTCGAGCATAACAATGTTAAACAATTGCGCTATTTGGAGGCAACCCAAAAGAGTTTGATTTTTCTTATGTTTTGTTTAGTTGCTGACCGCGTGTCGCAACGTGATAAAATTATTAATTTCTTTCCTAACCTCACTAGCTAATAGCAAGGGCAAGTAAGAGTCGATCTCACGAGGAGTGATGATTAACTATGTCACCTATATTCAATTCAATCAAATAACAAATTATGAGGGGGGTTTCGAGATGGATTAACTATCACTAAATTAAATTAAATAAACCTAGAAAGTAAATTAAACAAGAAATCAATATATGCAAGTATTCCAGTTAACAATTCAATTATCCCCCAATATCAATTATTCCTTAATCAATGTATTACCCATCTCTCAGATTATCATGGAATTATCGCCTCTAGTCTAACAACAAACTCTGTTAAACCGAATCGTGTCTTAAGATTAGTTAAATTAGGATAAGATCTCTAATTAACCCTATTCAATTGAATAACCTAGAATAAGCTCTCTAGATTTAATTCATTAAATGCATTAATCACCAAGACGATAGGATGAACTAGATTCCGAATACACAAGCTCGATTCGATAATCTAAGATTATGCTACCCTAGAGATGCACGACCTCTAATTTGCCACTTATGAAAATTAAACCACAACGATTAGAATTCATGATTTAAGATTCTAGCAATCAACTATCAAATACTTAATCTAGGTGGCCAATCCAAATCAAGCAATAATAATTGAAAACATTATACACAGATAACATAATCAATTCCAATCAAACATCAAGAAGGAAATACAGGATTAATTAGAAAATAAATAAATATACGGGTTCAAACATCCCTGCTAACCGGAATTAAAAATTTAGCCGACCATCTTTGAAATTGAATCCATCAAAGCAATTGAGAAATCCATCAAACTTAACCCAAGAAATTAAATTGTTTCTCTCTCTCTCTAAACCTTCTCTCAACTCTCTCTCTCAAAACTTTCTCTCCTACGTGAAAAGTGCCGATGTTTGGAGGAGAAGTCAAAATAAATAGGGTGTGACTTTGCCCTCAAGTCATGGGCCATGGGTCTTTTTTTCTTCAATCTGGGCTTTTGGAATAAAATTCGCCCAAACGACTTGACATAACCATGATCATTTTTTTCTTCACTCAAAAATCCTTCAAAAACCCCTAAAATAATTAAGAAAATAATATATGAACTATTTGGAGACACAAATCACGTATATATAGGAAAATAGTGCATTCAATCAAATAAATGACCATAAAATCTCACATTAATCACCACTAAATTGCATATATTTTCCACATATCAGTTGCTTTGTTTAATAATTAATTTAGGCAAAAAAAAAAAAAAGAGGGGATTAAAATTCAAAAATTATACTCTAGACTACGTAGAGTTAGGCGTCGCCACGTTTAACTGAAAGAGTTTGCAGTAAATTTTTGAATTTTTGCTATAGAGACTACGTAGAGTTACCAACTTAATTGCTTGTTTCACATGGAAGCTTTTTACTCTATAAAAGACAAAAGAAAAAAAAAAGGGAAAAAGATAAGGAGGGGTACAAAATATGGTGAAATCTTTGTTGTATCTTATAAAGTTATGTCGAATCATCTACTCTTCATTTGCAAAAATTCAAACAATATTTTATAAATTGAAATATAAAATCTTCTTTAAATTTAATATTAACTATCTATTATATATTATCCGGTATTTTTATCAACATGAACCAATCAATTCAATTTCTAGTCATCACTAGAAGCTCACTAGAGAGTTAAGTTAATCCAAATCCATATCGATGATGATCAAAAGACCTAATTAACATGTTGAACCTCTTGTCGGTCTTTGAGGTGCTAGATTCATCATTGACTTGTAAGCTCACTTGAGAGTTAAGTCTCTGTGGCACACACCAGCAACAGAATGCATGTGCGCCAGCCCTCTGAAAATCTGCGGAGAATATCCTTATTATCATAGTTGAAACAAATAAACATCAAGTTAAAATTATTAAAACGGATCGTTTCATTGATGTAATTGTATGAAACTAATCAACTTATAATACATAATTCACGAAATAAAGTTGAACTTACGAAAATGAATTTGATTAATATAGAGGTGGTGGGGCTCCGTCCCTTTGAGTTAAATCCATAGGTTTTTGTGTTAATTAAAATGACTTCACATTATATTTTAAATTAACTACAATAACTCTGACTTGCGTAAGTGGAACACCAAAGATTAACAATTAGTTATGACGTTATTTATTGATATAAGTTACATTGATTTATTATAAAGGGTTAAAATTTCAACTCTCACTTTTGAACTATTTTTTGGGAAATAATTGTGGTGAACTTGATGAAATCAATGTAATATTATAATTTTAACTAAAAATCTTCTATCTACTTTAAATTCGTTTATGTCCAATTGCCACCTAAATCATTAAATTCATATTGCCGGCATTTTGAAGAATCCTATGTATTTTATTGTTTCTCATTATATTGCAACAAATTGGCATTTTCGCATTACAGTCCCAACAAGAACACATTTGCAGCCATGGACAAAACTATATGTTAGAATTTTGCATATGCACTACTACTATATGAAAATTTACCATCTAAACTTTTTTGTTTTTTGTTTTTAATTTCACCCAAAGTTCAAGATTTTTCTTGTAATCTAGCTAAGATCATTTTTGGATCATTTTCCTTTTAAAATCAAATTTAATGTCCTGATTTTTAAATAGAATACATGAAATTCATGTCAAAACACTCTACATTTCAAACCCAAAAAAAGCTCCAAATTCAATTTTCATTTTTGTTCGATTCAAGATCAATTAGAAAAATAATGAAATGCAAATTTCGATTTTGGCAAGAAAAAATGGCTTTAGGTTGCAATTTTTTTCCGTTTTTTAAATCATGACCTTTGAGATGCAACAAGAAAAAGAGAAAAAGTTTAGGGTAATTTACAAAGTGAAAAAACGACATACTTTGAGCCAAAGTGATTTTTATATTAACCCTTACAAAAGTAATAAATTAAACATAGAGTAAAGACATAACGTGACATAAAATTTAATTAGCAAAACATTGACATCTGATTAGTGAGACTAGAAATTAGAGATTTAACATTATAGGCAATTCAGTATCTAATTTTATGTTAGAGGTAAAAAATTGTTCTCCAAAATTCCATCAATAAAGTTTATCAACCAACACTTAGTGGCTATCATCTCAAATCTGTTATAACATAAATAAAATATGGATATTTTGTTCTTAGACAGTTTTCGGATATCGAATATGATATTTCTTGTTAGATATCGGGTTTGACCTTCATAACGAGCTACCATCCAACCACGCATAAACTCATATCATTTGAAGCCCGTATCACGTACTTGCAAGATTGTGAAATTAACACAATTAATTGTAACACTTTCTTTATTAAACAGTGAGATGTCTATTACAAGCTCCATTTACTGTGTACACCAAAGATTATTTCTACAAAACAACAAGTTCAAGAGGGCTAGTGTGACTTACACAGCTTGTTGGTTCAATTAATTGGTTATATTCAACCTTAGCCTTTGTAATTCAGGACCACCTGAGAACATTGAGATTTGATTTTGAGCAGCTGTGTTAGAGCTTCTTTCATGTTTATCCTATCACTCGGTGATTCTGCACAACACTTCAAAGCCAACTCCAAGATGGACGATGCACATTGCACAATTTTGCCACTATGTTGTTGATCAAGATTGAAGAATAAGTTGGCATCTATAATCTCATGGGATGATTGTGGAAGTGAGTTTTGAACCCAACTCTTTAAGCTCAAATCTCCAACGAACATGTCATCACTTGGTCTTTTCCTTGTAAAAGTCTCCATCAACATCACACCATAACTATATACATCACATCTTCTCGAAACTTGCCCTTCCAAACCATACTCTGGATATAAAAAATATCAAAATGCAAGCAATTACAATTAAAATAAAGATCATGAAATGTAATATATAATATTTTGAATAAAAATATTGAACCTGGAGCAATGTAACCGAATGTTGCTAGGGTGTTGGTTATCACCATGCTCTCCTCGTTGCCCAAAAGTCTTGCTATCCCGAAATCACATACATGGCCAATCATCTCTTCGTCTAACAACACATTACTGGGCTTCAAGTCGCAATGAACAATGGGTGTTGAATAGCCATGATGAAGGTACTCTAATGCAGATGCGACATCAATCATTATATTCAATCTTTGCACCAAATCCAAGCAATAGTTGTGGGAATACAACCATTTTTCAAGATTTCCATTGGACATATATTCAAGTATTAATGCCCGGAAATCTTCGTTGGAGCAACTGCTTAAGACTTTGGTAAGATTCCGGTGACGAATGTTACGTAGTACTTCACACTCAATGTCAAAACTCCTAAAAGCAACTTCGTTTTGCATATTAAACACCTTCACTGCAATAACCCTCCCATCTCTGAGAATCCCTTTATAAACTGAACCAAAACTTCCAGAACCTATTAAATTGCTTTCGTTGAATTGTTCAGTTGCTTGTAGGATTTCATAATAGGAAATTCTTTCGGACACAATAGACACTTGCTCATCAGTTCTTCTACCTGACTTATCTCTTTTTCTGTATCTTATAAAGATAAAGGCCAATGAGATAATAGTGATTAGTGCGATCACTCCAGCAAGAATAAACAGAGCAAATTTCACATTCTTTTTCCTTGATTTACGATTGGAAGTCATATGACAGAGAGGGACATGAAACCTCTGGATTCCACATAATGCTTTATTAGCCTTAAAAGACTCCATAGTGAAGTTTTTGAAAGGACCACCAATAGGAATTTCTCCACTTAAAGCGTTGAAAGAGACATTGAAATTAACAAGATGTTGAAGGTTTTCAATGGACTTTGGGATTGAACCAGAAAGGTTATTGTAAGAAAAGTCCAGAGTTTCCAAACTAAGCATGCTCCCCACGGACAAAGGAATTATTCCTTCTAGTCTATTATGTGCAAAAGATAGATAAATTAAACTTCTTAAATTACCCATGGTTGCTGGGATTGACTCTGACAATTGATTCCTTGATAGATCGGTTCTGGTTGCTTCTAATAAATTACCTATCTCTGGAGGTAAAATTCCACTCAAGGAATTCTTGGACATGTTTAGCTGCAACAAATCTTTGAGGCGCCATAAGCTTGATGGTATGCTGCTAGTCAGCATGTTGGAAGCGAGAGAAACCTCTCTTAAAGAAGTGACATTTCCTAAACATTCAGGAATTGGACCTGATAATTGATTTTCACCTAAATAGAGGTTAAACAAGCTGTGTAAATCACACAGACCTTTAGGAATTGGACCTCCTAGATTGTTCTCATTTAGAGATAATGCTTGAAGCTTATACAGATGTTTGACAGTATGAGGAATATTACCGGACAACTCATTATTGAATAGGGAAAGTGTGACCAAGTTGCTTAAATTACCAATATTAGCAGGAATGCGACCCATAATGTTGCAACCGTAAGCATAGAACCCTTCAAGAGATGAGGATAAATTCCCAATAGAAACTGGAATGACACCATGGAGAGGATTATTACCAATATCAAAAACTTTTAAAGATGGGCAATTTGTTAATGAAGTAATGAAGCTCAATTCTGAAGAAGATGATTTCATCCTTAGATTGTTGTTAAACAATTGAACACCTTCGAGGAATCTTAGGTTTCCGAAAGAGTGAGGTACGAAACCAGTAAAATTATTTTCAGATAGTCCGAGCCTCCTAAGTTTCGAACAATTTGAAATGGAGTCGGGTATTTCTCCACTCAGGTAATTTATTCCGAGGAGCAATATTTCAAGATCGGGTAACCTATAGCACAAATTGGTTGGAAGAGTACCCAATAGACCATTAGCAGCAAGTGAAAGAATTTGAAGAGTTGAGATATTAAAGATCTCGGATGGAATCAAACCAATGAAGCTATTATCTTGTAATAGTAAATCCTCCAGCTGGTAAAGTTGGCCAATTTCTTTAGGTAAAGCACCTGCCAAAATGAAAATTAAATAAGCATTGCAAATATAAATGATCAAAAGTATGCATTGTACTGTGAATGTACATTATACCAAAACTTTGTTTTGTAAAGGTTTTCTCAAATAATAAAACTTTTCTTTGATTTTTTGATTTGTAATTTTTTTCATAATCATTTTTATTCCACATTTCTAATTTTGATGAATATAATTTTATTTAGAACTCATAATCTTTTAACTTTTACATTTTAGTCTACTCCTATAGTCGAAACTACTACAAATCAATATAAACTACACAAATGGATCAAAATTTAATTATTTTAGATTTGATATTTTACATTTCTATATAAATATATATATAAATGAAAAACGTAAAAATTATAGATTTAATTTATCATGCATTAAAAATGAATTTTCAATTAAGAATTTTTTTAATTAAAATTATAATATGTTTAAAACCAATTATCACCCCACATTTAATCAATTAATTTATTTTCTAATACTTAATGTTATTCATTGTAATTTGGTTTAGAACAATTTTTACTTTGAACTCATATTTTTTAGCTCCCACATTTTAATATACTACTATTGTTGAAACCACTACAAATCATAACAAAACTTCTCAAATGCATAAGATATAAACATTTTAAATTTGATGTTATACTTTTCGATATTCATTAATAATAATAATAATAATCATCATCATAGAAGAAAAAATGGATGCATAAATAACACTAACCTTATAAAAATTTAAATAATATTCGGTTTTTTATTTTAATATATAAATATTATTTTAAAATACAAAAATCCAATATTAAAATATAAAAAGTACGATATTTTGATTGAGATTATTATTTATATTTTAATATTCTTAATGTTATTTATATTTCTTTATTTCAACATTTTAAATTTTTTAAATCATATTCAAATTTTTATGTTAAAATACAAATAATAACTTCGGAACACAAAAAGTACAAATTTTTGAGGTAAAACTTAATATCAAACGTCAAGGATTATACTCGCTCCATAAAAAATATAATATCAATCTGTACCGTTTAAATTGTTGAACCCAAGATATAACTGTTGAAGCGAAACTAACTTTCCGATTTCCGCTGGTATCTGCCCACTGAAGGAGTTGGCAGACAATATTAGAATTCGAAGTTGTGAACATTGGGATACATTTGATGGGATTTGGCCGCTCAGCTGATTGCGAGAAAGGTATAACCCTTCAAGAAGTGGAAGATTACTGCACATTTCATTGGGAAGACTGCCACTCAATTCATTTGATGTCAAAGCAATTCTTTTCAGTGTGGATATGTTAAATATGGCAGAAGGTATAGCACCCGACAAATGGTTGTTTTGAATAATCAGAGACTGCAGCCTACCAAGTCTTCCCAGCTCCTCCGGAATATTTCCTTGTAGATCATTGTAAGAAAATACAAGGAATTGTAGATTTGATAAATTAGAAAGGGATGTGGGGATAAAGCCTGAAAATTTGTTATTACGTAGAGAAATGAACTTCAAACGACGGAGAAGAGACAACTCATTAGGCACAGTGCCATTGAAATGATTGTACGAAAGGTCGAGCGAAATGAGGAAAGTGAGGTTTGCTAGAAATGGTGAAATGGTGGCAGAGAGCCCCATGTTTGAAATATTTAGTGCACTCACTCTGTGGTGGCGAAAGTTGCAAGTGACACCAATCCAACTGCAAACAGAGCTTGAATTGGTCCAATTTCTTGCAAGAATGTGACGAGGGTCTAACGCGATGTTTTCTTTAAGGGCAAGAAGGGCAGATTGATCTGTGGCAAGATTTGTAGTTGCTTTGGCTAGGTAAAACATTTGGGTGCAGGTCAGTATTAGGATAATATGGGTAAGAATGTAACAGTAGCTGGTGATCTCCATTTATGGTTGTTAGCTAAAGGGTCTAATGCAAGAATATATGTTTCCTCACAATGCTACTAATATATACTTATTCATCTCTAAAGCTAATTATATATGCAAGAGGGATATTACCTGGAAATAATATGGGAGGCATAGAATGTCTCAAGTGAAGATAAGTTCTCAATGGAAATTTCTCCATTCACATCAATGATATATAGAGACAAATCATATATCTAACAACTTGTAATGAAAGTTCAACTCTGAATTAACAAGATGTTGGAAATAAGGCCGGAGCACTGGCCCCTCAAACTTTAAATAATTATATAGTATAATATATAGTAATTTTGAAATTATTTAGGGAAAAAACACAGACGATACATAGAATATAGGATTTGATCATAATATATATTTATATAAATACACACACTTAATTGAAAAGGTGTGATAGTTGGACTGACAGTTAGAAAGTAAAAAAAAATTATTTAATATATATATATATATATATAATATTGATTGAATTTATATAAAAATTATTGTAATTAATGCAATTATTATACCTTAAAAAATACTACTCCAATGGATGATTATTACCTTAAAAAAGAATGCAATTTATGCAACTCTAATTTATCATGTGCAATGGACATGTGTTGTGCTAGTTTCGTTATGTATACTTAGACATACTCATGAAGTGGACGTTATACGAGAGATCCATGTATTTTAAGTATAGTCAATATTGGAGTCTTAATTAAATAACGAAGTATAGTTAACGAGATGACATACTCCAATATTAACGAGAGATTCATTCCAATATTAACGAGAGATCCACTCCAATATTTTGAGTATAGTCAGTTTGAGTATAGTTAATATTTTAAGTATAGTCAATATTGGAGTCTTAATTATATTATCCTGAAGTGGAGAAGTCTTTTGAGAGTTGGTGATTTCATTTTTCTTTAGAGACGATTACGTAGTCATAATAAAATAATTTACTTGCTCCCAAGTCTTTACGAGAGTCAAGAATCAATGGATATTTAAATACATGCACTTTTGTCCCGAAGTAGAGAATTTTTTCCCCCTTAATTTGACTAAACATTTTTCTTCTTTTGATTTCAATATGAAGTTCACAGTTTTTTCAAATTGCACTGCATGACTACTTTTAAGCCATTTTTCCATCACAATCTCAATTTTTGTTAATTTTTTTGTTGCTCAAGTTGATTTTGAATCGAATAAAAATCAGAAATTGATTTTATTTGAATTGTAGAATGCTTTGATGTATCTTCATGTGTTTTTGATTAAAATTCATCACAATTAATTACAAGACTAATTAAATAATTAGATAGAGAATAATTGTTGGAAACTCGTGGGCCAAAAAAGATAAAATAAAAAATGACTACAAGAAATGATATCTCCATAACTGAAAAATAAATATTACATTGCCATCAACATAACTGAAAAATATAAAAAATTTGACAAGAAGAAATGATATCTAACATAACTGAAAAATAAATATTAAAATTGGGTAGTGTTTGTGCGCATTATGGATGAAAATTTCATGAAATTTCGCTCAAATTCAAGTACCGAAATAATAATACGCAACATTTTTTTTTCGTCAAAATATCGGAGATATATCGGGAAATATAGGTAAAATTTCGGCACAATGTCAATATCGGTGAGTCCCTTTATAAAACTGCGGTGTATTGCCGATATATCGGCGATATATAGGTTTTGTGTCGATATTGGTGATTTTTTTTTTTTTGATTTTTTTTAATATTTTTTTTTTTTATGAATTTATTGCATGGAAAGTTAATATCTAGTATGAAAGTCATCTTATTCTCTTCAATTTTATTAGATGATATCATAGTATGATAGTATATATATTTATATATATACATCAACTAGTATAAGATCCGTGTAATACACGGGGTTTAAAAATGAATAAAATTAAACTTAATAAAACTTAGAAAATTTTAAAAATAATTTATATAAGAAAAAATATATTTATTGTTTTGTGCAACACATAGCTTAATTTAGCATTAAATCTAATAATGCCAAATTAATATATTACCTAATTTTTTAAATATATGTTGCATTTGTAAAGGAATATGATTAATTTTTATTTATTATTTTGAAAAAATATGTAATGTAATGTATATTATATTATTCAACATTTACTCCATTATTTTAGTTTGATTTTAATTGTTAAGGTTTAGAATAACCCTAAATTTTTATTTTGAATTAAATGATGAAAAAATCAAAATCAAAATTTCTCAAAAAAAAAAAAAAAAAAATTCATAGTCTATTTTAAAACACATTTACGCAAAAATTATTCAATTACATAAATTAATAAGTTTCATAAGATTGAATACTTTGAATAATCATTTTTAATCAACCAACTTTTAGTTCAATTTTTTTTTTCTTTTTTATTTATTTATATTTTCTCTATAAATTTTAAACTAACAAATTTTAAATATCTAAATGATTTTTGTATTTGAAGTCTAGCATGTGCTATTTTAACAATTTTAGTAAAAAATTCTTACATTATTTAGTTATATTTACTATCAACAATAAATTTGATATATTAATTAGCCATATTAATTAACTTTAAAATTCTATTTATTATAGATTTAATTTATAAAAAAAGAAGAAATTAATGTGAAAAAAATGTAGACTTGACATGTGGCACACATGGTCTTACTTTTATATATATATATAAAGATTATCTCTAATATCCTTAATCCTGGAACTATCACAGTAAATAGACTACGTTTATATAATAGTTTATCTCTATATTTGTTGTAAACATATAATTTTATTTGGAATTTAAGTTCAATATATGTATTAATGTCATCTTATTCTCTTCAATTTTATTAGATGATATCATAGTATGATAGTATATATATTTATATATATATATATATATCAATTATCTCTAATATCCTTAATCCTGGAACTATCACAGTAAATAAACAACGTTTATATAATAGTTTATTTCTATATTTGTTGTAAACATATCATTTTATTTGGAATTTAAGTTCAATATATGTATTAATGTTAGTTATAATATTCTATAAACTACTAGATATATTTTTCAATTTTTTTACAAAGTTTTCATATTTAAAAAAAAATGTCCGATATTTCCACCGAAATCGATATATGCGTCGATATTTCCATAAAATCAAGGTACCGATATTTTTACCAATACCAATATTTTCATCCTTGGTGTGCACCAAGTGCATGGATTATGATCCATGCAACTGGGCGCGTGGGTAGGATTGGGTCGGGTCTAGCCCAGATCCGAGCCTAGGTTTTTTTTTTTAATTTATGACATTATCTTTATGACAGTATCTTTATGTTTATCGAGTATAACCTTTATGTACACATATCATAACGTTTAAGTAAAATTACTTAAAAAAAATTCAATATAAAAAACATAATTAAAAGTAATGTAACATTTATGTTAACCGAGTATAACCTTTTATGTTATATTAGTATAACTTTTACATACATATATCATAATCTTTAAGTGATATTACTTAGATTTTTTTCACTATAAAAATTCATATAGTATGGCTTAACCTTTATGTTATAATAATTTAATATTTATGTTATATTAGTATAACATTTATGTACAAATATCATAACATTTATGTACTTAAAAGAATAACATAAGGTTATATTATAATAACAAAAATATTAAATTATTATGCATAAAGATTATATTATTACAACATAAAGGTTTTGAAAAGTATTATAAGTATGTCATACACTGTGTAAAAGATTATGCGAGTTAGATTAGACAAATTAAAAAATTAGGCCAACATAATTGAAAAATAAATATTACACAACTAATAAAATGCTGCAAAAGGATTCGAAACTGGGCTTAAAAAATGTGGCCAAGGGGTGCAGAAGAATATTTGCACTATACCAATTGAGCTACATCAGATATGTGTCTGATACTTACGTAGTATATTATATATAGACTTTTTTTAAATATATTTGGGGGTACACCTGTACCCCTTGTCCCCATGTGGATCCACCACTTCGTGAGCGTCCAAACTAGAATCAATTTTTGACACTCTTTTAATGATGTGAGCTAGAAAGCTCCCATTATAATTGTTCCTTAAATAAACATACTAATTTGATTCCATTTATCAAGCCTAACTCAACCAAGATTGCCAATGTCCTCTGAAATAACTCCTAGGGAAAATTGCAAATTCTTTAGGTCATTCACAGGATCCCTAACACTGAGACACTAATTTTTCAATTTGAGAGATTTTAAGATAAAAATCCAAAATTGAGTAAAACATTAAAGGCTAGCATAATCTTCCAACTTCTTCACATCAAAATCTATATTTTCCCTGAAAAATTATAAATTTAGAACATTATCTTTAGGTCATTTATCAGTGATGGACACTAACTTTTTGAGCTTCGATATTGGGATACTAACTTTTCAATTTGGACAATTTTAAAACAAAAAATCCGAAATCACTAATTTCGGTCCAATCGCATGAAATTTGGGTTTTTTTGCTAATGTGATTTGACTAGAAATTCATGTGGTGGCCCGAATTTTGGGTGATTGTCCCGAAATTCGTCATTTCGAACTTTTTTGTCCTAAAATTTCTCAAATTGAAAAGTTAATATGTCAATATCAGAGCCCAAAAAGTTAGTACTGTCCTCCATTAATGAATGACCTAAAGATAGTATCCTAAATTTGTAATTTTCCCGAAAAAATAGAGATTTTGATGTAAAGAAGCTGGAAGATTATGTTAGCCTTTAATGTTTTACTCAATTCACACCTGCAAAATCAATAACATGTTGATGAATCGAACCAAAATTGAACCAAAATTTGAAAAAAAAAGTTATATTTCGAAGACCGAATAAGGAAAATGTAAAATTTGTTGTAGAAAAGTGGACAAACATTTATGTTAAAAGGACAAATTTTCGAGAGAGGAGGATTAATTCCCAATGGAAACTGGAATGACAACATGAAGAGGATTATCAGCAATCGTAAAAACCTTTAAAGATGGGCAATTTGTTAATGAAGTAATGAAGCTCAATTCTGAAGAAGATGATTCTATTCTTAGATGGTTTTGATACATCACAACACTTTCGAGGAATCTTAGGTTTTCGAGAAATTGAGGTACAAAACCAGTAAAATCATTAGCACCTAATCCGAGTCTCCTAAGTTTTGAACAATTTGAAATGGAGTCGGGTATTTCTCCACTCAGGTAATTTTCTCCGAGAAGCAGATGTTCAAGAAGGGGTAACCCATAGCACAAATTGGTTGGAAGACTACCCGGTAGACCATTCTTAACAAGTGAAATATTAAATATCTCGGATGGAATCAAACCAATGAAGCTGTTAACTTCTAATACTAAAACCTCCAGTTGGTAGAGTTGGCCAATTTCTTTAGATAAAACACCTACCAAAGTGAAAAGTAAGTATTGCAAATATAAAGAAATTAGTGATACTTTCATTCTCTCTTTTACCTGTGAAGTTGTTGTAGTGGAGTCTCAACGTTTTTATGTTTGTAAGATTCCCAATTTCTTTCGGTAGAACACCTGCTGAGAATGAAAAATAAGCATTACTCCAATATAAAGAAGTGCAAATGTGCCTTTTTATCCAATACATGTATGAAAAAATGAAAAATACCCACTTGTTAACAAAACATGTTTTTTTACCCAATTTTGGGCTAAAAAGTCCTAAATGCCCTTATACCCTATTTAATGAAATGAAGAATTCCACCTATCAATTTATCACCAATGAGAGAAGATTCAATTCAAGGAACACTCAATTCAAGGAAAACGAGAGCTAACTTACCCGAATTCAATTCAAGGAAAACGAGCTAAGATCCTCTCTTTTCATCAATTTCATCAATTCAAGGAAATTCATCAATCTCTTTTCAATTCAAGATCCTCTCGTCATTGTTGTTTCACTGAGGTAAGATAAACATTAGTATGAAAACGAGCTAAATGTAATCTTTATTTTTTGAATCTGTTATGTAAATTTGAGCTTGAAAACTAAAAAATGAAGGAAAAACATTTCAAGTTTGCTCGTTGAAGATCACGAAACATTGTTATTATGAAGATCACGAGACAGAATACATAGATCACGAGGGTTTTGTTTTCCATTAGATCACGAGATAAGGGTAGATCACGAGATATTTCATAGTTATTAGAAGATCACGAGATAGAATGCATAGATCAAGAGGGATTTGTTTTCTCCATCAGATCACGAGATAAGGGTAGATCACGAGATATTTCATAGATCACGAGATAGTTATAGATCACGATAAATTGTTTTCATCAGATCACGAGATAGATAAGATCACGAGTACTTCATAGATCACGAGATAAAATCCCTCGTGATCAACTGTTTCATTTGTGACCAGGGTTTTTTTTTCCATCGTAGATAGATAAGATCACGAGTACTTCATAGATCACGAGATAAAATCCCTCGTGATCAACTGTTTCATTCGTGACCAGGGTTTTTTTCCATCGTGATTAACCGAAACATAATTCGTGATCTTCATTTTCGTTCAGATGAACAGAGCACGAAAGTCCACATAATTCACGAGTGTGTTTAACCTCGTGATCACCCCTCGTGATCTACACTCCTCGTGATCACGAATGTGGTTAATATCATGATCTATGGAATTAATAAGGAACTTCCTCGTGTTCTATGAAATTAATAATGTGGTTAATCTCATGATCTCGTGTTCTATCTGTCCCACCACCTCGTGATTTATGTGATATGTTTTATGTTTTATTATTGAATTGTCTAATTGAATAGAGATTATTTTTTAATTGTAGATGGCGAACGATGAAATCATTATAGTTCATCGTGGATATTGGCATGGATCGGAGTATAAAAATGGGGAGGATACTTTGATATATGCATCATTGCATACAATTTCTTATGCAAAACTGTTGGATGAAATTCATTATATTGTCCGAGCAGATCGTCGTACTTGTGAGTATGCATTGCATTGTTTAATGTCTACAAAGATTTCTAGTCAAGTGAAATTCAAAATTAGGACTGATGCTGATTTGAGAAGAGTTGTTGAGGTGTATGAATACCCAAAGATATTTGTTACCATAGAACCAAAAGAGCATGATTTTAATATTCCACTGTCCTATGCAAGTACGAGGTGTAGTTTCGTTGAGCTTATGAATTCTCAACAACAGTACCTGCATCAGAATTATGTGCAAAGTATGACACCACACCAAATTCGTCTCTCCGTGAACCAAGTCCAAAATTTCAATGCTTGTGCTAGCAATCCATTGGAGGATCTTAGGCCTAGCACTTCTTCCGAATGACAATCAATGGAAGTGCAAGATGTTCAGGGAAAATGCTTTCCACCGGACCACCAGCTACATGATTTCGGTAACTGTAATGATTCCAGATATGTAGATGACGAAGATGTTGAATACGATGATTGTGGTACAGTTGTAGTTGTGGCAGATGAAAATGTCCATGAAAATGATGATGATGATGTTGAAGAAGAAGAAGTTCTTGGCGGGGTAAGGAATGTTTGTACTGATGAGCCGCGTTGTTGTGATTATTTTGATAATGATGATGATGATGACGACGACGATGATGATTATGATGAAGATGATGAGGATGACAATGATGGTGATGATGATTACGTTGACGTACTTCAAATTCTTTTATTTTCTGAGCAATGGGAAACCGAAGATTTTTTTGTGCCAGAGGACCTTGTTCATAGTGAAGACATCGTTATTGGTCATAGTAATGTGCGTGTTCTTAGAAATAGATGCATTTCGATGAACGAAGATGGTTCAAGTGGTGAGTCGGGTCCAGAATTAGCACCTGATCACCGTGATGATTGGATTATTCCAGGGGCGTCCTTTCACACTGACGAGCCTGAGCCTATTTTGGTATGTCCAGTCGATGGTGAAAGGAAGCTAGTGGTTGGGTCAATATTCAACAGCAAAGAGCAATTACTGTATGGAGTGGGAATGTACCACATGAAGAATCGATTTCAGTATGCAGTAAAACGATCAGACAAGCAACGATATACTATTGTTTGTAAACAGCAAGAATGTCAATTTTTATTGCATGCAAATGGAACAGAAAAGAGACCGTGGACAGTGAAAAAGTTTATCGGTCCACATAACTGTCGACTGGCTATGACTGGCCGACCGCGTCTATTGTCATCGAAGATCATTGGTGCTTATTTTGCTCCTTCATTGCTTCGAGATGGTCGAGTACTTAAGCCGAGAGAAATTATGGATGATCTTTCCACACGCCATGGTATAGATATTCAATATGATAAGACACTGAGAGCTCATTATCATGCCCACAGTTTAATATATGGTGATTTCGATCAATCGTGGAGTAAGTTACCTGCGTACTTGTACATGGTCAGAAGATCAAATCCTGGTACCATCACATGTTTCAAAACAGACGACGATGATAAGTTCCAGTATGTGTTCATGGCTCTTGGTGCCTCTATAAGAGGATTTCATGATTGTTGTCGACTTGTCATCATCGTTGATGGAACACATTTGAAAGACAGATACAAGGGCCTCATGTTTGTTGCTGCAACTCAGGATGGTAATAAACAGATTTATCCGCTTGCATTTGGTGTTGGTGATAAGGAAAATGATGAATCCTGGCATTGGTTCTTGACTCAACTGAAGAAAGCCTATGGTCATCCGAATGATCTTCTAATTGTATCAGGTATAAATGATATTTTTCAGCAAGTGTCGTTTTTAACAATTCAAGTTGAGATAGTAGATCACTTTTTGGTTTTTTGGTTAACAGATCGTCATGTCAGCATACAAAATGCAGTTGAGGGAGTATTTCCAGGTGCTGCCCATGGGCTATGTTCGTGGCACATGGAGTTGAACCTTCGTGCATATGGAGCCCGATTTGTGAGTTTGTATAAGAAAGTTGCCTATTCTTATACACGAGAAATGCACAAAAAGTACATGGATCAAATTAAAGTACTAAATAAGAAGGGCTGGAAGAAGCTGAGAAAAGCGAAGGTTAAAAGATGGGCTCGTGCTTGCTGTCCCGTGCGACGTTATGAGATTATGACATCAAACTCTATGGAGTCTTTGAATTCAAAACTGTTATGGGCCAGAAAGTTGCCGATCTGTTCTTTTCTTGAATTTGCTCGCAACTTACTTCAGACATGGTTTTCCAAACGGCGTGCGAAATGGGCAATCGTGGAATCCAGCGTCAGTCCAAATGTTCTTCATAGAATACAAGAAGCTCAAGAAGATAGTCAACGTTGCAAGATTTCCGCGATTAGTGGATCAATTTTCAATGTGAAGGATGGTCTTCATAATCATATTGTTGATTTGGGGCACAAATCATGCACGTGTCGTGAATTTCAATTGGATTTAATACCATGCAGTCATGCAATCAAAGCTCTCAGGTAATATTTATTTTTATATATGTCGTTTGTAATTATATTGTGATGATTTGAACTCTAATGAAGTTTATATTTGAACAATGAGACAAATCAATCAATTGTGGCCTACGTTTCAGACTATTACAAGATGACGGTGTTGCAGAAGTTGTATTTAGAGTTGATAATGCCTGTTCCGACTCCAGTAGACTGGTGTCTCCCGTAGTCAATTAATAATGTTATGATGATTATCAATCCACCAGATAATGTCAAGCAAGCTGGTCGTTCTAGACAAAAAAGACATCCATCAGGCGGAGATTCAAGTAGCAAGAGTCGTTCTCAGAAATGTTCGAGATGTTATGGTACCAACCACAATTCTGCGCGATGTTCTTCAACTGTCGTTCCTCAACTACCTGTGCAGCCTAAAATTAGGCAACCAAAGAAGTACAACATTTGCCGTAACGTCGGACATACGAAGAGGAAATGTAATGAACAAGCCCTTTAACTAGTGAAGAAGAAGAATGATGTTATTTAATTTATGTGAAGTGTATCCATTTGTCTATTGGTATACTAAATTATTCCTTCATCAGATCTGTCAGCTTCCATTTTGTTATATTAATCTCCATTAAATTATTCATCATCATCACTAATTGTCAAAGCTTCTGAATGTCTTCTTTCAATTTGAGATTCTTCTATAAATTGTATTTTGAAGCCCTAAACCTTGAGGTTTTTATTATATCCAGTAATCATATATTTATTTTCTTTTTATTGAGTAACTAATGTTTCAAATTAACGATTCATAACTTAAATTAAAACAAGAAGTAAGATATTCCTAGCTAAGATTGTGTGATCAGGGTCTATCGATAAGAATTTTGCATAAATTTGGAAGGATTTCATGCAAGCTGAGACTTATAACAGAAAAAAAAATTTAATGTGCAAGAACAAGAATTAATTCTTGCTAAATGAATCAATTTTGCAAAATAAATAAATCTTGTAAAAGAACTCATTCTTGCGAAATTAAATCAACTTTGTAAAATAATTTGAGATTAACAAAGTTGCACTTGATTTGCAAAATAGAAAAAAATTAGATTTACAAAATTGCAACTCAATTTGCACTGAGGGAGTTTTATTCTGCCAAGCCAAGTAAATTAATTCTTGCAAGAGTTAATCAACTTTGCCAAATGATATAAGTAAATTGCAAAAAATAGAAATAAACTTTAATCTTGCAAAGTAGAAAAAGAAAATCAATTTGCAGAGTGGAAACTTAGTTTGCAAATGTAAAATCTCAACTTGCAAAGTAAATTTGCAAAGCTTAAATCAGTCTGCAGAGTGTACAATAATCCTTGCTGACCTTAAAATAATTAAATTTGCAAAGTAATTTTGCAAGCAATGCAAAGCAAAAGAAAATAACTCTTGCAAACGTGAAAGAAAATCCCCCTTCTATCGTCCCAAAACTATTGTGACCAACCCTGTTCAGGGGCTGCTACCACCGACTCTGGCGACCCGCGTCGCCGGTGACCCACCCCCGACTTACCACCACACTACCATCTACCAAGACAACCCACCCAAACACCTACAACAACTCTACAACACAAGCAAACGCAGCACGAAAGGCGGCTGCTGACCAGCCTCAGAACAGGCCCGGCGCGTCCCCATCGCGCCCCGACTCAGCGCCCAGCGCCCTGCACGCTGGCGCCCAGTGCTGCGCCCCTACGCCCCGACGATATGTTGAAGATTGGTTCGTTGAAGGGGTCTGAATTTAATTTCACAACCGCATGACCTATTTGGTGATTTGACCAAAACCTATGGTGGTAGATGTAATTCAACCTTGATCTAATTGAGAAAATAAATGAACATTCTAGATGAGTTGAAGTGGTACAATTGTTTCCAAAAGATATAATATACCATGAACCTAAAAAACAAAAATCACTACAATAGCCTCAACCTCGTGAAATTAGTTGTTTTACAGTATGCAATTCACTTTTTTTTTTAAATAAAAAGATTTACTACAATCCCCCAATATTGACAGTGAAGAGGAAGAAAAACATTGAGCTGCAGCATATTTATTACGATCCTGAGATTTCACTCAATAGAAATGAAAGAAAGTAATATAAGAAAAAAAGTGAATTAACCTACCAGTCAAATCCTCCATATTCGTTGGCTTCACATCAACTTTATTGAAACTCTTATTACTTATTTCTAAGTTCCAAAGATTTATCCGTAGATCATCAGCTGATATTAATGTTTCACCATCACTGTAGAACATTTAAAAGATGTTATTTTTGAACCAAATCAAATTATCAGAAAGGAACAAGCCAAAATTCCCCAACTAAATTATAAGACAAATCCATCAGACAAAATTAACAAAATTATCAACAAAATATGTTTTCATACATTAATGTGCATCCATACAATTATCCTAACTAGATGATTCAAAAAGCTTACGAGCTATTTGTTTCCTGTATTCAACAACCATCTCTTTCGAAGTTACAGGAACAAATTTGCTAGATATAAATCTTTCTACATACAAACATGCAAAAGGACCACAGCTATGTTCATCCTCCTGCCAAAACTGCTCACTGAGAGGTACCTGGACACATCGAAAGGGCTCAAACCGCGGCTGCATGTCCATCTTTTCGAACCATCCTGTTACCTCAAGTAGTCGAGGCAGCAAACGCCTTAACGGTGTTATTTGTAGAACCCTTCTCTGAAATACAGTACAACCCATCTCTGAAATACAGTACAACCCATCTCATCGGGCAAATGACTCAATTTTTGGAGTAGTGTACGAATTATTATGATTTTTCAAATGTACTCCTGTTTTTCGATTGTGAAAAAATTTACGAAATTGTTGTCCGCTTTCTTTGTTTTTATATATATAATTTGTAGGATTTGTACTAGTATATTAATAGTGAAAAATTAATTCATTCAGTTACTTCACTCAAAATAATATTACTATTTTTAAAGCAATTTTTAGATTATATTAATTAATTTTATCTTACAAAACATGAATAACAATAATATTTATTATTATTATTATTATTATTAACAGTTATTATTATTATTATTATGTAAAATTTAATATTATGTTGGATTTTCACAATTTTTTTAAAAACCAATTTTAATAATTATTTTTATTTTAAAGTCGTTTAAATATTTTTTTACCACAATTATTAATCTGAAAAATCAAAATTTCCAAATTTTTACCATGAGCACCATGATCTATAATTATCATCGTTACTAAGCATCCACCCTCATGATCTATCCATCTTAGTTTCGTGATCTATTATGCAAACGAATCAGCTGCGTGATCTAGCAATTAACCTCGTGATTAAGCAATCTGTACTTCGTGATCTATATTCTCATTCGTGGTCTATAATTGAATATTAAAAACCCTAGTTCCCCTCGTGATCTAGCAATTAACCTCGTGATTAAGCAATTTACCCTCGTGATCTACCCTTGTCCCCCTCGTGATCTAGCAATTAACCTTCTGATTAAGCAATTTCCCCTCGTCATCTACCCTCGTCAACATGATAAAGCAATTTACCTCGTGATCTAGCAATTTACCAAATTAATATTGCAATCTGATAAGCATAACAACAGAGAATTCAAATCCCAATCAACCCACTGGTTCCAACATACCCACTGGTTCCAACAATATTGCAATCTAGGACTTTAACAACAGAGAAGGAAACATCAGATAAACATACCCAATCAACCCACTGGTTCCACATCATGAAAAATTCAAATCCTAGAAACGATCTGAAAACATTTCGACTTCAATCGATTTTCGCAAATCCAAACTTACTTGTTCAGAAGCCATTAAGAATCGTGATTTTTGCTATTCGGCGCCTCCTTCCGCCGCAACTGTACCGGTCGCTGCCGATATCAACAGTAATCGGACTCTAATACTTGTTGTTCGCTCACCGTCGTGCCGCCGCCTCACTTCAATCTCCGGTTTTCCTCGACTGAAATCACGAACAATACCGGGAAAATCACGAAGACAAATCCAGTAAATAACGAAGAGTAAAAATTCAAAAATTACAAGGCTCATTTTTCATTGGTATTTTTCATTTTGCTCATTGTGTAAACATGATTGCACATTTCTGGCTCTTGAATTGCAGCAAACGACATTATTTGAAAATGGAACTCAGATCAAAATAACTAATAATGCACTAATTGTCAGAAAATAATTGCATGGCAGAAAAATATAAAGTGGATGAAAACAGAAATTCTGACTATTGACAGAGAAATAAAAAAGCTACTGGCCTACTGCAATACTTATGTACAACCTCAAAAAAGTTCATTACAATAATTGCCTGATTTTCCCAATACTAGCTGACTATTCTTGATCCCTACCAGATTCCATTCATCCTAGCCATTGATCTGCAACTCCCAATCTACTGCATGATGCTAATTAATTCATTCAGTTACTTCACTCAAAATAATATTACTATTTTTAAAGCAATTTTAAAGAAATTTTAAAGCAATCTATAATTGAATATTAAAAACCCTAGTCCCCCTCGTGATCTAGCAATTAACCTCGTGATTGAGCAATTTACCCTCGTGATCTGTAGTCTTAATCGTGATCTGTAATTATTCACTTAAACCCTAGTCTCGTTCGTAGCAATTTACGATTGAGACTAAGCAATCTACACTTCGTGATCTACAGTCTCATTCGTGATCAGTAATCGAATACGTTAACAAAATATCTTTTCGTGATTAAGCAATCTACCCTCGTGATTATGCAATCTACCTTCGTGATTAAGCATATATATAGGGAATCTCCTCGTGATATACCCATCGTCAACTTGAAAAATTAAAAAATGTTCAAACGATATGAAAACATTTCAACACATGATAATTGGTCCAGTCCAAACTTACTTGTTCAGAAGCCATTCTCTCCGGTTAATGTATGTGTTCGCCGCCGCCTTTCTAACCCAATGTACCGGTCGCGTCCTCCTCAACAGTAGGTGAATACCAGTGTCGCTGCCGATATGTTCTCACCGTCGTGCCGCCGCCTCTCAACAATCACCGGTTTTCCTCGACACAAATCACGAACAAGTAAGGGAAAATCACGAAGACAAATCGGGCAAATAACGAAGAGTAGTGAGAATCAGAAATTCGAAAATTACTAGGGCTCGAAGTGAAGGTAATTTTGGTGTTTTTCCCCAATTCAATTTACCAAGTTTAATAAGGGTATTTGGGTAATTTTCCCCTCAAATTGGGTAAAAAAACATGTTTTTTTTAAGTTGTGGGTATTTTTCATTCTCCCCATTACATAATGGACAAAAATGCTCCCTACCCCAGATAAAGAAACTAGTTGTATCATGCATGAATCTATCATAATTTTATTTACTCAGGGGGTATTGCAATCTAAAGAAGATCAAATGAAACACTTCTTTCTTTAGTCAAAAATACTTTCACATTTTCACATTAGTATTATCATGGATATGAGATTAGTCATTCTTTCATATCCTATCATATCCCATAGTATTATGTATTCTTAAAAGGAATGAACATTTTTTTATTTCTTTTAATAATTATCATTATTTAATTTATATAAATTTTTACAAGTTAATTTCCTAAAATTAAATTATCATGCAAAATTTGTATATAATATAAAATTGTATAACTAGTATGAAGTATAAATTATAGTATAGAATTATTACAAAATAAAAATACAAAAAAGGCATAAAATAATAAAGCTTAAATACATATATAGTATTAATAAAATAATGCATTAGGCACAGTGCCATTGAAATGATTGAGTGAGAGGCCGAGTGAAACGAGGAAAGAGAGGTTTGCTAGATGTGGTGGAATGGTGCCAGAGAGCCCCATATTTGAAATATTTAGTGCAATCCAACTGCAAATAGAGCTTGAATTTGTCCAATTTCTTGCAAGAATGTGACGAGGGTCTAACACCATGTTTGCTTTGAGTGCAAGAAGAGCAGATTGATCTGTGGCAAGGTTAGTAGAACATTTGGCTGCAGGTCACTATTAGGACAATATTGGGAAAAATGTAGTTGGTGATCTCCATTTATGTTTGCTAGCTAGAGGGTCTATGCCAGAATATATGTTTCCTCACAATGCTACTAATATATACTTATTCATCTCTATAGCTAATTATATAATAGAGGGATATTACCTGGAAATAATATGGGAGACATAGAATGTCTGAAGTGAAGATAAGTTTCTCCATTCACATCAATGATATATAGAGACAAATCATATATCTAACAACTTGTAATGAAAGTTCAACTCTGAATTAACAAGATGTTGGAAATAAGGCCGGAGCACAGGCCCCTCAAACTTTAAATAATTATATAGTATAATATGTAGTAATTTTGAAAATATTTAGGGAAAAAACACAGAAGATACATAGAATATAGGATTTGATCATAATATATATTTATATATATACACACACTTAATTGGAAAAAGTGTGATAGTTGGACTGACAATTAGAAAGTAATTTTTTTTTTAATATATATATATATATATATATAATATTGATTGAATTTATATAAAAATTATTGTAATTAATGCAATTAATATACCTTAAAAATTACTACTCCATGGATGATTATTACATTAAAAAAGAATTTAATTTATGCAACTCTAATTTATCACGTGCAATTGACATGTGTTGTGATAGTTTCGTTATGTATACTTAGACAGTTAGACGTACTCGTGAAGTGGACATTATACGAGAGATCCATGCATTTTACATTATAAGATTCCGGATATTTATTGAAATGGTCGCACTAAATTTATTAATGTAAAATAGTTGTATAGATTCCAAGGAAAACATATTGAAAATACGGAGAGGCAAACACCATAAATTTGGTTGTTTTTTAACACAGAATGTGATCAGATTGTGATGACTTAGAGTATATAAGCAAAACATATTGTAGAAATAAAATTACAAAAAATTCTCTGTTCCTAATATTATCATCATCTGGTTATCAGACATTCAAAAATTTTGCAAGGTTTCCTTAAATAGATTGTTGCGCAATTTATTTTAGCCAATCAACTGTAATAAGAATTTTAAGTGTATAAGAATATTATTATTATTAACTAATTATTTGACAAAATTATCTTTTCGTATATGTTTGGTTAGTTGTTTTGTTTGCAGATTTATTAGAGAATCAAGAAAACAAATTCTGCATTGGTCTACTCATGGCACAAATTTAGGGTGCAAGGATACATGGTGAGTTACTATACTAAAATATATGGTGAAATTTATATTTTTCTTTAGAGAAGACTATATGTACTCAAAATCAAATGCTTCAGGTGAGCTCAAGTCTTTACGAGAGTCAAGCTGAGTCAATGGAGACTTAAATGCACTTTTTTCTGAAGTGCAGAAGTCTTTTGAGGGTTGGAGAAATCTATTTTTCTTTAGAGAAGACTATATGTAGTCAAAATAAACAAGTTACTTGAGCTCAAGTCTTTACGAGGGTCAAGCGTCTGTGGAGACTTAAATACATGCACTTTTGTCCCCCAGTAGCGAAGTCTTTTTTTATTTTTATTTATTTTTTCTTTTTGCTATTTCTAACCGAACTTTTTTCTTCTTGTGATAGCAATTTTTTCAAATTGTATTCTATGACTATTTCCAAGCCTTTTTCCCAACCAAAATCTCAATTTTCATCCATATTTAATTTGTTCAATTTGAGTTTGAATCGAATGAAAATAAAAAAATTGATTTGGAGTATTGATCTGATTTGAAATTTGAAGTATTTTGACATCGTTTTTATGAGAATTGATATTGTATCACCATTAATGAGGTAAGTTAGAATTTCCACTATTTATAGAATAATACAAGGAGATATACAAGATAAATACAACAATGAAATCAAAAAAATATGTTTACAAAATCTCTAAAGAGTAAATTAGAGATTCAAGCGATGTTATGGATGCAATTGAACACATAGCTTGGAACATAACAACTCAAAACTGGAACAAAAAGAACTTTTGGTGAAGATGTTCGCAACTTGAAGGCTCGAAAGAACAAATGTGTGTCTAGTCGGCCTGAGGAGACCAACTCACGAATAAAGTGACAGTCGATATCAATATGTATGACATGTTTGTGAGCAACAAGATTCTGACTGAAAAATAAGACACTCTTGTTGTCACAAAGGAGCAAGTGACGAGTGGAGAGTCAGACATCGAGTTCATGAAGCAATTATGAAATCCAAGCAATTAAGACGTGGATAAAATCTACAGAAGTTATTATTATTTTTAACTTCTGTTGATGTCAGATTTTGTAAAGCACAAAACCTTAGCCAAACACAAAGAAATCGATCCGGCTTTAATGAATCGGACCGAATGAATGATATAAAAATCGGATAAAATAAGAAAAAGACGGTGCCCGGTGCCAACTCGGGCAAATTTGCTAGGCTTGTTCTGGTCGGCTGATTCTGGCCGGACAGAACGTTAATATTATAAAAGATGAGAGTAAAAAGCTCTCTAATTGCGATGATTTCGGGATCCCTTTTTTTGAGGATTTAAGACCCTATTTATAGACTAATCATAAGATATGAAACTTGGAAATCAAGAAATAAATCCCTTGATTTTAGGACTCAGATAAGGAAAGAATGGATTTAATCCTATCTAAATCGGATATGATATGATACAAGATTTGTTTCCTACTTTGTGGACTCTGGCATGGAATAAACTAACTTCTTTCTGCCCATCTTACATGGACTGCCTCCGATTCCGAGCCGGTCTGCTCGGCTCGACCAGAATGCAGCTCGGCTCGGGTGGCCGGATCTGACTTTCCTACTGAGCTCGCTGGTCGGCTCTGGGTCTTATGGTAGGGTCGGTCAGTAGACTGACACTCTTTACCAGGTTCAACGCTCGATCTATCTTCCGATTCCGACTAGGAATTTGGTGCGACGAGCAGGTGCTCAACAACTTCCAAATAGAATTATTTGAGGAGTAGTTATTAAATATAGATATATGAGGATTCCAACTTCTCTCTTCATCTTAATTCTACGTTCAAACTCTACAACTTTTATTTTGGGATCTCAATTCTCCATGGAGGGCTAGATTCTATTCTATCCAAGAGATAATCAAGACTTGGTTCTTTTACTGTTTTGAGATTTAATTTAATTTATCGTTCTTTCTTTCTTGTGTTATTTGTATATCTTCTGTGCATGTTGCTTATTATTGTTTTGGTGAATTGTTCAAATAGAATCCTTTGTCAATTTGTCAGAATAATATATCGCCAATTAGAACGTTAAATCCATAATTGTTTAATTGTTCTGATTCTTGTGACAATTAGCATAATTGATTATAAATAGATTTTCAATTCCCTGCTTTTGAAGATATATGATCTAGTCTAAATAAACCTACATGTGTGTTTGTTGGTTAGAATTAGATCTTTCTAAATCTTAGTGTAATTGGTAAATTAAATTCTAAGATGGTATCTAGGATTGTTTACTAATTAGGGTAGTAATTAGAGATTGTATCCTAATTACCGAACCATAAGAAAAGATTAGGTCGTTAGGTGGTACCAACGACTATAACTGAAGGAAAGATAGAATCCTTGCATCTATGATCAACACGGGAACCATTTTTGAAATTTTCTCTTGGCTAGATATTTTTATTTCATTGAATTCATCTTAGTTTATTTTAGTTGTTCTAATTTAGTTTATTAATTAAAAAAATCTCAAACCCCCCGCCCCCCCAATCATTTATTTTTAACAAGTGTGCAAAAGAACAATCGTTTTACCAATCTTTGTGGATTCGATCATACCCACCGCTATCTCAAATTTATATCTTTAGAGTAAGATTTATTATTTATTGGATTCGACACCCATCAAACAGCTCGAATGAGCTACAGTAGGTTGCTTCTTGGCATTCCAAAAAACAAAATTACCACCTTAAAAAATAGAGTAACCATAAGTCGAACGATGTGTCTCAACACAACAGGCCCAAATCAGCATCAGAGTACCCGACTAGAAAACTCAGAATCATGGGTGAAAGAAAGACCAAACTTTAAAGTACCTTTGACAGAACGAAGTATGCACTTAACACAAAGAAGTGATCATCTGTAGGAGAGTGCAAGAACTGGGTGACGTGATTAACAACATATGAGAGATTCGGCCAGGTAGAATAGAGACGTATCCGCACGATTGCATTAAAAACCCAAACTGAGTAAGAAATTAATGAACCGAACAAACCACACCGATGGGCTTGATGAAGATCGTAGAGAGCCTTTTTAAGGCGACATACATGATTCGGGAAATGAGGATGAAGCGGAGGACTTTCCGATTACCTAGGTGTGACGTGGCAACACATGTCAAATTCTTATTGATTGTCCTTAATTAAAAAATTCGAAAATGATATTAAAGGTTACATATAATCTCATGTCCACATCATTAAACAAATAAATATAAAAATAAGAAAAAAAATGACACATCATTAATCACTTTAAAAAAAATCCAAAACTTATATGTCCCCACAACCACCACCTCCCCACTGCCGCAACCATCAGGACCATGAGAGACATACTTCAACGACACATTATACAACCTCTTACCATTTTCTTTCCAAAAGACTTAATGATCTTCGGGCAATCCATAAGTTTCTTCAATATGGATTCTCAATCACAAGGGAGGACAAGTAAGAAACCTTCACTGCCATTAATGGAGTTAGAAAGGAACTCTGACATTTTGAATCTGCTAAATTCACCACACGAAAATTTCCACAACTCAATCTTTAATCAAGAATCTAATCAATTTCAACTTTTCATTTGTGTTTTCTTGAGTCTAAGATTTTTCTTTTTCACCGAGTAGAAGGGAAAAAAGGGAGGTAGCAACGGGACTACAGATTAAGGGAAGATAAGGGGTGGCAGCGGCTGCTTTTGGTGGCAATGTCACCGGATTTGGTCCCTGGTGAAATTCATTTAATTTTTGGGGTAAAATGTTATAGCCCCTATGATTTGGAAATTTAGCGTCGCTTCCCCTCTATTATAAGAAGAGTAGCACTTTTATGCACCTAATGTACACATGCACTCGGGTCGGGTTCGGGCGCGGGTTTACCCGAATCTGCGCATTTTTACTCTTTTTTTTTTGCCCTGACCTCTATGTTATGTTAGTCATACATTTATATTATGTTAGTCATACCTTTATTAGTCATACTCTTATGTTTATTTAATACTTTTAACTCTAAAAAAACTCTAATTTCACCATAATTTGTACATGTTTACCTTTATGTGATAATACTCATACATTTATATATATTACTTATACTTTTATGTCAACATAGTCATAACATAGTCATACCTTTATGTAATATATAAAGGTACAACTAATATAACTAAAAGGTATACCTAACATAACTAGAAAGTATGACTGTTATAACTAAAAAGAATGAAAGACTAATATGTCTGTCTAAAAAAAATACTAAGGTATCGCTAGCCTTACAAAAGGTATGACTAACATAACTAAAAGGTATGTCTAACACTACTAAAATATATAGTTAACATAACATAAAGGTTAGGCACCTGGGAGCATGTTTGAGAGAATATTGTTCCCGACCTGGTGGCGCGTGCAGGCGCGTACGGGCCGTGGCGAGCTGGGTCGACCTGAGTGCACGGATTTAGGGTCCATGCACTAGGTACACAAACGTTTTTGTCTTATAAGAATAACAATGTTTATGCCTGTGATATGGATAAATTTGCTCGAAATCCTCAAAACTGTTAAAATTGACGAATGTGTAATGTAGTCGCCTGATCTGCTACTTGTGGTGGTTTTTCAACATTTTGTGACTTGTGTATTGACTATTATACCCTTTGAATTGTTAATAAAACGATATGCATATCATCTTTTCAATAACATAACATTTCTAACCTTTTTTTCACTTCAAACTCGTTATTCCCTTTTCATTTTTACTGTTTTATATATTTTTTATTTTTCAGTTTTTACTTTGTTTTAATTAGTTTTAATATTTTATTTTGTTAATTTGTATGCTATTTAGTTTTGTTGCTTTAATTAATCATAGTATTTAATTTAACATTCTAAATTTTATTCTATGTAATAATTAATTTAACATTCTGAATTTAATATTATGATTTTCATAGATGGAAGTCATAAAAATTGAATATTAACAATGGACAAGGGTAAAGATTGACATTTTATAGAATTGCACAAATAAGTTCAATAACACAAGAATCTAACACCCGATGATTGATGCATGAGAAGAATCAATGTTTAATGAACATCTATATTAATATAGAAGTAGGATAGTTGAAAGAATTTACAAAAATGTAATTTTCCAATTCAACTATCCTACCGTAAAAAATATTACTAAATAAACTATTTTGTACAATTCACATGTTTTATGTGGATGATGAAGTTCCGTCTCACGATAACTATTTATGAGACTGTCTCACATGAGTTTTTGTGTTTCTAGATCTGTAAAAAAATGAAAAAAAAATCTTGATAAAACTAAGCCAAGACCCATTAGAAAGCGTTGTTAGGAAATGAAATTTCGATTGTGGCATCAAACGGTGATGAAGAGTAGGCGACAGTTGGAGGCTATGGATGGCGGGTAGGATAGGATGAATTAGGATTTTTAATGTGCAATACAAATATAAATATATTTATATATTAAAAATGGATGTTAATTAGGACAACTTCAATCCCAAAGTAATCCCCATATTTAGCACGGATATGCTCACCTATGAAAAAAACAAAGAATGATGAGCAAACAACAACAACATTTTGCAGATATAGAAGGGTAAATTACATTTTTGGTATTCAAAGTATACCCCGATTTCACTTTGGGTACCCCTATTTTTGTGAGTTACAGTATTGGTACCCAATGTTTCAAAAATTGCACATTGGGTACTTTCCGTCAAGTTTCCCTCCAAACTTGACAGAATCCTACAAACCCTAATTTTTTTTCGGCGACAATCAGTCGTTTTCTCCCTTTCATTCTAAAAAAACCATTGTGCCCTTATTTCTTCAATCCTCTTCAATCGAGATATTCAATGTCACGGCGATGCCTATAAACCCTAGCTGCATCTTGTACACATACAACCAACTGAGCAGGAACTAGAAACGCCGCCAAATTGGCCCAGGCAATCATGATGTTCTTCAGCTGGCTCTACAAAAAATCTGGAACAGAAACATCAAAGTGAAGCTGAAATGCAGCTGAATAAAGCAGAGCTCTACCACCCCCAACAACTCTACACATCGGCCGGCTAACCCAAGCTTCAGGATCTCATCACGAAGATCAAGAAAGAAAGTAATAACACAAACTGAAGATTTCTAGGCCCACCACCCGCCATAGCTTCTTCGTTTCAACCCAGACTCTTTGGGACAAGGTTTCTTCATCAATATGATAATTTATAGGTTTTAGCTCTGTGATGCGAGAACCGGTGAACATTTAGTGAAAATTTGAAAAAGATTGAAGAGGATTGAAGAAATTAGGGCACAGTAGTTTTTTTTCAGAATGAAAGGGGGAAAACGACTAATTTTTGCGGAAAAAAATTAGGGTTTGTTAGATTCCATTAAGTTTGGACGGAAACTTGACGGAAGGTACCCAATACACAATTTTTCGAAATATTGGGTATCAGTACTGTAACTCGCAAAAATGGAGGTACCAAAGTGAAATTGGGGTATACTTTGAGTACCAAAAATGTAATTTACCCGATCTAGAAAGAAAGAAAAGAATTCCACGGTGAAATTATGAGATCTTTGAGTAGAGCGAGGACGTTTTGGATGCTGTTGGATTTGATGGTAGCGAGGGCATAGTCGATCAAATCAACAGGCATGTTGGTGCAAGTGAGGTGCATCACGGTCTCGACACAGACCATGTTTTGCATTCGATTAGCGATCTCAAGAGTGAGATCAACAGTGCATCCACCGGCGCCGCAGGTGATATCGCAGAAGGAAGGGTTGTGGGCAACCATACACTCCATTCTTTCGAAGAGGTTGTCGACGTCATTGAGGTGTGGAAATCGACCCAACTTTCCTTCTTGCTAGGTCGATTGAGACTCAAACCAACAACAACAACTCGAATTGATTACGGGCAGATGCTAGAGCTGAAATTTGGAAGACTTTGATTTGGGAAGAGAATCAATTGAGGTGAATTGATTGGAACAGAAAGTAGGGTTCACAAAGTTGGAGGGAAGAGAAGCCGCGTTGCCACCAAAACGAGAGTGGTGGTTAACTTCCATCAAAAGTTGACGGTTTTTAGACGGCGGGGACCAAATCTGATTACTTTTGAATAATTTGTGAATTACTTATGATGAGGTGTGACTTATGCATGGGTACCAAACCTGAAATAAAGTCTAGTTTCGAGTATCAAATCTGAAATTAACCATTTTTATTAGGTGGGATTTTTTTGTTGTATTTTGAGAGGTGTGATCTGTAGTTTTTAAAAATAAATTTCATCCAAATACACGAGCTCTCTTCTAGTATATGTCAAAGGAGATCAGCTTGTGATTAAATCATTTCCCTTCTAAAAAAATGCAATCCAAACCATACATGTGTCAATATTAAATAATTACACTAATTTAGTTCTTAATTGAGATAAATTTTATTTCAAAAACACCATTGTTTCTTATATAGTAATAATTTTATTAATTGAAAATCAAAATCTCTAAGTGCATGCATAAATATCACATGTTGGTTATCCGTCATTTTTATTGTTTTAAAGGTGGGGGAGACAAGAACAAAACACATATGAGAACTTGTTAAGATATGATTAACTATACATCTAATTAAGTTTATTAAAATAATATCTTTTAGAAAAAGTAGTTGATATGCTTTAAAATAATGAAATAAAACATAATTTCTGATAAATGACACTGTTACACGAGTTCACCTAATTGTGTACCAAATAATCTATTGAAAATTTGACTGCTTTATAAAACACCTAATTTCTTTGAGTTTTTTTTGGTAAAAAATACATAAAATTACATGAAGAAAAAAGAAAAAAAGGAAAACAAGGTAATAATACTGGCCAGCATGCTCGGCTTGGGAGCCAATTTCTAACGGTAAAATTAGTGGATTTGGATCCCCTACTGGGGCAGAAACCCAGCAGGTGGTGCTGGGGTGTAATACGACACCGTTTTTTTTTTTTTTGTCTTTTTTTTCATTTTTTTTTTGGAATAAGTATTTATTTCTTTATTTGTCATGTGATTATTTATTACATCAAGTGATTTTTTCATAATTCTCTAAGTGCATATTATAATATAACATACCAATAATTTATTTATTTTGGAATAAGTATTTTCTCATTTATTTGTCATGTGATTCTTTGTTACATCAAGTGCATATTATAATATAATATATCAATAATAACATTAATATAGAAAATTAGGATAGTTGAAATTGCATATTATAATATAACATATCAACAATAAAATTAATATAGACAATTAAAATAATTGAAATTGCAATAGCCAATAAGAGAATTATTGTTAATATGTTATATTATAATATGTACTAAGGAAATTATGAAAAAAATTACTTGATGTAATAAATAATTACATGACAAATAAAGAAATAAATACTTATTCCAAAAAAAAATAATGAAAAAATAGACAAAAAAAGAAAAAGGGTGTCGTATTACACCCCAGCACCACCTGCTGGGTTTCTGCCCCAGTAGGGGATCCAAATCCAAAATTAGTACATACCTTATTTATTAACCCTAAGGTGGATCCAATCTCTAACGGTAAAATTAAGACTTACCTTATTTATTAACCCTAAGATGGATCCAATTTCTAACGGTAAAATTAGAACTTACCTTATTTATTAACCCTAAGATGGGTTTAGGGGTTAATAAATAATAAGCAAGCCACCATAAATAAATCATTCTTGTTCTTTAAATTGCCGCTCATCATTTTTCTTCCCTTTTCTCTCTATATATTCATTCCTTTTTCCAACTCTTCACTCTCATTTTCACACTTCACTGCTTTTTTATACACAATCAATTTGGATTTCAATTTCTTGTCTGAAACTGCATCAGGTACTTTCCCCTTTCCTTTCTTGATTTTTTGAACGCAAAGTGTTTGTTATATTGTCTTCTAACTATCCTCTGTTTTCTTGACCAACCTTTTCTCTTTTTTCAATTAATTTTCTTTCTTTTTTCATCCTTATCCCTTTGGCTCTTTGTAATAAATTCGATTCCTGCAATTTTCTTGGAGTATCTTCGGTTCTTGCAATTTTCTTGGAGTATCTATGGTTCTTGACATTTTCTTGAAAATAGTTCCTAACATCAGAATTTATGAGAAATCACTGATGTTATTATGGCATGCAAATGTTATATTAGAATCTGCATCTACTTTGCTCGTATTCACTAATATAATCATTGTCCTGCTTCTTGGAAATTGTTTAATGGATAGATTGTATCATCTGACTGAATGATTTTTTATTTTCCTTCATAATCCGCCTTATTTGGTTAATTATGACAACAAATTATGTATTTGGCAGGGAACTAATATCTAAAGAATGGAAAGATTTGTTCTGGGACATTGTTGAATCATGGGTTCACTCAGTGAACGTAGATTCTGATTCAAATATGGGAAAAATCCTAATGATGCGTAAGTCTTTGCCCTATTTAATTTCCATCTACTTTCTCTAGGAAAGAAAAAAGATTATAGATATGGTTATTTTGTACATGCATAAACTGTTGTCACTTTCCAACTAACATGGCGTGTGGTTTTAAATTCTGTCGTGTTTTTTGGTATTGTTCTATTGATACATGAAACTTATTTTCCTCTTTCCAGAAGTGGTCTATTAAATCTGCCAGTTGAAATTACCATATTTGATCAATTGTTGTTAAAATCTTGGATAATTTATTTATGTTCGCATATCTCGCTTATTTTTCTTGACAGCTTCACTTATGTTCCTTTAGAGTATATTCTACTCCAGTTCCTTCATGATTATCCTTGGTATGAATTTTTCTGCATGATTTTAGCATATAGATTTCAATTAAAGTGCTGGACTTGGTATGATATTTGACTATGCACGCTTCTCTTTAAACTAGGATTGGAACTTGACTTTGTTATTATTCCATTTTTGGTTTCTCTTTGAAGGTTTTCTGTTTTTTAAGGATGGTTAATTATCTGGATCCTCCTTGTGAATGTCTGTTTTCTGTGATATGGCATCCACATTGGACCTCATTTCCTTCATACTTTTTCCGGTGTTGTGTCTTATTCATTTCTTGATCCGTCTGAACTCATCTGCTGTTAATAACCTAACTATAACATTAGTTCTTATTGTGGTGTTAGTTTTTTGATTCCATATTCCACGATTATGGATATAGTGAGTGGTTGCTACCCTACGTTTCATATACGCATAATTGGTTGAAATCCCCAATTTAAAACCAATTCTAGGGTTTCCGATGTCCAAAGTGAAAGGAATTGAAGGCGAAATTATTCTATCGGATGCAATTAACAACAAATCCGATCGTTTCTAAGGGGAGAAGAACCTGCTCGCACAACGATCCTATCCAAATCTTGGTCGCTCCAACCTCGATTTCGTTGAACACAACATCGGAACGTTTTTTATGTTCGCGAAGAAGAGGTACCAAGAATTGAACCTATTTAAGGCTATGGATGCGAGATGCATGCCATGAGGAAAAGAAAGTTGGGAAACACAGTATCTTTGATGTTGCCAACGAATTTATTTAAAGCGATCGAAAAGGGTGCTATTGATCTAAATATCGCAGTTAATCTTGAGACTTTGTCTTTCGTTTTGCCGCATGAGGGTCTTGGATCCAAAAGCCATATCAGTTTATCTGTTAGTGGGTGCAAATTTCGTAAAGGCAAGTTGTTCGAGACTGAAATCCCTTAATTTACGCAGAGTGAGTGTGTATTGTGGATAATTTGATTTGGTATTTACTTTGGAGATGCCCTTTGGTTGAGAAATTGTCATTACTATCTTAAATTGTGTGATCCTTATTAAAAAAATGTATTGCATGTTGCCATGAACTCCCTTTATTGAGTTTGGAGAAGAGTATGTGGAATCGGTTAATGTATTGCATGTTGCAATGAGGTCCCTTTATTGAGTTTGGAGAACAATATGTGGAATCATTTGTTGATGGTATAATCTGTTGAGTTTGGAGACCAATATGTGGAATCTGTTGTAGGTGGTATAATCTAAAGAGAATCCCAACCTAACTTCAATCTTCTGCGGTTGGGATAATCTAACTTCGATTTTCTGCGATTGAGATAATCTCTAACTCAAAGTTTCTGCAATTGAGATAATCTAAAGAAAAAGGGGTGAATATTATCCCAACCTTACTTCAATCTTCTGCAGTTGGGATAATGTAACTTCAATTTTCTGTGATCAAAAGAGAATCCCAACCTAACTTCAATTTTCTGCAGTTGAGATAATCTAAAGAAAAGGGCTGAATGTTATCCCAACCTAACTTCAATCTTCTGCGGTTGGATAATCTAACTTTAGTTATCTGTGATCTAAAGAGAATCCCTACCTAACTTCAATTTTCTGCTGTTGATATGATTTAAAGGGAAGGGCTGAATATTATGCCAACCTAACTTCAATTTTATAAGGTTGGATAATTTAAGAGAAGGGCTGAATAATTTGATAGTTGCCTGCAATTTTAAACCTTACTAATGTGATGAGGGCTGGGATAATCTAACTTTAGTTTTCAGCATTTGGGGCAATCTAAAGTGGATTCCAACCTAACTTCAATTTTCTGCGATTGAGATAATCTAAAGAGAAGGGCTGAATATTACCCCAACTTAACTACAATTTTCTGTGGTTTGGATAATCTAAAGAGAAGAGTTGAATAATTTGACCCTTTCCTGTGCAATTTTGACCTTGCTAAGAGCTTCAATTTTCTGCTTTTCTGTGGTTGGGACACTAACTTCAGTTATTTGCGGTTAGGATAAAATAACATCAATTATCTGCAATCTAAAGAGAATTCCAACCTAATTTCAATTATATCCGGTTGAGATAATCGAACTTCAATTTTCTGCGATCCAAAGAGAATCCCAACCTAACTTCAATTTTCTGTGGTTGGGATAATCTAAAGAGAATCCAACCTAACTTCAATTATCTGCGGTTGGGATAATCTAAGAGAAGGCTGAATAATTTGTGTTCATTGCGTGCTGGATTTTGACCCTTATTACTAATAGGAACAACTTCAAATTTATGTTGTCTGGATAATCTAATTTCGACTTTATGGGATAATCTGATTTCAAGTCGGGAGTTTCTGCATGTTCGTTATAATCCATTCATCTGACATGCTTTGGCTGATAAGTATCGAAAAGAACGGTTGTGATGGTTTGTGAAGCTCATTTTCTTCTCTTCACGAATGGTCAGTCAAGTTTGCATTCCTCACTTCGCTTGAGATGCTTTTGCTGATAAATATTGAAAATTCATATAAGATTAATGAAGAGAAGATATAGCAATTAGTCTGTGATTCCCTTGGTTAAAATCTTGGTCTGAACCCATGTCGAATTCCAATCTAATTTGCTTTACATGTGGGATTTTCACTGGAGTCTAGGTTCTTGCTTGATTTCTGATGATATTTTCCTCAATTTTCATGATGAAGTTATCATATAAGCTACATGGACAGCTGACAGTGAAGTATTTAGGATGTAGAGGGATTAGAATGCTTCCGAAGTTGCAAATATATGTATTCAACTGATGCTATCCATCTGCAGATTTCTAGTGTATGCTCCCATCTTTTCTTATCTGTCATAAAAAATATGGTTCCTTTATATTTGCAGAAAATGTGCACCAAGAGTGGTGATAGCACTTCATTTATTTGGTATTCTTTATATCAGGTTTCAGGGAATTATACTGGGTGACCTTATTTTGGAAAATTTTAAGGTATATGGCGAGATTCATGATCTAAAGAGACTGATTGATTATCATGAAATAAACAAAGTTTTAATTCCATTTTTAGAGGACCATAGAACCGTACGATTCTATGGCCTACATTGAATAATTTTATTTTTCTTTTATGTTTGGTTTCAAAATTGTTTTGTCCCCACGGTCAACTTAAATAATTTTAAAAGAAATCTGAGTTATTTATTATAAAAAAAAATTGTTATTATGTAATAGATTTTATATTCATTTTACTTTCATCTTTCTGTCTTTTTCTTGCCAACCAATGGCCTTTTAAATCTAAGTTTAATTGCAAATGAAAAAATCACCATCTTCTTCAAAATTGCAATTTATTCTCAATTCTTACCTTTTACTCTTGTCTTAATTTCAAATAACAAAAATCGCCATCGTTTTAAAAATTGAAACTTATTCCCAATTCTTTAAATCTTAAAAAAAAAAAAAAAGTCACCAATTTTTCATAGTTTTGCAATTTAATTAACCTAAAAGATTGATTGACAAAAAGCATAAAAAAATCTTTAATAAGTATTTCAAATGTTCGAAATTTATCCATTGAAAGATATTTTTCAAATTCTTTGAAAGGCTCGGTTAAAATTGCAATTTAGAAAAAACTTGTCATTTTATCCGCCGCAATCAACATTTTTTTTCAAAGTAGTAGTTCCATTTTTTTTTAAGTGATGTCTCCATAGTCAACATGAAGAATTTCTGTCTTTTTAATCGAAAAAGGTGTTCATTCCAAAGTTTACGTTATTTTTACTTAAAGGACGTAATTTCATTTTTAGAAGACCATAGAATCGTACGGTGTTGGATCCTTTTTTTTTGACAATCTATTGAAAAATTTGACTGTTTTATTAAACACCTAATTTCTTTGAGTATTTTTGGTAAAAAAATACATAAAAGTAATGATATCAAAATACTGATTCCTATAATTGGTATCTCATAAGAATAGGAAATGAATGAAATAATCATATAATTATATTTTATGATTGATAACTATAAATAAAATGTATAACTATTAAATTAATCTTTATATGACCAAATTACTTTCCACTATAATTTTATTTAATATCCATATTCAATCACTCAAATTTAAATTACTTGGCATATTTAAATTTATAAATAATTCTTTTTACAAAAAATTAATCATTAATATTAAGGTATATTATATTTATATATTTTATTTTTTTAATTTTATTATTAGTTTACTATTTTTGTATTATTTACATATTCTTAAAGTAGTTAAATAATAATAATAATAATATATTTATTATATTTTTTACTAATTATTTTCTATTATCTAAAAAATACTTTAACTACAATTTATTTATATATTTTATATAACCTATTATCTATACTAATATTCATTTATCTTATTTGTATGTATTTATACACACACCTATATATATATAACTAAAATTATTAAAATTATAACTAAAATTATCTGTATTATTAAAATTATATTCATATTATCTTTATGTTTTTAAAATTTTAATATTTATTAATTATTTTTATACTATTTATATATTTAATTTTTATTATTTTTTGCTGTTTTTTATATTTTTTATTTTATATTAATTTTTAAATATTAATTAATATTATATATTTTTATAAATAATTTAATATTATTTACACAATTTTATATAATAATTTAACTTGAGGAAGTTAACTTGTGAAAACATAAAATATATAATGATAATTGTCAAAATTAATAAAAAAAAATGTTCATTTCCTTGAAAACATGAATACATAATACCATGGGGTACGAAAGAGTGATCATTCTGTCATCCATGGTAATACCAATTCTTGTGGGAATCACCATTCCAACTTATAAAACATACTAATCAAAAGAATATGAATGAAGGTAAAAATCATACCAATCATGTCTTTAGAGTTTTCAGCTATACATTAACATATTTTTAGACAACTATTAATATCTTTCATACATTTTAGTTATGTTAGTTGTACATTTATATATTACATAAATATATGATTATGTTGATTTAAAGGTAAGAGTAATACACGTAACGGTAAATATGTACAAATTGTATCGAAATTATGGTTGTTTTTGTAGCTAAAGTATTACATAAAGGTATGTATTTAAACATAAATGTATGACTAATATAACATAAATATTTGACTAATATAGTATAAAGATTAAAGATTTTTTTAAAAATTATAATATTGCACTAATGTTATGATATTTGGACATAAATATATAAATATATGATTAATATAACATAAATGTATAATTAACATAACATAACATAAATGTCGGGACAAAAAAAAATGAAAAATGCGTGGATCCAGATCAACCCACACCCGACCCATGAGTTGCATTTGCATCAAGTGCACATGAGGCTTACTCATAACTTAAACGTTAAACTCATTTTCACTAATTAAACTCTATTTTGCTCATGAAATTAAATCCGTTAAACTCTAGATTTTATGAAATTTTTAATGACGATTAATCATATGGAATGACCTCTTAAGCTATGAGACCTAGCTCAATTTCCTCGAAACATATAGGAAAAATTCAACATCCGTGCAACTGATCACTAATAGGAGTCCTCGTAAAAAAAAATACAAATACAACACATTACAAGATGTCACAAAAGTTGATAGATATGCATTGGAGAAAAAATGAGTTGTTTTTTGTTTTGTTTTTTTTCCCCACCAAATGAGGACGTTAAATACCACAAAACGTGTAACATACCTAAAAGGGTCTGATTGATAAAATAAAGATTTAAAGAGAAAAGATTATACCTAGCTAGCATTTGGAAACAGGGGTAAGGTTATTGATAAGTACAGAATATGTGTGAAAATTGAAGATGAAAAGAGATAAAATTAAAGTAAATTCATGCATTTTTATGTATGTTTTCTACTTATATTTGTCATTTGTGCGGTTTACTATTCTAGTTTAGTTTTTATGCGGAATTCGAGCTTTTATGATTAATTGAAAAGAGCCAAACACTAAGCATGAGTTCAATATATTGTCATGACATGAAAAGGGTGAGAAAAGAGTTAAATAACAAATTTATGCAACTTTTGGAGAGTAAAAGTCGAATGTCAGTCCATATTGGGTAATCCAGTGTGAAACTAGTAATCCAATGTGAGGCCCAATCAACGCAGCAAAAGCCCAACATCAGCCTAGGCCCATTTTTAAGCATATATAAGACCCAAATTTTTCCTTGGGCAAGGGAGATTAGTTTTGACAGCAGAAATTTTTTTTAACAGAGAGAAGAACATGGAGAAGTGATCAAGCGAGATTGGAGTGAGAGTTGAAGACGACGACACCGACGGAGAACATCATAACAAAGTTTTTCTTCTTCTTCTTCTTTGATTCTTAAACCATAAATTCTAGAATATTGATTATTGTTTTTATCATGCTTTTGGGGTAAATTACTTGCTAGAGTTTTGATATAGATTGATTGAAGAGGCTTGAATTATTTGTTGGATTTAATCATGTGATTATTCCATTCAATTATGTTTTATGCATGTTCTTAATGATTCTAATTAATTGGCTGTTAATTAGATGATGAGATATTCATGTTGAGACTGAGAGGAGAGGCATGTGTAGGGGTCGTGATGCATAAGATCATGAATTGCATATGAGATAAAGATATGTACTCTTATGATTTGTGTAGCCTTTAAAGAGAATCTGTCAATGCATCATTAATTGGATAATTCTCATAAATATAGAGAAAACTAACAATTAACAATAGGTTTGTTATTACTCGATAGAGATTAGTAAATAATGAAATTCACGGCTGGCAATTGATGGAATTAAAAGCATGAATAATGAAAACACAGATTTAAGCTAAATCAATTATGGTGAAATCAATATCCCGGACAGGTTAAAAAGTATAGGCAAATTTGAACAATAGTAGTGTTTTTAATGCCTTTTAATATTTCACGAAGTTTGTCATAATATTTGTCTACTTATGATGTAGCCTTCTGGTTCTATTTTATGAATTACGATATCTGCTTCTTCTGTATACCAACTTAATTTGGTTGTTTCACGTGAAAGCTTTTTACTCTATAAAAGACAAAAGAAATAATTTTCATGGCAACACCTTTTTGTTTAGGCATAATAAAGAAACAATGAAGTCAGCAATAACATACGGTTTTTCCTTTATGTTTAGGCTTTCCAACCCCTTCCCTCCAACAATTCCTCCTCACACTCTATTCAACATATCTCATAGACCACTGAAGATAGGCTTGATTTCAAATATAAAATATTTTTTAAATTTAATATCAATTGTCTATTATTATCTGGTATTTTTAACAACATAACCAATAAATACAATTTGAGAGTTCAAGTAATTCAAAATCTGTATCGAAAGATCTAATTGGCTTGTTGAACCTCTTGTCGGTCTTTCAAATGCTAGTTATATTAAGTGCAAATTCGTCTTCAACTTGTAAGCTTCTGGCCAATTTTTCATGTATTATTCATGTATTACTGTCAAAACTATATAATTTAGCAGATAAAGTAGTATATAAACGAATCAAGAAATAGTGGAATAAAAGGATCATGTTGGGGCTTTTGAATAATTTTTGAACTCCCACAATTCCAATCACCCTAACATGTGGCACTGCATCTTGTAGCAAAAGGCCAAATAAGACAATCTTCCAAATCCAATCTAACAAGAGGGATGTCATTATAAAAAGTCCATGAGTTCCACAACCCACTCTCTAGTGCCTGGTATGATAGTTTCATAAGATCATGCATCAATAAAGTCTAGATTCTTAAATCATTTGTAATTCATATATTTCGAAAATATTTCTAAAACATGTTTGCATCCAACTCATGAAATATAAACAATGACCAAACAAAATCCTCTATTGTAAAATGTGTGGCAGATCTGGTTGCGCGTAGCTCGGCAAAATTTAGGCCCATCAAATCAAAAATTGTGGTTGGGTTAGTTTAAATTGAATTCAACAAGTGTTTTTGCATTTGATGGATTCTGTATGATCTATTGACTAATCAAGTGGTAGTCAAGTTGCACCGGAATAAACTCGGCTATTTTTGAACCTACTAAAGATGAGCCTAGCTCCACGTAAATCTATTTGGGCTAGCTTATCCAAATTAAAAGATGTATCCACTCATATATTAATGTTATTAATGCGAGCAAAATATATACACTTTGACGTTTATTGTAATAATAGATGGAGACACAATTTAGTATATGGGAAAAGCCAATTGAACAATATGGCAACACACATTGTTTGTTGTCCTTAGCACAAGTTTCACATATAAATGGTATAAGGCCAATTATTTTCCAACACCAAAGATATTTTCAATATATTATCTTGAAGACATAGAGTGGGCCTACAAAAATTTGTTGGCAGAGTGAAGTTAAATGAAATAAAACCTTCCTCTATCTATATTCCCATCTTACAACTTTCCCTTAAAGCTTTTAGTTTTATTTCAAACGATGAGTTTTAAAATTATTAAAACAGATCGTTTCATTGATCTAATTATGTGAAACTAATCAACTCAGAATACATAATTCACGAAATAAAGTTGAACTTACGAAAATGAATTTGATTAATATATAGGTGGTGGGGCTCCATCCCTTTGAGTTAAATCCATAGGTTTTTGCGTTAATTAAAATGACTTCACACTATATTTCAAATTAACTACAATAACTTTGACTTGCGTAAGTGGAATACCAAAGATTAATAACTATAACACCAAAGATTAACAATTAGTTATGACGTTATTTATTGATATAAGTTACATTGATTTATTATAAAGCGTTAAAATTTTAACTCTCACTTTTGAACAATGTTTTGGGAAATAATTGTGGTGATCGAACTTGATGAAATCAATATAATATTATAATTTTAATTAAAAATCTTCTATCTACTTTAAATTCATTTATGTCCGACTGCCACCTAAATCATTAAATTCACATTGCCGGCATTTTGAAGAATTCTATGTATTTTATTGTTTCTCATTATATTGCAACAAATTGGCAATTTCGCATTACAGTCCCCACAAGAATACATTTGCAGCCATGAACAAAACTACTTGTTAGAATTTTGCATATGCACTACCACTATATGAAAATTTACCATGTAGACTTTTTTTTTTTTTTTTATTTCACCCAAAGTTCAAGATTTTTCTTGTAATCTAGCTAGGATCATTTTTGGATCATTTTCCTTCTAAAATCAAATTTAATGTCCTGATTTTTAACCAGAATACATGAAATTCATGCCAAAACACTCCACATTTCAAACCCAACAAAAGCCCCAAATTCGATTTTCATTTTCGTTCGATTCAAGATCAATTAGAGAAATAATGAAACGAAAATTTCGATTTTGGCAGGAAAAAATGGCTTTAGGTTGCAATTTTTTTTACAAAAATCATGACCTTTGAGATGCAATAAGAAAAGGAGAAAAAGTTTAGGGTAATTTACAAAGTGAAAAAATCACATACTCTGTGCCAGAGTGATTTTTTATATTAACCCTTACAAAAGTAATAAATTAAACATAGAGTAAAGACATAACATGATATAAAATTTAATTAGCAAAACATTTACATCTGATTAGCGAGACCATAAATTAGAGATTTAACATTATAGGCAATTCAGTATCTAATTTTATGTTAGAGGTAAACCATTGTTCACAAAAATTCAATCAATAAAGTTTATCAACCAACACATAGTGGCTATCATCGCAAATCCATGATAACAAATTTAAGATATGGATATTTTGTTGTTAGACAGTTTTCGGGTATCGAATATGATATTTCTTGTTGGCTATCGGTTTTGACCTTCAAAACAAGCTACCATCCAACCAGGCATAACCTCATATCATTTGAAGCCCATATCACATACTTGCAAGATTGTGAAATTTACACAATTAATTGTATCACTTTCTTTATTAAACAGTGAGATGTCTAGTACAAGCTCCATTTACTGTCAAATATCTGTACACCAAAGAATATTTCTACAAAACAACAAGTTCAAGAGGGCTAGTGTGACTTACACAACTTGTTGGTTCAATTAATTGGTTATATTCAACCTTAGCCTTAGTAATTCAGGACCACCTGAGAACATTGAGATTTGATTTTGAGCAGTTGTGTTAGAGCTTCTTTCATGTTTATCCTATCACTCGGTGATTCTGCACAACACTTCAAAGCCAACTCTAAGATGGACGATACACATTGCATAATTTTGCCACTATGTTGTTGATCAAGATTGATGAATAAGTTGGCATCTATAATCTCATGGGATGATTGTGGAAGTGAGATTTGAACCCAACTCTTTAAGCTCAAATCTCCAGCGAACATGTCATCACTTGGTCTTTTCCTTGTAAAAGTCTCCATCAACATCACACCATAACTATATACATCACATCTTCTTGAAACTTGCCCTTCCAAACCATACTCTACATATCAAAATGCAAGCAGATACAATAAAAATAAAGATCATGATATGTAATATATAATATTTTGAATAAAAATATTGAACCTGGAGCAATGTAACCGAATGTTGCTAGGGTGTTGGTCAGAACCATGCTCTCCTCGTTGCCCAAAAGTCTTGCTATCCCAAAATCACATACATGGCCAATCATCTCTTCATCTAACAACACATTGCTGGGCTTCAAGTCGCAATGAACAATAAGTGTTGAATAGCCATGATGAAGATACTCCAATGCAGATGCAACATCAATCAATATATTCAACCTTTGCATCATATCCAAGCAATAGTTGTGGGAATACAACCATTTTTCAAGGTTTCCATTGGTCATATATTCAAGTATTAATGCCCGAAAATCTTCATTGGAGCAACTGCTTAAGACTTTGGTAAGATTTCGGTGACGAATGTTACGGAGTACTTCACACTCGATGTCAAAACTCCTAAAAGCAACTTCGTTTTGCATATTAAACACCTTCACTGCAATAACCCTCCCATCTCTGAGAATCCCTCTATAAACTGAACCAAAACTTCCAGAACCTATTAAATTGCTTTCGTTGAATTGTTCAGTTGCTTGCAGGATTTCATAATAGGAAATTCTTTCAGACACAATAGACACTTGCTCATCAGTTCTTCTACCTGACTTATCTCTTTTTCTGTATGTTAAGAAGACAAAGGCCAATGAGAGAACAGTGATTAGTGCGATCACTCCAACAAGAATAAACAGAGCAAATTTCACATTCTCTTTCCTTGATTTACGATTGAAAGCCGTATGACAGAGAGGGACATGAAACCTCTGGACTCCACATAATGCTTTATTAGCCTTAAAAGACTCCATAGTGAAGTTTTTGAAAGGACCACCAATAGGAATTTCTCCACTTAAAGCATTGAAAGAGATATTGAAATTAACAAGATGTTGAAGGTTTTCAATGGACTTTGGGATTGAACCAGAAAGGTTATTGTAAGAAAAGTCCAGAGTTTCCAAACTAAACATGCTCCCCATGGATCCAGGAATTATTCCTTCTAGTCTATTATGTGCCAAAGATAGATCAACCAAATTTATTAAATTCCCAATTGTGGCTGGGATTGACTCTGACAACTGATTCCTTGATAAATCGATTATGGTTGCTGCCAATAAATTACCTATCTCTGGAGGTAAAATTCCACTCAAGGAATTATTGAACAGGTTTACCAGCAACAAATCTTTGAGGTGCCATAAGCTTGATGGTATGCTGGAAGTCAGCATGTTGGAAGAGAGATCAATCTTTCTTAAAGAAGAGACATTTCCTAAACATTCAGGAATTGGACCAGCTAATTGATTTTCACCTAAACCTAGGATAAACAGGCTGTGTAAATCACATAGACCTTTAGGAATTGGACCTCCCAGATTGTTCTCTCCTAGAGATAATGCTTGAAGCTTATGAAAATGTTTGATAGTATGAGGAATATTACCAGACAACTCATTATTGTCTAGAGAAAGTGTGACCAAGTTGCTTAAATTACCAATATTATCCGAAATGCGACCCTTAATGTTGCAACCGTAAGCATAGAACTCTTCAAGAGATGAGGATGCATTCCCAATGGAAACTGGGATGACACCACGGAGATCAGGATTATCACCAATTGCAAAAGATTTTAAAGATGGGCAATTTGTTAATGAAGTAATGAAGCTCAATTCTGAAGAAGATGATTTCATCCTTAGATTGTTGCTAAACAATTGAACTAATTCGAGGAGTCTTAGGTTTCCAAAAAAGTGAGGTACGAAACCAGTAAAATTGTTAGAAGCTAGTCCGAGTCTCCTAAGTTTTGAACAATTTGAAATGGAGTCGGGTATTGCTCCACTTAGGTAATTCCTAGAGAGGAGCATATCTTCAAGAATGGGTAACCCATAGCACAAATTGGTTGGAAGAGTACCCGATAGACCATTACCAGCAAGTGAAAGAACTAGAAGAGTTGAGATATTAAAGATCTCGGATGGAATCAAACCAATGAAGCTATTAGCTGGAAATGATAAGTACTCCAGTTGGTAAAGTTGGCCAATTTCTTTAGGTAGAACACCTGCCAAAATCAAAACTAAGTAGTTGTTCTGTGAATCACCTGTTATATTTGCACTGTGAATCTCTCGTTTACCTGTGATGTTGTTGTATCCGAGATGCAATGATTTTATTTTTGTAAGATTCCCAATTTCTTTGGGTAGAACACCTGCTAAGAATGAAAAGCTATTACTATGAGTATGAGTATAAAGAAACTTGTTGCATTTAAATACAAATATTGATAAATATCGTAATATGTGTGGTATACTATTATTATCTCTATACCTAATGTGTGATTTCATTTAAAAAATAATGAACAAATATTTTATTAATTTTCATATCTATAGATAGATATGTAGATTTTATTGAAATATTTGGTTCAACCAAACAAATAACTCAATTAAATCCAATAAAAAAAATCAACCTTTCAAATATCCCAAATAACATATGATATCTATTTAATTATGTATAGATATATGGATAGTTGAACTCACAAAAATATTCAATCCACTTGAACTAAGACAAATATTTCAATACATTATACCAAAATTTTGTTTTGTAAAGGTTTTCTCAAATAATAAAAACTTTTCTTTGATTTTTTGATTTGTAATTTTTTTCATAATCATTTTTATTCCACATTTCTAATTTTGATGAGTATAATTTTATTTAGAACTCATAATCTTTTAACTTTTACATTTTAGGCTACTCCTATAGTCGAAACTACTACAAATCAATATAAACTACACAAATGCATCAAAATTTAATTATTTTAGATTTGATATTTTACATTTCTATATAAATAAAAATAAAAATGAAAAAACGTAAAAATTATTGATTTAATTTATCATGCATTAAAAATGAATTTTCAATGAAGAAATTTTTTAATTTAAAATTATGATATGTTTAAAACCAATTATCACCCTCACATTTAATCAATTTATTTATTTTCCAATACTTAATGTTATTCATTGTAATTTGGTTTAGTACAATTTTTATTTTGAAATCATATTTTTTAGCTCCCACATATTAATATACTACTATCATTGAAACCACTACAAATCATAAAAAAACTTCTCAAATGCATAAGATAGAAACATTTTAAATTTGATGTTATACTTTTCTATATTCATTAACAATAATAATAATAATAATAATAATAATAATAATAATAATAATAATAATAATAATAATAATAATAATAATAATCGAAGAAGAAGAAATGGATGCATAAATAGCACTAACCTTATAAAAATTTAAATAATATTTGGATTTTTATTTTAATATATAAATATTATTTTAAAATACAAAAATCCAATATTAAAATATAAAAAGTATGATATTTTGATTGAGATTAATATTTATATTTTAATATTTCTTAATGATATTTATATTTCTTTATTTCAACATTTTAAAATTTTTAAATAATATTCAAATTTTTATGTTAAAATACAAATAATAACTTCGGAACACAAAAGGTACAAATTTTGAGGTAAAACTTAATATCAATCTGTACCATTTAAATTGTTGTACCGAAGATATAACTCTTGTAGCGAAACTAACTTTCCGATTTCTGCTGGTATCTGCCCACTGAAGGAGTTGTAAGACAATGATAGAATTCGAAGTTTTGAACATTGAGATATATTTGATGGGATTTGGCCGCTCAGCTGATTGAAAGAAAGGTGAATCCCTTCAAGAAGTGGAAGATTACTGCACATTTCATTGGGAAGACTGCCACTCAATTCATTTGATGTCAAACCAATTCTTTTCAGTGTGGATATGTGAAATATGGCAGAAGGTATAGCACCCGACAAATGGTTGTTTTCAATAATCAGAGACTGCAGGCTACCGAGTCTTCCCAGCTCCTCCGGAATATTTCCTTGTAGATCATTGTAAGAAAGTTGAAGGAATTGCAGATTTGATAATTTAGAGAGGGATGTGGGGATAAAGCCTGAAAAGCTGTTATTACGTAGAGAAATGAACTTCAAACGATGGAGAAGAGACAACTCATTAGGCACAGTGCCATTGAAATGATTGTACGAAAGGTCGAGCGAAACGAGGAAAGAGAGGTTTGCTAGAAATGGTGGAATGGTGCCAGAGAGCCCCATGTTTGAAATATTCAATGCACTCACTCTGTGGTAGCGCAAGCTGCAAGTGACACCAATCCAACTGCAAACAGAGCTTGAATTGGTCCAATTTCTTGCAAGAATGTGACGAGGGTCTAACACGATGTTTTCTTTAAGGGCACGAAGGGCAGATTGATCTGTGGCAAGATTTGTAGTTGTTTCGACTACGAAGAACATTTGGGTGCAGGTCAGTATTAGGATAATATGGGTAAGAATGTAAAAGTAGCTGGTGATCTCCATTTATGGTTGCTGGCTAAAGGGTCTAATGCAAGAATATATGGTCTAATATATAATTATATATGCAAGAGGGATATTACCTGGAAATAATATGGGAGACAGAATGATTGAAGTGAAGATAATATATCGCTAATTAGAACGTTAAATCCGCAATTGTTTAATTGTTCTGATTCTTGTGGCAATTAGCATAATTGATTATAAAAAGATTTTCAATTCCTTGTTTTGAAGATATATAAATAAACCTATATGTGTGTTTGTTGGCTAGAATTGGATCTTTATAAATCTTAATGCAATTGGTAAATTAAATTCTAAGATGGTATTTATGATTGTTTACTAATTAGGGTAGTAATTAGAGATTGTATCCTGATTACCGAACCTTAAGGAAAGATTAGGTCGTTAGGTGGTACCAACGACTATAACCAATTTAATATTGAAGGAAAGATAAAATCCTTGCATCTATGATCAACATGGGAACCATTTTTGAATTTCTCTCTTGGCTATATATTTTTATTTTATTGAATTCATCTTAGTTTATTTTAATTGTTCTAATTTAGTTTATTAATTAAAAAAAATCTCAAAAACCCCCAAATCATTTATTTTTAACAAGTGTGCAAAAGAACAACCGTTTTACTAATCTCTGTGGATTCAACCATACTTACCGCTATCTCAAATTTATATCTGTAGAGTAAGATTTATTATTTGTTAGATTTGACACCCACCAAACAGCTCGAACGACCTACGGTAGGTTGCTTCTTGGCATTCCAAGAAACAAAATTACCACCTAAAAAAATAGAGTAACCATAAGTCGAACGATGCGTCTCAACAAAACAGGCCCAATCAGCATCAGAGTAGCCGACTAGAAAACTCAGAATGACTGGTGAAAGAAAGACCAAACTTTAAAGTGCCTTTGACAGAACGAATTATGCGCTTAACAACAAAGAAGTGATCATCTGTAAGAAAGTGCAAGAACTGGCTGACATGATTAACAACATACGAGAGATTCGGCCAGGTTATGGTAAGATACTGTAGAGCTCCAATTAGAGAACAGTAGAGAGTGAGATCACCAAATAGAGAACCAATGCTAATAAGGGACAACAAGAGGCGTGACAACAGACTTAGACTCATGAAGTTTATCCCGAGTTTCGTGTGCAAATTTAGCTTGGCTCAAGAAGAGACCATCAGAGGTGTGAGAGACCTCAAGGCCAAGGAAATAGTTAAGATGACCCAACTTTCTAACAATGAATTCCTTGTCAACACGAGCAATGAACCGCGGAAGAAAGGTAGAATCATTACCTATGACAATTATATCATCAACATATAATAATAAATATAGCACAATATGCCCACGATGAAAAAAAGAATAGAGACGTATCTGCATGATTGCATTGCAAACCCAAATTGAGTAAGAAATTAATGAACTGAACAAACCACACTGATGGGCTTGATGAAGACTGTAGAGAGCCTTTTTTAGGCAACATACATGATCCGGAAAATGAGGATGAAGCATAGGACTTTCCGGTTACCTAGGTGTGACGTGGCAACACATATCAAATTTTTATTGGTTGTCCTTAATTAAAAAATTTCGAAAATGAAATTAAAGGTTATGCATCATAATCTCATATCCACATCATTAAACAAATAAATACAAAAATAAGAAAAAAATGACACATCGTTAATCACTTAAAAAAATTCCAAAAACTTATATGTCCCCACAACCACCACCACCTCCCCACCGCCGCTGCCATCAGCACCATGAGAGGCATACTTCAACGACACATTATACAACCTCTTACCATTTTCTTTCCATAAGATTGAATGATCTTCGGGTAATCCATAAGTTTCTTCAATATGGATTCTCAATCAAGGGAGGACAAGTAAGATACCTTCACTGCCATTAATGGAGGTAGAAAGGAACTTTGACATTTTGAATCTGCTAAATTCACCACAAGAAAACTTCCACAACTCAATCTTTAATCAAGAATCTAATCAATTTCAACTTTTCATTTGTGTTTTCTAGAGTCTAAGATTTTTCATTTCACGGAGTAGAAGGGAAAGAAGGGAGGTAGCAGCGGGAAGTTGGAATGAGAGCCAATTTTTTAAGGCGACAGTGACAAGGGATTTGGGGAAGGTAAGGGGTGGCAGCGGCTGCTTTCAGTGGCAATGTCACCGGTGAAATTCATTTAATTTTGGGGTAAAATGTTATAGCCCCTATGATTTGGAAATTTAGCGTTGCTTCCCCCCTATTATACGAAGAGTAGCACTCCTATTCACCTGATGCACACATGCACTTGGGTCGGGCGCGGGTTTATCCGAATCCTTTATTTATTTATTTTGGGCCTCACATTTATGTTATGTTAGTCATACCTTTATATTATATTAGTCATACTCTTATGTTCAAATATTATACATTTATTTAATACTTTTAACTCTAAAAGAATTCTAATTTCGCCATAATTTGTACATGTTTACCTTTATGAGATAATACACATACATTTATATGATATTACTTATACCTTTATATCAACATAGTCATACCTTTATGTAATATATAAATGTACAACTAACATAACTAAAATGTATATCTAACATAACTAGAAGGTATGACTGTTATAACTAAAAAGAATGAAAGGTTAATATATTTGTCTAAACAAAATGCTAAAGTACCGCTAGCCTTACAAAAAGTATGACTAACATAACTAAAAAGTATGACTAACACTACTAAAATATATAGTTAACATAACATAAATGTTAGGCACCTGGGAGCATGTTTGAGAGGATTTTGTCCGAGACCTGGTGGCGCATGCGGGCGTGTATAGACCGTGGTGGGCTGGATCGACCCGAGTGCATAGATCTAGGGTCCGTGCACCAGATGCACAAAAGTTTTTGTCTTATAAGAATAACAACGTTTATGCCTGTGATATGGATAAATTTGCTCGAAATCCCCAAAACTGTTAAAATTGACGAATGTGTAATGTAGTCGCCTGATCTGCTACTTGTGGTGGCTTTTCAACATTTTGTGACTTGTGTATTGACTATTATACCCTTTGCATTGTTAATAAAACGATATGCATATCATCCTTTCAATGACATAACATTTATAACCTTCTTTTTTACTTCAAACTCGTTATTCCCTTTTCATTATAGTGATATATATCTATTACACTATATAAGTATGAATGTTTCGTCCATTTTTCATAATGCCAAATTTAACCCTCCTACATAATTAAATCAAATCCAATTTAATTAGAGTCCTAATGAAAGAAAACTCTTTATTAGGGATAATAATGTAATTTAATATTTATTTTATTTATCTATTTGATTATAAAAAACAAGAGTCCTTTATATTTCAAACTCTTTTTAATAAAATTACATGTTTTGATTATTTTTCTTTTGTAATCTTGAACATTTTGAATCTTAAATTAAAATTAGTCTTATATTAATACATATTTAAAGAGCTTTTCAATGATATATTATAAGCATATTTTTTAATAATATTAATTTATACGAAAATTAATATACATCCAATTCTTTAAAATTTAATGAAAAATTTAATTTAATTTGATTTAATATGAAGGTGCATAATTAAATCAAATCCAATTTAATTAGAGTCCTAATGAAAGAAAACTTTTTATTAGGGATAATAACCTAATTTAATATTTATTTTATTTATCTATTTGATTATAAAAACACAAGAATCCTTTATATTTCAAACTCTTTTTGATAAAATTACATGTTTTGATTATTTTTCTTTTGTAATCTTGAACATTTTGAATCTTAAATTAAAATTAGTCTTATATTAATACATATTTAAAGAGCTTTTCAATGATATATTATAAGCATATTTTTTAATAATATTAATTTATACGAAAATTAATATACATCCAATTCTTTAAAATTTAATGAAAAATTTAATTTAATTTGATTTAATATGAAGGTGCATAATTAAATCAAATCCAATTTAATTAGAGTTCTAATGAAAGAAAACTTTTTATTAGGGATAATAACATAGTTTAATATTTATTTTATTTATCTATTTGATTATAAAATGACATGTTTTGATTATTTTATTTATATTTCAAACTCTTTTAATAAAATGACATGTTTTGATTATTTTTCTTTTGTAATCTTGAATATTTTGAATTTGAAACTAAAATTAGTCTTATATTAATATATATTTAAAGATCTTTTCAATGATATATTATAAGCATATTTTTGAATAATATTAATTTATATGAAAATTAACATACATCTAATTCTTTCAAATTTAATGAAAAATTTAATTTAATTTGATTTAATATGAAGGTGATATCAATAATTGAAAGGATTTAGTTGAGAATTGAAATATTGACCTCTTCTTATTTATCAAATCTTAATTATTTGACCTAACTCGATTAAAATAATACTTTACATATTTTATGTGTGATGCAGAAAATAATAGTTAGAAAACTCTTTATTAGGGATAATAACGTAATTTAATATTTATTTTATTTATCTATTTGATTATAAAAAAACAAGAGTCCTTTATATTTCAAACTCTTTTTAATAAAATTACATGTTTAATTTAAAGTTCTAATGAAAGAAAACTCTTTATATCTAATTTGATTAGAAGTTTATTAGGACTCTAATTTAATATGAACACATTGTGTATATATATATATATATATATCATTGGTGATAGTGGTTTGTCTTCAAATGTGTTTAATGTTTTTATGATTAGTGTGAAATTCGTGAGGATTATACGACAAGAGTTCAAGTAGATTACAACGAGTAATTCAAGATTGAAGTTTACAACAAGTAATCAAAGATTGAAGTTTAAAATTTGAAATCGTAGGTTGTGGTAACAGGTATGTATGATTTTATTTTTCAACTAAATCCAATAATTTTAATTTATAGTACGATGACAAATTTAAAAAAAAGATTTATAAACATAACAAAAACTTATTTCTAAAATTTTTTAGTAACTCTTTTTTTTTTGAAATATAGTCAAAGAAAAGTGGCGATGTCTAAGACGAAATATATATGACGTCAAAGGAAACTTGTTGGACAAAAGAGAAAGATATGCAAATCTTAATGATGCTAAGAAAAAAGACTATGTAGAACATGTTTTGCAGAATCGTGAAAAGAGACAAGTAACATGTAATTTACAAGTTCAAGCGAATCTAAATAACTCTGAAGGTATATTTTTTTAATATTCTTTAAACTTTGTATTGAAGTACATTTTTCATATAAAATTGAAAATTCTATATTAATATATTTATCTAATTATGAATTTTAATGACAGGGGAACATAAACTGAAATAAATGTCAAGTTACATTCATTGTGGAGCAACAAGATTTGAGTTTGAGCCTCCCACGTTTTGTTGTGATAATGGAAAAGTTAAACTTGCAGCTGCAAAAGTTCTAGAGAAATTATACGAACTATGCACTTCTCAATCGGAAGAATCTATTGATTTTCGAAAAAATATACGTTCATACAATTCCATATTCTCATTCACTTCATTTGGGGTGAAATTGGATTCCATATTCTCATTCACTTCATTTGGAGTGAAATTGGATAAAGAGCTTACTTCAGCACGATGAGGAGTTTTCACTTTTCGAGTATAAGGAATGATTTATCACAATCTCCCAAGTTCGAGTCTTAATGTAAACAAACCAACTAATTTTCAGTTATACTTTTTTGATACTGAAAATGAAACTGCGAATAGAATGTTCCTTAATTCACATGTATCCGAAGGAATTGTACGGAAGCTCATTGAAATACTAGAGGAAAATCCATATGCCAAAATCTTTAGAAGATTAACAGAGTATTCTTCTCTAGATGATGTATAACTTTGTATCGCAAAAGATGTGAGATTAGATTAGAGAGTTTATAATGCTCCGACAACAGATCAAGTTGCAGTTGTTTGGAGGATTGAGGGAAATAATGATAATCTAGGGTTTGAACGAGATATTATTGTTAGTGCTCATTCTGGAGACCAATATAGAATAATGCATTATTTTGGATGTTATGACCCTTTACAATACACTCTTATATTCCAAGAGGTGAAACATGATGGCACCAAAATATTCATAAGGAGAAAGGTAGATATTTATGTTATAATATATTTTAAGAACATATATATTTTAAGAAATAATTAACTTTTTTCAAAATTTAATTTTATTGGATTTTTTAATACAACTATGATCTTATTAACAATATGATAGATGTTCGCTGAATTTCCAGTTTCAAACTAACATTATGAAGATATTTGTCGTATATTGACAACTAGCATAAAATTATGTCTATTTTTATGATATGAATCATGTAAGAAATCATTGAATCATAGCTGTTGGCTGTTGTAACACTATTATTTTGGAAAGATTCAGAAAAAGCAGTGCAGATAGCAAAGTGAGCTGGAATCGATGCGACTCCTGTTATTCATTAAAATATGTAGTACTCTTATATTAAAGCTTCATATGTTATTCTCTGATGATGTTTAATTAACCCCAACAGTTCACGGTGTACCAATTTTCAGTGTTGAGTCTGATAAAAATAAGTATAGGTTGTAAAATATCTGAAATATTGGTTCAATATTTTTTCTCGTGTTTAAAGCAATAATCTGATACTTAAAAAAAAAAAATTTGGTATCAGAGCCACGTTTAATTTTATACTTGTTTTCTTAAATGTGAACACATTATTATTTTGAGCTTGTACACGAAAAACTGAAAAAGTGACTCATTTTAGCTTGTAACCTAATGCTAGCTGCTTGTTTTGAGTTTTAAAAGGTTGTGATACTAAGTGATTATTTATGTTTGCAGCAAATGTATCAAATGTCCTGAATTCTTCTAGAGTTACATCAATATCTACTCCAGAGGAAATTATCTCCCAAGAGCAAGAAGGTATGTACTACAACATATGTATTCCTAAAAAATCTAATCAAAGAGTTTATGTTCATCTAATCATTCTAACCATTGTTTCTCATAATTAGTTGTCGTAAAAAGAAATGCAAAAAAAGTTTCTTGCAGAGAATACAGTTGTTATAAGTTACAAATCAGAGATCGAAGACACTGTACTCGATTATTTGCAGGAAGATTATTACAACAATATGCAGTTGACAATTATATAAAATTGGAGACAACAAGATTACAATTTTTCCGTTTGAACCAAGCAAGAACTGAATTCTACCAAAGGATCATGGATAGTGTTTTTAGAGGTGAATTTCGTGGTAGTGAAGTTGGATCGAGAATTTTTCTTCCTGCATCATTTATTGATGGCCCAAGGGATATGCGAAGGAGATATCTTGATGCATTGACGTTAGTCCAAATATTTGGAAAACCAGATCTATTTATCACCATTACTTGTAATCCTGATTGGAAAGAAATACAAGAAAATCTGTATGAAGGTCAAAAAGCTCAAGATTGTCCAGATTTAGCTAGGAGAGTTTTCCGAGCAAAATTGCATGACTTGAAAGATCAATTATTTAAGAAACAAATATTCGGAAAAGTTGCCGCACATGTTCATGTGGTCGAATTTCAGAAAAGGGGACTACCACATGCTCATATACTTATAATTCTAAAGGGTGAATATAAAATTCATACAGCTGACCAGTTTGGTAAGTTTGTATGTGCTGAAGTTCCTAATGAAGAAAATAATCCTCGGATATATGAATTGGTGAAGAAACGCATGTTACATAGACCGTATGGCGAAAAAAATCTGAAAAATTCATATATAGAGAAAGGTAAGTGCAAATGTCGTTATCCATAAAAATCAAAAACTTATTAAAATATTTGTATTAAACTATATTAGAATTCATTAGTAATCAAATGCTAATGTTATAAATTTTTAAGTCATTCTCTGTCTTTATTTTGTTTATATTTCACCGATTTTTAGTGATTTATTTCCACTCTAATCTATAGGTAAGTATAAATCTCATTATCCAATACCTTTTTGTGAAAACACCATACAAGGTAAAGATAGTTATCTAATCTACAGAAGACGAAAAAATGGGGTGGTTGTTGAAGTTCGCAATGCTGAATTGAATAATCAATGGGTGATTCCTTACAATCCATATTTGTTATCCAGATATAACTGTCACATCAATGTTGAGATATGCTCGGGGGTGACGGTTGTGAAGTACCTTTACAAGTACATTTACAAAGGTCATGATAGAGTGGCATTTAATCTAACCCAAAAATGATGGTGATAATGTGATTGATGAAATCAAACAATTCCAAGATGCAAGATGGGTGTCGGCTCATGAGGCATTATGGAGAATTTTTGAATTCAATTTAAATGAGATATACCCTGCAGTTTTCAACTTACAACTTCATCTCCCTATGGAGACCTTTTGGAGTCTTCAAATTAGGATTCATAACTCATTGTTCTTCAACCTTGCCTTGATGTTTTGTTTTGAATGCTTATTAGCTTCTAGGCATATATTGGTTAATTGCTCGGGTTTTGAAAAATTGAAATACAAGAAGTGATAATGGCACAAAATTTTTACTTACAGACTTCTATCATAAGCATGGTATTTTGCATTAGATTTCATGTTGAAACCCCTCAACATAATGGATTGAATGAAAAAAAAGCACCAACATTTGTTACAAGTAACTAGAACTTTGTTGTTTCAAGCATGTTTGCCATTAAATTTTTTAAGTGATTGTGTTCTCACTACTGCACATATTATTATTAGGCTTCCTTATACTATTTTAGACAATAAGTGACCTTTTGAAATGCATTTTAACAAAGTTCTTGATTTTAGTTATATGAAGTGTTTTGGTTGTTTATGTTTTGCTAATACTAAGTGCACAGAGACATAAGTTTCAGCTAAAGCTGTTAAATGTGTGTTTTTAGGTTATCTTTTTGGCACAAAATATTATAAAGTTCTTGATATGTCTTCTGATAAGGTCTCTGTGTCTAGAGATGTTAAATTTTATGAAACAATCTATCCTTAGTCTGATAAAGCTTTTGCCGATAAGTTGGCTGAGTTTTTATGTTTTGAAAATTCTTATATGAATGACATTTTCCAAAATCATACAACTTATGATTTACCGGTTTATGATCATATTTCTTCTAAACACCCTTCTAATAATCATTCTGATATAGATAGCACTTCATCTGACCTTATTCATGCTGACTATGATGAAGAATTGTCTGATCATCTTTCAATTCCAAATGTTTATACAACTGATGATGTTAATAAGGTCATTGTTGACATTGAGACATGTTAATGTTACCGTGTTGATGAATATCTAACTAAATTTATGATACGTTATACTGAAAGTCACTAAATTAGTGAAATTTGAATCAAGTCAAGCTTGAAATCAAGAAGCAAAATTGTTTTCCATCGTACTTGATGTCTTCTTTTTTATTTTGCTTTTATCAACTCTTATCTTTAAAGTTAAAATATAAAAATTGGTTTTAATAGCTTTTAAAATATTCAATACAATTTATACTCTAATTTCCATCCATTAAATTTATACTCTATTTTCTATCCATACATGTACATTATAATATATAAATAAATATTTAAATTATTTGGTAGTTTTTATATTAGACTTTGTATCATGTATTCATTTTCAATGTAGAATGCATGTTATTATTTCACTGAAGTTGTGGACAAGGTAGAGAATGAAACAAAAATATGGTACAACACATGCAAAAAATGCACAACATCGACATCTAAAGATGACGGAAATACAATATGTAGAAAGTGCAAAGATGACCTAGTGCAAACAACACCGAGGTAAAAAATTAAAATTATAAATCACAAAATAAAACGTGCAATGACATGCAACTATACTTATATAAATTCATTGATTGCAGATACGTAGTTAAACTAAATGTGATACAAGGTCATCTTGAAGCAACAATGACAATGTTTGGTGACACGACATCAATTTATGTTGGATGCTCAGTAGAAGACTACTTGAAGTCCACTGAGAAGGTAATAATATTTCTTTAGTTAAATGATTTCAAATATATATATATATATATATATATATAACTAAAATCTAAAATTTTTTATATAGATTGTTAAAATCTATTTTTCTTGTTCTTTTTAACAAAAAATCATATGCAGGGCCAAAACACATCTGAATACTATAGACGGTTGATCTTATAAGGAGCAAGTGAGGTCCGTATTCTAATTGTCCTAAACTACAATATGAAAGTTGAAGGAGGAAGATTGAGTGCAGTAGCTAAAGCAATAGAAAAGTTGGAACCCGTGGAGATAAGAGAAGATAAATTAAACAATATAACCACGACAACGACAGTAACAGTGGCCACCACAACAACAAATGATGAAAACAAGAAAAAACGAAGAATTAGGAAGATAGAAAACAAGGAATGTATCCATGTATCTAGCGGTGAGGAGGATCATACAATCAAATATTTATTAACCAAATCACGAAGAAAGAGGACTAGGATGGAAAAGAAGATCAAACAAGAAAAGATATAGTTAGTGGTCAAATTAGAATTATAATCTTTCGTTTTAGATTAATTATTCTTTTTTTATTAGGAATAGTGGAACTATAATTTTTTAATCGAATAATATTTTTTTAATAAATTAATGTTGTTATGATACCTATATTAAATTGAAAAGACATTAACTTATAATAATCAAATGTTAAAACCCACAAAATCAACCAAAAAATGGAACTAATAAGAATAGGAACTAATAAGAATCGTATCCAAACAAGTAAAGCCAAATGTAATTTCAGATTTGCACTTGAATGGATAATTGATAATTATCCAAATTAAACCATCGAACTAGAAACTAAATTCAACACGCAATGGTTCTTTATTTTTATTTTTTTTTTGAGATTTTATTTTATGTATTTTGTTTTTCACATACAATTTTTTTAGTGTGATCTATGGTCATGTGGCAGTATTAAAAAAACAAAATCTATTTCATTGGTGTTGTACCTAAATTTCATTAATTTCAATAATATCTTGTGTTAGTATGAGTTTCATGTATTGTTTAATCATCTTATCACAAGATAAAAGATAGAGATGGCGAAGGAAGCATCTATGCCCATAAGACTTTTAAACAATTCATTATCAACACTTATAAAATATTAGTTTCTAATATTTTGTTATTTTGATGAGCGATTTATGTTGTGTGGTTCTCTTATGGGGGTTATACTACAGGATAAAACATGACGACAGAAACAAATGTACCCATAAGACTTTTACAAATTGGAGAAAAAACAAATTCAATACGATTGAAGGTTTTAAGAGTTGGCCATCAAGTATGTTGCGGGAAAAACAATTCCGTGAAAATTCAAAAAATGATAATGATGGATGAAGAGGTAAGCAAATTCCAATAAAATTTTTGTTTCTATACTTCAAAAAAAAAAATGTGCACTGACCAATTGGAGAGAAAAATAATTTAAAAGTAAAGCCAGGTTGCCAAGTCGATTGATACCATTACTGGTCAAGTGTATTTTAGTTTTATTTGAATCGTTGTTTCAATTGTATTTGATTTGATTTTTTCATTTATTTATTAATCAATGTCTATTCTTGCGGGCAGTCCAAATTGGAATGATCATGTTTAATGATGACATCCAAAAATTTGGAAATGAATTCAAAAGAAACAACACATATTTGATTGAAAATGTGATGGTCAAAGATTTGGTACCTATATTTCTTATTTCTATTTCTTTTCAATAATTTAAAAAAATTATCATTAAATAATTTTTTTTTTGCTTATGTAGATATATGTGGGGTTCTTACAAGGGTGAAGGAAAGCATAATTGTCGACACCCCAAAAAAAGTGGTCGTAAGACAAATCACTCTGATAGATGAAGAGTAAGTATAATCTATCTTTTATAAGAAAGTAGCAAACAATACGTACATTTAAATTACAAACAAAACAAAATAATTAAATAAAAATTCCAATTTAATTTTTTAATTTCATATGTAGACACCACTCCATTGACGTTTCTCTTTGGGAAGACATGGCATTGAATGAAGGAATATAATTGCAACAAATTGTTGATCAAAAACCAACGATTGCCATTACAAAGGTCACAACAAAGGAATTTCAAGGTAAAACAAAAACTAGCCTAATTTTTTTGAAAGGAAAATAAAGACAACGAATATATGCAAATGTCTTGAGAATGAAATATAATTTTAAAATTGTAAACTTTAATTAGGTGAGATCCAACTGCAAACCACTTCGATTTCAACTATACAAATAGGTTTGATATCTAAAGAACTTGAAAAACTGTCGAGCATCATTCATGATCCACTGGAAATATGCAAGTTGAGAATGACACAAAGAATAAGGGGAGGAAGAGAGGTTTCTCTTGAAGATCTTATCATGAGAAAAGATTCCCTCTTAAAGGTATGTAACTATATTTTCCAAACTTCTATAATGTTTTGTTCCAAAATATTAGTTGAGAATTGTACTTATGAAACATTCTTTTCTATTTTATTTGTCTTAATTGTAGTTTAGATGCAAAAAATTTGCTGCTGATTATCTAACTACAATTTATACTCTATTTTCCATCCATACAATTTATACTCTATTTTCCATCCATACATGTACATTATAATATATAAATAAATATTTAAATTATTTGGTAGTTTTTATATTAGACTTTGTATCATGTATTCATTCTCAATGTAGAATGCATGTTATTATTTCACTGGAGTTGTGGACAAGGTAGAGAATGAAACAAAAATATGGTACAACGCATGCAAAAAATGCACAGCATCGACACCTAAAGATGACGGAAATACAATATGTAGAAAGTACAAAGATGACCCAGTGCAAACAACACCGAGGTAAAAAATTAAAATTATAAATCACAAAATAAAACGTGCAATGACATGCAACTATACTTATATAAATTCATTGATTGCAGATACATAGTTAAACTAAGTGTGATACAAGGTCATCTTGAAGCAACAATGACAATGTTTGGTGACACGACATCAATTTTTGTTGGATGCTCAATAGAAGACTATTTGAAGTCCATTGAGAAGGTAACAATATTTCTTTAGTTAAATGATTTTTTTAAAAAATAATAATAACTAAAATCTAAGAATTTTTATATAGATTGCTAAAATCTATCTTTCTTGTTCTTTTTAACAAAAAATCATATGTAGGGCCAAAACACATCTTAATACTACAGACGGTTGATCTTACAAGGAGCAAGTGAATTCCGTTTTCTAATTGTCCTAAACTACAATATGAAAGTTGAAGGAGGAAGATTGAGTGCAGTAGCTGAAGCAATAGAAAAGTTGGAACCCGTGGAGATAAGAGAAGATAAATTAAACAATACAACCACGACAATGACAGTAATAGTGGCCAGCACAACAGATGATGAAAACAAGAAAAAATGAAGAATTAGAAAGGCAAAAAACAAGGAATGTATCCACGTATCCAGCGGTAAGGAGGATCAACCAATCAAAAATTTATTAACCAAATCACGAAGAAAGAAGACTAGAACGGAAAAGAAGATCAAACAAGAAAATATATAGTTAGTGGTCAAATTAGAATTATAATCTTTCGTTTTAGATTTATTGTTCTTTTTTTTATTAGGAATAATGGAACTAAAATTTTTTAATTGAATAATATTTTTTTAATAAATTATTATTGTTAGAATTATAGTTAATTTAAACACACTTAAAAAAAAATATTAAACAACAAGTAAAGGGAAAAAACACCCATAAAGTCAACCAAAAAATGGTTCATATGAGTTTGTCTCTCCACGTGCAACGCACGTGTACTCAACTAGTATATATATATATATATTATTTTTCAGTTTTTACTTTGTTTTAATTAGTTTTAATATTTTATTTTGTTAATTTGTATGCTATTTAGTTTTGTTGCTTTAATATAATTAATCATAGTATTTAGTTTAACAATCTAAATTTTATTCTATGTAATATTTAATTTAACATTCTGAATTTAATATTATGATTTTCATAAAGATGGAATTCATAAAAATTGAATATTAACAATGGACAAGGGTAAAGATTGACATTTTGTAGAATTGCACAAATAAGTTCAATAACACAAGAATCTTAACACCCATGATGATTGATGCATGAGAAGAATCAATGTTTAATGAACATCTATACTAATATAGAAGTAGATAGTTGAAAGAATTTACTAAATAAACTATTTTGTACAATTCACATGTTTTCTGTGGGTGATGGAGCTCCGTCTTACGGTAACTATTCATGAGAATATCTCACATGAGTTTTTGTTTTTGTAGTTCTGTAAAAAAATTTAAAAAAGAATCTTGATAAAACTAAGCCAAGACCCATTAGAAAGCGTTGTTAGGAAATGAAATTTCGATGGTGGCATCAAACGCTGATGAAGAGTAGGCGGCAGTTGGAGGCGGGGTGGTGGTGGCTATGGATGGCGGGTAGGATAGGATGAATTAGGATTTTTAATGTGCAATATAAATATATTTATATATTAAAAGTGGATGTTAATTAGGCAACTTCACATGTATGGGCCTCAATTATAATCTTCTTTATAATTGGTCCTTTAGCAATAGAAGTCTAAAATATAGGCTCTTTCAATTAGCCCTTTTAATTTTTTTAAGAACAAAATTCAAAACTTTGGGTCATTTATATTATTTATTTGGTCTAAATAAATCCAACAATTTAAAATATCTAAAACTAAAGTATCAGTGTTTAAAAAATTATAAAAATAATAATAACAATAATGATTAGTTTAAAAAAAAAAAGTCTAAATAAAGAAAAAATATTTAATTAATATGAAAATTGTTTAAAAATTCGAAAATTTATTTTTACTGAGACCTGGATAACCAACAATAGCAATCCCAAAGTAATCCCCATATTTAGCACGGATATGCTCAACCTATTGAAAAAATCAACGAATGATGAGCAAACAGCAGCAACATTTTGCAGATATAGAAAGAAAGAAAAGAATTCCACGGTGAAATTATGAGATCTTTGCGTAGAGCGAGGACGTTTTGGATGCTGTTGGATTTGATGGTAGCGAGGGCATGGTCGATCAAATCAACAGGCATGTTGGTGCAAGTGAGGTGCATCACGGTCTCGACGCAGATCATGTTCTGCATTCGATTAGTGATCTCGAGAGTGAGATCAACGGTGCATCCATCGGCGCCGCAGGTGATGTCGCAGAAGGAAGGGTTGTGGGCAACCATACGCTCCATTCTTTCGAAGAGGTTGTCGACGTCATTGAGGTGTGCAAAACGACCCAACTTTGCTTCTTGCTAGGTCGATTGAGACTCAAAACAACAACAACAACCCGAATCGATTAAGGGCAAATGCTAGAGATGAAATTTGGAAGACTTTGATTTGGGAAGAGAATCAATTGAGGTGAATTGATTGGAACAGAAAGTAGGGTTCACAAAGTTGGAGGGAAGAGAAGCCGCCTTGCCACCAAAACGAGAGTGGTGGTTAACTTCCGTCAAAAGTTGACGGTTTTTAGACGTCGGGGACCAAATCTGATTACTTTTGAATAACTTGTGAATTACTTATGATGATGTGTGACTTATGGGTACCAAACCTGAAATAAAGCTTAGTTTCGAGTACCAAATCTGAAATTAACCATTTTTATTAGGTGAGATTTTTTTTGTTGTATTTTGAGAGGTGTGATTTGTAGTTTTTAAAAATAAATTTTGTCCAAATACACGAGCTCTCTTCTAGTAATTATCAAAGGAGATCAGCTTGTGATTAAATCATTTCCCTTCTAAAAAAATGCAATCCAAACCATACATGTGTCAATATTAAATAATTACACTAATTTAGTTCTTAATTGAGATAAATTTTATTTCAAAAACACCATTGTTTCTTATATAGTAATAATTTTATTAATTGAAAATCAAAATCTCTAAGTGCATGCATCAATATCACATGTTGGTTATCCGTAAATTTTATTGTTTTAAAGGTGGGGAGACAAGAAAAAAACGCATATGAGAACTTGTTAAGATATGATTAACTATACATCTAATAAAGTTTATTAAAATAATATCTTTTAGAAAAAGAGGTTGATATACTTTAAAATAATGAAATAAAACATAATTTCTGATAAATGACACTGTTACACGAGTTCACCTAATTGTGTACCAAATAATCTATTGAAAATTTGACTATTTTATAAAACACCTAATTTCTTTGAGTTTTTTTGGTAAAGAATACATAAAATTACATTAAGAAAAAAGAAAAAAAAGAAAAAAGAAAAAAAAAGGAAAACAAGGTAATAAAACTGGCATGCTGGGCTTGGGAGCCAATTTCTAACCGTAAAATTAGTACATACCTTATTTATTAACCCTAAGATGGATCCAATTTTAACGGTAAAATTAGAACTTACCTTATTTATAACCCTAAAATAGGTTTAGGGGTTAATAAATAATAAGCAAGCCACCATAAATAAATCATTCTTGTTCTTTAAGTTGCCGCTCATCATTTTTCTTCCTTTTTCTCTCTATATATTCATTCCTTTTTCCAACTCTTCTCTCTCATATTCACACTTCACTGCTTTTTTATACACAATCAATTTGGATTTCAATTTCTTGTCTGAAACTGCATCAGGTACTTTCCCCTTTCCTTTCTTGATTTATTGAATGCAAAGTGTTTGTTATATTGTCTTCTAACTATCCTCTGTTTTCTTGACCAACCTTTTCTCTTTTTTCAATTAATTTTCTTTCTTTTTTCATCCTAAGCCCTTTGGCTCTTTGTAATAAATTTGGTTCTTGAAATTTTCTTGGAGTATCTTTGGTTCTTGACATTTTCTTGAAAATAGTTCCTAACATCAGAATTTATGAGAAATCACTGATGTTATTATGGCATGCAAATGTTATATTAGAATCTGCATCTACTTTGCTCGTATTCACTAATATAATCATTGTCCTGCTTCTTGGAAATTGTTTAATGGGCAGATTGTATCATCTGACTGAATGATTTTTTATTTTCCTTCATAAGCCACCTTATTTGGTTAATTATGACAACAAATTATGTATTTGGCAGGGAACTAATATCTAAAGAATGGAAAGATTTGTTCTGGGACATTGTTGAATCATAGGTTCACTCAGTGAACGTAGATTCTGATTCAAATATGGGAAAATTCCTAATGATGCGTAAGTCTTTGCCCTATGTAATTTCCATCTACTTTCTCTAGGAAAGAAAAAAGATTATAGATATGATTTTTTTGTACATGCATAAACTGTTGGTTCAAGTTTCACAACCATAATGATGCCTATTTTTTTTTTCCTTCCACCAGAAAGGATAGTGCATTTCAGCAGCCTGAGATCTTCGAATTTGATCATGTCCATCCAAGTTCAATTTCACTGCCACTCTTTATGGAACTGAATGCTCTAAGGAATTTCATGTAGCCTTAGTCAGAGGCTGCCAGAAAGGTGCAAATACTTGAAAAATCTATTTAATAATTTGTTATCTTTTATTTAAGGTGGACATGTACTTCACGGTTTTCTGGAATGCGATTCTTCTTTGGTGTAACTGAAATATAAGATAGTGATGGACCTTGTGTTACATGATGAATGGTTTTTAATTTGCATGTTTGTCAAGTGTGAAAGATAGTATTATATTTTTAAAAATATAGTGCAACACTGGCATGCTGCATGAAATAGGCCATGATATCAACAAGTAGCATGCAAATTGTTTTCATAAAAGCATTAGAAATGCATATTCAGATTTCTGTTAGAAAGAGTATCATATCTATTGATATATCTTTGGAACCATGAGATGACAGCATGATTTCTATTGAATCAACTAATTTTTTTTTGTGCTCATGGCTTGTACTAGATGAGATCCATAACGGGATTGTTAGTTTTGGGTTCACTGAAAGCGTGAGAAAGCTTAAAGATAATCTTCACAAAAATTTGTAAATGTTATTATTTTCCCTCGGGGTATATACTTGAAAAATCTTCAGTTTCTGATTTATCCATATTTGTTGACTAGGTTTTTACGAATGCTTTAGGGAAACATTAAGTATGTCGTCAGATCTAAATTGCTCTCTGGGTGTGAATCAAAGAGTTCTTCCTGTAGAACAATTGGTGCTGGAAACTCTGTAAACTGGTGGCTATGGTGTTGAGATTGCCTTGAAGAATATGGAATACAAGGCTATTGATAAAGGCATAATAAAGAAAGGTCAAGTTTCTTTATTCTTCCTATGATTTATAGTTCAACATGTGTACATGAGGTGGCACTTATGCGTTTAACATTTATATTAATGCTAATGCTAATGCAAATGCAAATGCAACTGCAACTGCAACTACAAGTGCTAGTGCTAATGCAAATGCAAATGCCAATGCCAATGCAAATGCAAAGGCCAAATGCTAATGCAAGTGCTAATGCAAATGCTAATGCAAGTGCAAATGCAAAGGCCAAATGCTAATGCAAGTGCTAATGCAAATGCAAGTGCAAATGCAAATGCAAATACAAATGCAAATGCTAATGCTAATGCAAATGCTAATGCTAATGCAAGCGATCGAAAAGGGTGCTATTGATCTAAATATCTCAGTTAATCTTGAGACTTTGTCTTTCGTTTTGCCGCATGAGGTTCTTGGATCCGAAAGCCTTATCAGTTTATCTGTTAATGGGTGCAAATTTCATAAAGGTAAGTTGTTTGAGACTGAAATCCCTTAATTTACGTAGAGTGAGTGTGTATTGTGGGTAATTTGATTTGGTATTTACTTTGGAGATGCCCTTTGGTTGAGAAATTGTCATTACTATCTTAAATTGTGTGATCCTTATTAAAAATATGTATTGCATGTTGCCATGAACTCCCTTTATTGAGTTTGGAGAACAGTATGTAGAATCGGTTAATGTATTGCATGTTGCAATGAGGTCCCTTTATTGAGTTTGGAGAACAATATGTGGAATCCGTTAATGTATTGCACGTTGCCATGAGGTTCCTTTATTGAGTTTGGAGAATAATATGTGGAATCATTTGTTGATCGTATAATCTGTTGAGTTTGGAGAACAATATGTGGAATCGGTTGTTGATGGTATAATCTGTAGGTGGTATAATCTAAAGAGAATCCCAACCTAACTTCAATCTTTTGCGGTTGGGATAATCTAACCTCAATATTCTGTGATCTAAATAGAAGCCAAACCTAACTTCAATTTTCTGCAATTGAGATAATCTAAAGAAAAGGGCTGAATATTATCTCAACCTAACTTCAATCTTCTACGGTTGGGATAATGTAACTTCACTTTTTTGTGATCTAAAGAGTATTCCCACTTAACTTCAATTTTCTCCAGTTGGGTCCGATACTCTTAACCTTGATTTTATGCGAATGAGATAATCTCTAGCTTCAATTTTATGCAATTGAGATAATCTAAAGAAAAGGGGTGAACAACCTTACTTCAATCTTCTGCGGTTGGGATAATGTAACTTCAATTATCTGTGATCTAAAGAGAATCCCAACCTAACTTCAATTTTCTGCAGTTGGGATACTTTACGATTGAGATAATCTCTAACTTAAATTTTCTGCAATTGAGATAATCTAAAGAAAAAGGGGTGAATATTATCCCAACCTTTATTCAATCTTCTGCAGTTGGGATAATGTAACTTCAATTTTCTATGATCTAAAGAGAATCCCAACCTAACTTCAATTTTCTGCAATTGTGATACTCTACGATTGAGATAATCTCTAACTTCAATTTTCTGTGATTGAGATAATCTAAAGAATAAAGGGGTGAATATTATCTCAACCTTACTTCAATCTTCTGCAGTTGGGATAATGTAACTTCAATTTTCTGTGATCTAAAGAGAATCCCAACCTAACTTCAATTTTCTTCAGTTGGGATACTCTAACTTCAATTTTCTGCAGTTAAGATAATCTAAAGAAAAGTAGCGAATATTATGGCAACCTTACTTCAATCTTCTGGGGATGGGATATTGTAACTTCAGTTTTCTGTGATTTAAAGAGAATCCCAACCTAACTTCAATTTTCTGCAGTTGGGATACTCTAACTTCAATTTTCTGCAATTGAGATAATCTAAAGAAAAGAGGTGAATACTATCCCAACCTTATTTCAATCTTCTGTGTTTGGGATAATGTAACTTCAATTTTCTGTGATCAAAAGAGAATCCCAACCTAACTTCAATTTTGCAGTTGGGATAATCTAAAGAAAAGGGCTGAATGTTATCCCAACCTAACTTCAATCTTCTGCGGTTGGATAATCTAACTTCGGTTTTCTGTGATCTAAAGAGAATCCCTACCTAACTTCAATTTTTTGCTGTTGATATGATTTAAAGGGAAGGGCTGAATATTATGCCAACCTAACTTCAATTTTCTATGGTTGGATAATTTAAGAGAAGGGCTGAATAATTTGATAGTTGCCTGCAATTTTAACCCTTACTAATGTGATGAGGGCTGGGATAATCTAACTTTAGTTTTCAGCATTTGGGGCAATCTAAAGTGGATTCCAACCTAACTTCAATTTTCTGCGATTGAGATAATCTAAAGAGAAGGGCTGAATATTACCCCAACTTAACTACAATTTTCTGTGGTTTGGATAATCTAAAGAGAAGGGTTGAATAATTTGACCCTTTCTTGTGCAATTTTGACCTTGCTAAGAGCTTCAATTTTCTGCTTTTCTGTGGTTGGGACACTAACTTCAGTTATTTGCGGTTAGGATAAAATAACATCAAATTTCTGCAATCTAAAGAGAATTCCAACCTAATTTCAATTATCTCCGGTTGAGATAATCGAACTTCAATTTTCTGCGATCCAAAGAGAATCCCAACCTAACTTCAATTTTCTGTGGTTGGGATAATCTAAAGAGAAGGCTGAATAATTTGTGTTCATTGCGTGCTGGATTTTGACCCTTATTACTAATAGGAACAACTTCAAATTTCTGTTGTCTGGATAATCTAATTTTGACTTCATGGGATAATCTGATTTCAAGTCGGGAGTTTCTGCATGTTTGTTATAATCCATTCATCTGACATGCTTTGGCTGATAAGTATCGAAAAGAACGGTTGTGATAATCAAATTTCAATATTCAAAATTAGGAGTTTGATGGTTTGTGAAGCTCATTTTCTTCTCTTCACGAATGGTCAGTGAAGTTTGCATTCTTCACTTCGCTTGAGATGCTTTCGCTGATAAATATTGAAAATTCATATAAGATTAATGAAGAGAAGATATAGCAATTAGTCTGTGATTCCCTTGGTTAAAATCTCTGTCTGAACCCGTGTCGAATTCCAATCTAGTTACATGTGGGATTTTCACTGGAGTATAGGTTCTTGCTTGATTTCTGATGATATTTTCCTCAATTTTCATGATGAAGTTATCATATAAGCTACTTGGACAGCTGACAGTGAAGTATTTAGGATGTAGAGGGATTAGTATGCTTCCGAAGTTGCAAATATATGTATTCAAATGGTGCTATCCATCTGCAGATTTCTAGTGTATGCTCCCATCTTTTCTTATCTGTCATAAAAAATATGGTTCCTTTATATTTGCAGAAAATGTGCACCAAATGTGCACCAAGAGTGGTGATAACACTTCATTTATTTGGTATTCTTTGTATCAGGTTTCAGGGAATTATACTGGGTGACCTTATTTTGGAAAATTTTAAGGTATATGGCGAGATTCATGATCTAAAGAGACTGATTGAATAATTTTGTTGTTTTTTGTTTTGTTTTTTTCCCACCAAAGAAGGACGTTAAATAACACAAAACGTGTAACATACCTAAAAGGGTCTGATTGATAAAATAAAGATTTAAAGAGAAAAGATTATACCTAGCTAGCATTTGGAAACAGGGGTAAGGTTATTGATAAGTAGAGAATATGTGTGAATATTGAAATGAAAAGAGATAAAATTAAAGTAAATTCATGCATTTTTATGTATGTTTTCTACTTATATTTGTCATTTTGCGGTTTACTACTCTAGTTCAGTTTTTATGCGGAATTCGAGCTTTTATGATTAATTGAAGAGAGCCAAACACTAATCATGAGTTCAATATATTGTCATGACATGAAAAGGGTGAGAAAAGAGTTAAATAACAAATTTATGCAGCATTTGGAGAGTAAAAGTCTGAATTTCAGTCCACACTGGGTAATCCAGTGTGAAACTAGTAATCCATTGTGCCCAAATTGTTCCTTGGGCAAGGGAGATCAGTTTTGACAGCAGAAATTTTTTTTAACAGAGAGAAGAACATGGAGAAGTGATCAAGCGAGATTGGTGAGAGAGTTGAAGACAACGACACCAACGGAGAACATCATAACAGAGTTTTTCTTCTTCTTCTTCTTCTTTGAACCTTAAACCATAAATTCTAGAATATTGATTATTGTTTTTATCATGCTTTTGGGGTAAATTACTTGCTAGAGTTTTGATATAGCCTGATTGAAGAGGCTTGAATTATTTGTTGGATTTAATCATGTTATTATTCCATTCAATTATGTTTTATGCATGTTCTTAATGATTCTAGTTAATTGACTGTTTATTAGATGATGAGATACTCATGTTGAGACTGAGAGGAAATGCATGTGTAGGGGTCGTAATGCATAAGATCATGAATTGCATATGAGATAAAGATATATACTCTTATGATTTGTGTAGCCTTTAAAGTGAATCTGTCTGTAATGCATCATTAATTGGATAATTCTCATAAATATAGAGAAAACTAACAATTAACAATAGGTTTGCTGTTACTCGATAGAGATTAGTAAATAATTGAAGGAATTCATGGCTAGCAATTGATGGAATTAAAAGCATGAATAATGAAAACTCGGATTTAAGCTAAATCAATTATGGTGAAATCAATACCCTAGACAAGTTAAAAAGTATAGGCAAATTTGAACAATAGTAGTGTTTTTAATGCCTTCTGAAATTTCACGAACTTTGTCATAATATTTGTCTACTTATGATGTAGCCTTCTGGTTCTATTTTATGAATTACGATATCTGCTTCTTCTGTATGCCAACTTAATTGCTTGTTTCACATCAAAGCTTTTTACTCTATAAAAGACAAGAAACAATGTTCATGGCAACACCTTTTTGCCATAACCGTCTGCATAATAAAGAAACAATGAAGTCTGCAATAACATACGGTTTTTCCTTTATGTTCAGGCTTTCCAACCCCTTCCCTCCAACAATTCCTCCTCACACTCTATTCAACATATCTCATAGACAACTGAAGATAGGCTTGATTTCAAATATAAAATATTTTTTAAATTTAATATCAATTGTCTATTATTATCTGGTATTTTTACCAACATAACCAATAAATACAATTTGAGAGTTTAGGTAATTCAAAATCTGTATCGAAAGATCTAATTGGCTTGTTGAACCTCTTGTCGGTCTTTCAAATGCTAGTTATATTAAGTGTAGATTCGTCTTCAACTTGTAAGCTTCTGAACAATTTTTCATGTGTTATTCATGTATTACTACTGTCAAAATTATATAATTTAGCAGATAAAGTAGTACATAAACGAATTGAGAAATAGTGGAATAAAAGGATCATGTTGGGGATTTTGAATAATTTTTGAACTCCCACAATTCTAATCACCCTAACATGTGGCACTGCATCTTGTAGGAAAAGGCCAAATAAGAAAATCTTCCAAATCCAATCTAACAAGAGGGATGCTTGTTATCAATGTTACATCTCTGTCATTATAAAAAGTCCAAGAGTTCCACACCCCACTCTCCAGTGCCTGGTATGATAGTTTCATAACATCATGCATCAATAAAGTCTACATTCTTAAGTCATGATTTGTAATTTATATATTTCGAAAATATTTCTAAAACATGTTTGCATCGAACTCATGAAATATAAACAATGACCAAACAAAATCCTCTATTGCACAATGTGTGGCAGGTCGGGTTGCGCGTAGCTCGGCACAACTTAGACCCATCAAATCAAAAATTGTGGTTGGGTTAGTTTAAATTGAATTCAACAAGTGTTTTTGCATTTGATGGATTCTGTACGATCTATTGACTAATCAAGTGGTATTCAAGTTGCACCGGAATATTCAAGTTGCACCGGAATAAACTCGACTACTTTCGAACCTACTAAAGATGAGCCTAGCTCCACATAAATCTATTTGGGCTAGCTTGTCCAAATTAAAAGATGTATCCACTCATAAATTAATGTTGTTAATGCGAGCAAAATTTATACAATTTGACGTTTATTGTAATAATAGATGGAGACACAATTTAATATATGGGAAAAGCCAATTGAACAATAAGGCAACACACATTGTTTGTTGTCCTTAACACACAAGTTTCACATATAAATGGTGTAAGGCCAATTATTTTCCAACACCAAAGATATTTTCAATATATTATCATGAAGACAGAATGGGCCTACAAAAATTTGTAGGCAGCGTGAAGTTAAATGAAATAAAACCTTCCTCTATCTATATCCCCATCTTACAACTTTCCCTTAAAGCATTTAGTTTTATTTCAAATGATAAGTTTTTAAAATTATTAAGACAGAATATTTTATTGATCTAATTATGTGAAACTAATCAACTCATAATACATAATTCACGAAATAAAGTTGAATTTACGAAAATGAATTTGATTAATATATAGATGGTGGGACTCCGTCCCTTTGAATTAAATCCATAGGTTTTTGTGTTAATTAAAATGACTTCACACTATGTATCAAATTAACTACAATAACTTTGATTTGCGTAAGTGGAACACCAAAGATTAACAATTAGTTATGACGTTATTTATTGATATAAGTTGCATTGATTTATTATAAAGGGTTAAAAGTTTAACTCACTTTTGAACTATTTTTTGGGAAATAATTGTGGTGAACTTGATGAAATTAATTTAATATTATCATTTTAATTAAAAATCTTCTATCTACTTTAAATTCGTTTATGTCCAACTACCACGTAAATCATTAAATTCATATTGCCGGCATTTTGAAGAATTCTATGTATTTTATTGTTTCTCATTATATTGCAACAAATTGGCAATTTCGCATTACAGTCCCCACAAGAATACATTTGCAGGCATTGACAAAACTACTAGTTAGAATTTTGCATATGCACTACCCTTATATGAAAATTTACCATCTAAACTTTTTCATTTTTTTTTTAATTTCACCCAAAGTTCAAGATTTTTCTTGTAATCTAGCTAGGATCATTTTCCTTCTAAAATCAAATTTAATGTCTTGATTTTTAACTAGAATACATGAAATTCATGCCAAACACTCCACATTTCAAACCCAACGAAAGCCCCATTCGATTTTCATTTTTGTTCGATTCAAGATCAATTAGAGAAATAATGAAATGAAAATTTTGATTTTGACAGGAAAAATTGGCTTTAGGTTGTAATTTTTTTTAAAAGATCATGACCTTTGAGATGCAATAAGAAAAGGAAAAAAAGTTTAGGGTAATTTACAAAGTGAAAAAATGACATAATTTGTGCCAGAGTGATTTTTTATATTCCCTTACAAAAGTAATAAATTAAACATAGAGTAAAGACATAACATGACATAAAATTTAATTAGCAAAACATTAACATCTAATTAGCGAGACTAGAAATTAGAGATTTAACATTATAGGCAATTCAACATCTAATTTTATGTTAGAGGTAAAAAATTGTTCATCAAAATTCCATCAATAAAGTTTATCAACCAACACTTAGTGGCTATCATCTCAAATCCATCATAACATAATTAAGATATGGATATTTTGTTGTTAGACAATTTTCAGGTATCGAATATGATATTTCTTGATAGATATCGGTTTTGACCTTCAAAACAAGCTACCATCCAACCAGGCATAAACTCATATCATTTGAAGCCTTATCACATACTTGCAAGATTGTGAAATTAACATAATTAATTGTAACACTTTCTTTATTAAACAGTGAGATGTCTAGTACAAGCTCCATTTACTGTCAAATATTTGTACACCAAAGATTATTTCTACAAAACAACAAGTTCAAGATGGCTAGTGTGACTTACACAGCTTGTTGGTTCAATTAATTGGTTATATTCAACCTTAGCCTTAGTTATTCAGGACCACCTGAGAACATTGTGATTTGATTTTGAGCAGTTGTATTAGAGCTTCTTTCATATTTACCCTATCACTCGGTGATTCTGCACAACACTTCAATGCCAACTCCAAGATAGACGATACACATTGCACAATTTTGCCACTATGTTGTTGATCAAGATTGATGAATAAGTTGGCATCTATAATCTCATAGGATGATTGTGGAAGTGAGTTTTGAACCCAACTCTTTAAGCTCAAATCTTCAACGAACATGTCATCACTTGGTCTTTTCCTTGTAAAAGTCTCCATCAACATCACACCATAACTATATACATCACATCTTCTCGAAACTTGCCCTTCCAAACCATACTCTGGATATAACAAATATCAAAATGCAAGCAATTACAATTAAAATAAAGATCATGAAATGTAATATATAATATTCCGAATAAAAATATTGAACCTGGAGCAATGTAACCGAATGTTGCTAGGGTGTTGGTTATCACCATACTCTCCTCGTTGCCCAAAAGTCTTGCTATCCCGAAATCACATACATGGCCAATCATCTCTTCGTCTAACAACACATTACTGGGCTTCAAGTCGCAATGAACAATAGGTGTTGAATAGCCATGATGAAGATACTCCAACGCAGATGCAACATCAGTCATTATATTCAATCTTTGCATCATATCCAAGCAATAGTTGTGGGAATACAACCATTTTTCAAGGTTTCCATTGGTCATATATTCAAGTATTAATGCTCGAAAATCTTCATTGGAGCAACAGCTTAAGACTTTGGTAAGATTTCGGTGACGAATGTTACGTAGTACTTCACACTCGATGTCAAAACTCCTAAAAGCAGCTTCGTTTTGCATATTAAACACCTTCACTGCAATAACCCTCCCATCTCTGAGAATCCCTCTATAAACTGAACCAAAACTTCCAGAACCTATTAAATTGCTTTCGTTGAATTGTTCAGTTGCTTGCAGGATTTCATAATAGGAAATTCTTTTGGACACAATAGACACTTGCTCATCAATTCTTACTGTCTTATCTCTTCTTCTGTATCTTATGAAGATAAAGGCCAATGAGATAACAGTGATTAGTGCGATCACTCCAGCAAGAATAAACAGAGCAAATTTCACATTCTCTTTCTTTGATTTACGATTGGAAGCCGTATGACAGAGAGGGACATGAAACCTCTGGATTCCACATAATGCTTTATTAGCCTTAAAAGACTCCATAGTGAAGTTTTTGAAAGGACCACCAATAGGAATTTCTCCACTTAAAGCATTGAAAGAAACATTGAAATTAACAAGATGTTGAAGGTTTTCAATGGACTTTGGGATTGAACCAGAAAGGTTATTGTAAGAAAAGTCTAGTGTTTCCAAACTAAACATGCTCCCCATGGACACAGGAATTATTCCTTCTAGTATATTATGTGCAAAAGATAGATCAACCAAATATTTTAAATTCCTAATTGTGGTTGGGATAGACTCTGACAATTGATTCCTTGATAGATCGATTCTAACTGTTGCCAATAAATTACCTATCTCAGGATGTAAAATTCCACTCAAGGAATTCTTGGACAAGTTTAGCTCCAACAAATCTTTGAGGCGCCATAAACTTAATGGTATGCTAGAATTCAGCATGTTGGAAGAGAGATCAATCTTTCTTAAAGAAGAGACATTTCCTAAACATTTAGGAATTGGACCTACTAATTGATTTTGGCTTAAACCTAGGATAGACAGGCTGTGTAAATCACACAGACCTTTAGGAATTGGACCTCTCAAATTGTTCTCTTCTAGAGATAATGCTTGAAGCTTATGCAAATGTTTGATAGTATGAGGAATATTACCAAACAACTCATTCTTGTATAGGGAAAGTGTCGTCAAGTTGCTTAAATTGCCAATATTAGCAGGAATGTGACCCTTAATGTTGCAACTGTAAGCATAGAACTCTTGGAGAGATGAGGATAAATTCCCAATGGAAGCTGGAATGACACCATGGAGAGGATTATCATCAATTGCAAAAAAAATTAAAGATGGGCAATTTGTTAATGAAGTAATGAAGCTCAATTCTGAAGAAGATGATTTCATCCTTAGATTGTTGCTAGACAATTGAACTACTTCGAGGAGTCTTAGGTTTCCAAAAAAGTGAGGTACGAAACCAGTAAAATTGTTAGAAGCTAGTCCAAGTCTCTTAAGTTTCGAACAATTTGAAATGGAGTCAGGTATTGCTCCACTTAGATAATTCCCAGAGAGGAGCATCTCTTCAAGATTAGGTAACCCATAGCACAAATTGGTTGGAAGAGTACCCAATAAACCATTTATAGCAAGTGAAAGTTTTAGAAGAGTTGAGATATTAAAGATCTCAGATGGAATCAAACCAATGAAGCTATTAACTGGAAATGATAAGTACTCCAGTTGGTAAAGTTGGCCAATTTCCCTAGGTAGAACACCTGCCAAAATCAAAACTAAGTAGTAGTTGTTCTATGAAGTTGTTATATTTGCACTGTGAATCTCTCATTTACCTGTGAAGTTGTTGTCGTTGAGATACAATGACTTTAAATTTGTAAGATTCCCAATTTCTTTGGGTAGAACACCTGCTAATTAAGAATGAAAAGCTATTACTATGAGTATAAAGAAACTTGTTGCATTTAAATACAAATATTGATAAATATCGTAATATGTATGGTATACTATTATTATCTCTATACCTAATGTGTGATTTCATTAAACAATTAATGAGCAAATATTTTATTAATTTTCATATCTATAGATAGATATGTAGATTTTATTGAAATATTTGGTTCAACCACTCAATTAAATCCAATAAAAAAATCAACCTTTCAAATATCCCAAATAACATTTGCTATCTATTTAATTATGTATATAGAAAGTTGAACTCACAAAAATATTCAATCCACTTGAACTAAGACAAATATTTCAATACATTATACCAAATTTTTGTTTTGTAAAGGTTTTCTCAAATAATAAAAACTTTTCTTTGATTTTTTGATTTGTAATTATTTTCATAATCATTTTTATTCCACATTTCTAATTTTGATGAGTATAATTTTATTTAGAATTCATAATCTTTTAACTTTTACATTTTAGTCCACTCCTATAGTTGAAACTACTACAAATCAATATAAACTACACAAATACATCAAAATTATTTTACATTTCTCTATAAATATATATAAAAATGAAAGAACGTAAAAATGATAGATTTAATTTATCATGCATTAAAAATGAATTTTCAATGAAGAATTTTTTTAATAAAAATTATGATATGTTTAAAACCAATTATCACCCCACATTTAATCAATTTATTTATTTTCTAATACTTAATATTATTCATTGTAATTTGGTTTAGTACAATTTTTACTTTGAACTCATTTTTTAGCTCCCACATATTAATATACTACTATCGTTGAAACCACTACAAATCATAAAAAAACTTCTCAAATGCATAAGATAGAAACATTTTAAATTTGATGTTATACTTTTCTATATTCATTAATAACGTATAAAATAATAATAATAATAATAATAATAATAATAATAATAATAATTGAATAATAAACGGATGCATAAATAGCACTAACCTTATAAAAATTTAAATAATATTCGGATTTTTATTTTAATATATAAATATTATTTTAAAATACAAAAATCCAATATTAAAATATAAAAAGTATGATATTTTGATTGAAATTAATATTTGTATTTTAATATTTCTTAATGTTATTTATATTTCTTTATTTCAACATTTTAAATTTTTTAAATAATATTCAAATTTTTATATTAAAATACAAATAATAACTTCGGAACACAAAAGATACAAATTTTTGAGGTAAAACTTAATATCAAACGTCAAGGAAAATACCCATAAAGTTGTTAACTTTGAGAGAAATGAACTTCAAACGACGGAGAAGAGACAACTCATTAGGCACAATGTCACTGAAATGATTGAATGAGAGGTCGAGTGAAACGAGGAAAGAGAGGTTTGCTAGATGTGGTGGAATGGTGGCAAAGAGCTGCATGTTTGAAATATTTAGTGCACTCACTCTGTGGTGGCGCAAGCTTCAAGTGACACCAATCCAACTGCAAACAGAGCTTGAATTTGTCCAATTTCTTGCAAGAATTTGACGAGGGTCTAACACCATGTTTGTTTTTAGGGCAAGAAGGGCAGATTGATCTGTGGCAAGATTTGTAGTTGTTTCGGCTAAGTAGAACATTTGGGTGCAGGTCAGTATTAGGATAATATGGGTAAGAATGTAACAGTAGCTGGTGATCTCCATTTATGGTTGCTAGCTAAAGGGTCTAATGCAAGAATATATGTTTCCTCACAATGCTACTAATATATAGAATGTGAACTTCAAATATGTTGATGTTAAATTTTTTTAAGTATATTTAAATAATATTCGGTTCGATTCTTTGTATTTTGAATTATATTCCCATTTTTATGTTTTTTTTTATTTCAATATTTAATTAATTCCAAGTGACAATATTTTAGGTCCACATCAGCAGAGTTCTCACTACATAGAAAAGCTTGCCGTGGTTTTCAGTTTGATTATTTTCTTAAATTAATGGATAAAATCTAAAAACCCTTGTGGAACATAAAATGCGACACCTTTAACATATTAGACGTAATTTACAATTTACCATACACAATCACTTTTAAAAAAACCACAAGTTTTAGTTTCTACGTATTTTGGTAAATAAGTTCAAATTCATTCGACATCTATTCATTTACAACCTATTTTTTCTAATGGAGTGATTATTCAACAAACTTGAATTTTCAAATTCTTAATTTTGACCAAATCACTTCTATTCTTAAACACTACCAAACCTTTTTGCTATACAAATTTTTTTCAACAATAAGCACTTTGTTTTAAAAAAATAAAAATAAAAATTGCAACCACCCACCTCTTAAGTTGTTGCCGCTGAGATTCAAGATTTCAATCATTGTAAAATTCCAAAAACCTCTTGAGAGGATCCCCGTAAACTGGTTTCTTCTAGCAGTAAATATAACTAGGCTATGAAGATTGCAAATCTCTCTTGGTATGACACCTGTTAAAAATTATGAAATTTTGAGGTAAAATGTAATAAAGAACGTCAAAGAAAATAATAGCTCCATTAAAAAAAAATATTATGATAGAATTGATCTGTACCATTTAAATTGTTGTACCCAAGATATAACTCTTGAAGCGAAACTAACTTTCCGATTTCTGCTGGTATCTGCCCACTGAAGGAGTTGTAAGACAATGATAGAAATAGAAGTTTTGAACATTGGGATATATTTGATGGGATTTGGCCGCTCAGCTGATTGTAAGAAAGGTATAACCCATCAAGAAGTGGAAGATTACTGCACACGTCACTGGGAAGACTGCCACTCAATTCATTTGATGACAAAGCGATTTTTTTCAGTGTGGATATGTTAAATATGGCAGAAGGTATAGCACCCGACAAATGGTTGTGAGAAAGTTGAAGGAATTGCAGATTTGATAAATCAGAGAGGGATGTGGGGATAAAGCCTGAAAAGCTGTTATTACGTAGAGAAATGAGCTTCAATCGACGGAGAAGAGACAACTCATTAGGCACAGTGCCATTGAAATGATTGAATGAGAGGTCGAGTGAAACGAGGAAAGAGAGGTTTGCTAGATGTGGTGGAATGGTGCCAGAGAGCCCCATGTTTGAAATATTCAGTGCACTCACTCTGTGGTGGCGAAAGTTGCAAGTGACGCCAATCCAACTGCAAACAGAGCTTGAATTGGTCCAATTTCTTGCAAGAATGTGACGAGGATTTAACGCGATGTTTTCTTTAAGGGCAAGAAGGGCAGATTGATCTGTGGCAAGATTTGTAGCTGCTTCGGCTAAGTAAAACATTTGGCTGCAGGTCAGTATTAGGACAATATTGGCAAAAATGTAACAGTAGCTGGTGATCTCCATTTATGGTTGCTAGCTAAAGGGTCTAATGCAAGAATATATGTTTCCTCACAATGCTACTAATATATAATTATATATGCAAGAGGGATATTACCTGGAAATAATATGGGAGGCATAGAATGTCTCAAGTGAAGATAAGTTCTGAATGCAAGTGGGAATTTCTCCATTCACATCAATGATATATAGAGACAAATCATATATCTAACAACTTGTAATGAAAGTTCAACTCTGAATTAACAAGATGTTGGCCCCTCAAACTTTAAATAATTATATAGTATAATATATAGTAATTTTGAAATTATTTAGGGAAAAAATACATAGAAGATACAAAGAATATAGGATTTGATTGAAAAGGTGTGATAGTTGGACTGACAATTAGAAAGTAAAAAAAATACATATTTAATATATATAATATTGATTGAATTTATATAAAATTATTGTAATTAATGCAATTATTATACCTTAAAAAATACTACTCCAATGGATGATTATTACATTAAAAAAGAATTTAATTTATGCAACTCTAATTTATCACGTGCATTGGACATGTGTCGTGCTAGTTTCATTGTGTATGCTTAGACGTACTTGTGAAGTGGATGTTATACGAGAGATCCATGTATTTTACATTGTAAGATTCCAGATATTTAATGAAATGGTTGCACTAAATTTATTGTAAAATAGTTGTATAGATTCCAAGGAAAACATATTGAAAATACGGAGAGGCAAGCATCATAAATTTGGTTGTTTTTTAACGCAGAATGTGATCAGATTGTGATGACTTAGAGTATATAAGCAAAACATATTGTAGAAATAAAATTACAAGAAATTCTCTATTCCAATAAAATATGTATCATCATCTGGTTATCAGACATTCAAAATTTTTGCAAGGTTTCCTTAAATAGATTCTTGCGAAATTTATTTTAGCCAATCAACTGTAATAAGAATGTTAAGTGTTTAAGAATATTATTATTATTAACTAATTATCTTTTCGTATATGTTTGGTTAGTTGTTTTGTTTGCAGATTTATTAGAGAATCAAGAAAACAAATTCTGCATTGACCTCAAGTCTTTACGAGAGTGAAGCTGAGTCAATGGAGACTTAAATGCACTTTTGTCTGAAGTGCTGAAGTGTTTTAAGGGTTGGAGAAATTTATTTTTCTTTAGAGACGATTATGTAGTCAAAATAAAACACGTTACTTGAGCTCAAGTCTTTACTTGGGTCAAGAGTCTGTGGAGACTTAAATACATGCACTTATGTCCCCTAGTAGCGAAGTCTTTTTTTTTTTTTTTTTTTTTCTTTTTTTGCTATTTCTAACCGAACTTTTTTCTTCCCGTGATTGCAATTTTTTCAAATTGTATTCTATGACTATTTCCAATCCTTTTTTCCGACCAAAATCTCAATTTTCATTCATATTTTGTTCAAATTGAGTTTGAATAGAATGAAAATAAAAAATCACTACAACAAAAATTAAAAATAGCGACGAAAATTGGTTTCGTCGCTAAAATTTATTTTAGAGACGAAATTTTAGTATTTGTCGCTAATATTAGTGGCAAAATTAAAGATGTCGTCACTAAAATGTCTAATCTAAATTTAAATAAAATGGAAGAAATGTTAGCAACATTGTATTGTATTTTCGTTAATAAGTTAGCAACGAAGTGTTGTATTTTCGTCGCAAAAAGTCTCTTTCAATTTAAATAAAATTGGGGAAATGTTTAGCGACGAGCTTTTCATTATTTCGTCACTAAGTTAGCAACGAAATATGATGTTTCGTCGCAAAAAGTCTCTTTCAATTTAAATAAAATTGGGCAAATGTTTAGCGATGAACTTTTCATTATTTCATCACTAAGTTAGCAACGAAATATGATATTTCGTCGCAAAAAGTCTCTTTCAATTTAAATAAAATTGGGGAAAAGTTTAGCGACGAGCTTTTCATTATTTCATCACTAAGTTAGCAACGAAATATGATATTTTTCGTCACTAAATATGTACATATATAATACAGACCCACAAATTTTTTTCCCTCTGCAAAATCACCCGCGCCTCCTCTGCAGAACTTTGTCCAATTTTCCAGCAATTGTTCCGCCGACTGATGTTTCCGCCACCACTCCATCACCGCCGGTTCCTCCCCCATTCCGTCAATAAAGTATTGGTTCGTAAATTATCCTTCTTACTGATTGTGCAAGCCGATTTGTGTCTCCCCCTTTTTAGCACTCATCTGGAGAAATTTCCATTGCCAGAAGAAGCTCTGACCTTCCGGATTGCTGTCAAAGCTCGTCGGATTCCAGTGAGTTCATAACAAAACCCCTATTTCATCAATTTTGGATGATATAATGACATTGCCCCAAAATCATTAATAAAACTCTCATGAGATTACATCATTAATCAATTTTTTAACCTAGAATGATGTATATATCGAGTATCTATTGCTTTGAATTTCCTCACATGTATCCTTGCACATGTTCTTTTCACTCTCTAATCGAGGTTTTCATTCACCCTATAACTCATAGTATTGGTTCCTTATATTTCCTGGTAAAAGGCTTTCATTTGATACTTTGGTTATTTATGCCATGGGGTTTCTTTGTTACTTGAGTTGCTTATGAAAATACTTGATCTATAGTTGAAGTGATATGATTTATACACACTAGAATCAGGGGAGTGGATATTATATGCTGCTGTTTGGTTGATCTAAAAGGAGGAATCGTTTTCCACTTTGGTGTCTAAAGTCTCATAATTCCTCTGTTAATATATGCTTCAACAATTCTTTGCAATTGGTTCTTTGCTAATTGAAATATAGATTTGTTTAGATATGCATATCTAATCTAATATATATAGATTTTTCTAGAAACTGAAAACAAAATGTTTAACTTACATTATCTTTGAATTTTTTAGTTATTATCTATGCTATTTATGGATATTGAAAATCCCTGATATCTTCATTAGTTTGTTAAGACTATCTTTCTGTTGAAATTTATGGTATAAAAAGTTTCAGATAATAATATCCGGATATAAGTTGAAAACGTGATTGCTTATAAAATGTTGTGATCAATATATATATATATATATATATATATATATATATATATATTCAAAACAAAAAAAATATCTTTTTGAATATATATGTATTTACAATAAAAAAAAAATTGAAATACTTTTGTATTCAAAATCCTCTAATCATTAGTAATATCAAAAATATCAAAAGATGGTGGACATATTTCACTGAAAAATTATGTGCAAGTTTTTAGGACATTTAGTTAAATTATAAATTAATGATAAGAAATTTTTTAAAAAACATCAAATACCGATTACTATCGTAAATATAACCCATAATATATTCCTCAATTTTTGGAGAAAACGGTGTTTAATTGTATGCCCATATCAATTTTGGAAAAAAAAAATGGACAACTTGTTTTTTTTTTTTTTTTGGGAAAACTAGTTACATTATCAATTTATAATTGGGAAATACTTTAATTTCAATGCATCAAAACGATTTTATCTATTCCTAAAAATTCAGACATGTTTCAACTATAATTTAATATATTCCTAAAAATTTGGATGTGATTTATATAAAAAGAAAATGATAAGTTTTTAGTTTTATTTCAAACGATAAGTGTTTAGTTTTATTTCAAACAATAAGTTTTTAAAATTATTAAAACAAATCATTTCATTGATCTAATTATGTGAAACTAATCAACTCATAATACATAATTCACGAAATAAAGTTGAACTTACGAAAATGAATTTGATTAATATATAGGTGGTAGGGCTCTGTCCCTTTGAGTTAAATCCATAGGTTTTTGTGTTAATTAAAATGACTTCACACTATATTTCAAATTAACTACAATAACTTTGACTTGCATAAGTGGAACACCGATAATTAACAATTAGTTATGATGTTATTTATTGATATAAGTTACATTGATTTAGGGTTAAAATTTTAACTCTCACTTTTGAACTACTTTTAGGAAATAATTGTGGTGAACTTGATGAAATCCATTTAATATTATAATTTTAATTGAAAATCTTCCATCTACTTTAAATTCGTTTATGTCCAACTCCCACCTAAATCATTAAATCCATCTACTTTAAATTCGTTTATGTCCAACTCCCACCTAAATCATTAAATCCATCTACTTTAAATTCGTTTATGTCCAACTCCCTCCTAAATCATTAAATTCATATTGCCGGCATTTTGAAGAATTCTATGTATTTTATTGTTTCTCATTATATTGCAACAAATTGACAATTTCGCATTACAGTCCTCACAAGAACACATTTGCAGCCATGGACCAAACTACTTGTTAGAAAACCACTATATGAAAATTTACCATCTAAACTTTTTCCTTTTTTTTTTAATTTCACCCGAAGTTCAAGTTTTTTCTTGTAATCTAGCTAGGATCATTTTTGGATCATTTTCCTGATTTTTAACCAGAATACATGAAATTCATGCCAAAACACTCCACATTTCAATCGAAATGAAAACTCCAAATTCGATTTTCATTTTCGTTCAATTCAAGATCAATTAGAGAAATAATGAAATGAAAATTTCGATTTTAGGTTGCAATTTTTTTTAAAAAAAATCATGACCTTCGAGATGCAATAAGAAAAAGAGAAAAAGTTTAGGGTAATTTACAAAGTGAAAAAACGAAAAAACATTTTGAGGCTTCAAGTCTCTGTGGCACACCCCAGCAACAGAATGCATGTACACCAGCCCTCTGAAAATCTGTGGAAAATATCCTTATTATCATAGTGAAAACAAATAAACATCAAGTTAAACACATGTTATTAGGAAAAATGCTACTTACCTGGTATGTATAAAGTTTCACGTAGATCAAAGGCATTTTCTGGTTCGAGTCACTAAAATGCTTCAGAACAGAAAACATGCTTTCTGGTACATACTCCATAACTAAATTTAGAAAGAGCTCATTTTGGCTTGTAGTTGAAAAGAAACAATGTTTCAAGAAAACAATGTTAGGATGATCCGTAGTGCGCATTAACTGCAGTTCACGGTTTTTATATCTTCTGTCTTGCAACACCTTTTTTATAGCCACAGTCTCTCCAGTTTCAATGCATTTTGCCTACGTAGAATCACATATAAAAAACATTTATTGAAACAGATGACAATGGTGAAAATGAACATAGCTCTAACGGCAAATAGATATAAATACCTGAATCACAATTCCAAATGAACTCTCTCTGCCATGTAACTAACCGCCTGCATAATAAAGAAACAATGAAGTCAGCAATAACATACAGTTTTTCCTTTATGTTTACGGTTTCCACCTTACAAGAGAAAATATAATGAGCACTCTTTCCGACCCCTTCCCTCCAACAATTCCTCCTCACACTCTATTCAACATATCTCATAGACCACTGAAGATAGGCTTGATTTCAAGAACTAATATCGAAAGATGCTCAAGATAGTTCTCTAATATCCTAGACAAGCTTGAAAATGCTTCAAACAACCCAAATCCAATCCAAACTTGAGCAAAACTAATGTACTTCCATCATAAATTTGCAGTAATTAGCTTAATTAGTCAAGCCCAACAACTCATCAGCTCAATAAAATGTACTCCAATGAACAACTAAAGCTAGCCAACTAAAAAGCAGTTCGGGGCCATCATTACAACACAAATCACACACCATACACCACACACAGTGTTGCAATAAAACCACCAAAAAAAGGGGATTTTTTTTTTTTAATTTCACCCAAAGTTCAAGATTTCTCTTGTAAACTAGCTAGGATCATTTTCCTAATAAAATCAAATTTAATGTCCTGATTTTTAGCCAGAGTACATGAAATTCATGCCAAAACACTCCACATTTCAAATCCAACAAAAGCCCCAAATTCGATTTTCATTTTCATTCGATTCAAGATCAATTAGAGAAATAATGAAATGAAAATTTTGATTTTGGTAGGAAAAAATGGCTTTAGGATGCAATTTTTTTTTTTTTTTAAATCATGACCTTTGAGATGCAATAAGAAAAAGAGAAAAAGTTTCGGATAATTTACATAGTGAAAAAATGACATACTTTGAGCCAGGGTGATTTTTTATATTAACCACCCTTACAAAAGTAATAATTTAAACATAGAGTAAAGACATAACATGACATAAAATTTAATTAGCAAAACATTAACATCTGATTAGCAAGACCAGAAATTAGAGATTTAACATTATAGACAATTCAGTATCTAATTTTATGTTAGAGGTAAAAAATTGTTCACCAAAATTCCATCAATAAAGTTTATCAACCAACACTTAGTGGCTATCATCTCAAATCCATCATAACATATTTAAGATATGGATATTTTGTTGTTAGAAAATTTTCGGGTATCGAATATGATATTTCTTGTTAGATATCGATTTTGACCTTCAAAACGAGCTACCATCCAACCAGGCATAAACTCATATCATTTGAAGCCCTTATCACATACTTGCAAGATTGTGAAATTAACACAGTTAATTGTAACACTTCTTTATTAAACAGTGAGATGTCTAGTACAAGCTCCATTTACTGTCATATATTTATACACCAAAGATTATTTCTACAAAACAACAAGTTCAAGAGGTCTAGTGTGACTTACACAGCTTGTTGTTTCAATTAATTGGTTATATTCAACCTTAGCCTTTGTAATTCAGGACCGCCTGAGAACATTGAGATTTGATTTTGAGCAGCTGTGTTACAGCTTCTTTCATGTTTATCCTATCACTCGGTGATTCTGCACAACACTTCAAAGCCAACTCCAAGATGGACGATACACATTGCACAATTTTGCAACTATGTTGTTGATCAAGATTGATGAATAAATTGGCATCTATAATCTCATGGGATGATTGTGGAAGTGAGTTTTGAACCCAACTCTTTAAGCTCAAATCTCCAAAGAACATGTCATCACTTGGTCTTTTTCTTGTAAAGGTCTCCATCAACATCACACCATAACTATATACATCACATCTTCTCGAAACTTTCCCTTCCAAACCATACTCTAGATATAACAAATATCAAAATGCAAACAGATACAATTAAAATAAAGATCATGAAATGTAATATATAATATTTCGAATAAAAATATTGAACCTGGAGCAATGTAACCGAATGTTGCTAGGGTGTTGGTTATCGTCATGCTCTCCTCATTGGCCAAAAGTCTTGCTATCCCGAAATCACATACATGACCAATCATCTCTTCGTCTAACAACACATTACTGGGCTTCAAGTCGCAATGAACAATTGGTGTTGAATAGTCATGATGAAGGTACTCTAATGCAGATGCAACATCAATCATTATATTTAATCTTTGCATCATATCCAAGCAATAGTTGTGGGAGTACAACCATTTTTCAAGGTTTCCATTGGACATATATTCAAGTATTAATGCTCGAAAATCTTCATTGGAGCAACTGCTTAAGACTTTGGTAAGATTTCGGTGACGAATGTTACGTAGTACTTCACACTCGATGTCAAAACTCCTAAAAGCAACTTCGTTTTGTAGTTTAAACACCTTCACTGCAATAACCCTCCCATCTCTGAGAATCCCTCTATAAACTGAACCAAAACTTCCAGAACCTATTAAATTGCTTTCGTTGAATTGTTCAGTTGCTTGCAGGATTTCATAATAGGAAATTCTTTCAGACACAATAAACACTTGCTCATCAATTTTTACGGTCTTATCTCTTTTTCTGTATCTTATAAAGATAAAGACCAATGAGATAACAATGATTAGTGCGATCACTCCAGCAAGAATAAACAAAGCAAATTTTACATTCTCTTTCCTTGATTTACGATTGGAAGCTGTATGACAGAGAGGGACATGAAACCTCTGGATTCCACATAATGCTTTATTAGCCTTAAAAGACTCTGGAGTGAAGTTTTTGAAAGGACCACCAATAGGAATTTCTCCACTTAAAGCATTGAAAGAGACATTGAAATTAACGAGATGTTGAAGGTTTTCAATGGACTTTGGGATTGAACCAGATAGGTTATTGTAAGAAAAGTTCAGAGTTTCCAAACTAAGCATGCTCCCTACGGATACAGGAATTATTCCTTCTAGTCTATTATGTGCAAAAGATAGATAAATTAAATTTTTTAAATTACCAATGGTGGCTGGGATTGACTCTGACAATTGATTCCTTGATAGATCGATTTCAGTTGCTGCTAATAAATTACCTATCTCAGGAGATAAAATTCCACTCAAGGAATTATTGAATAGGTTTAGTAGCAACAAATCTTTGAGCCGCCATAAGCTTAATGGTATACTGGAAGTCAGCATGTTGGACGAGAGATCAATCATTCTTAAAGAAGATACATTTCCTAAACATTCAGGAATTGGACCTGCTAATTGATTTTGGCCTAAACCTAGGATAGACAAGCTGTGTAAATCACACAGACCTTTAGGAATTGGACCTCTTAGATTGTTATCATATAGAGATAATGCTTGAAGCTTATGCAAATGTTTGACAGTATGAGGAATATTTCCGGATAACTCATTTTTGTGTAGAGAAAGTATGACCAAATTGCTTAAATTGCCAATATTAGCAGGAATGCTACCCTTAATGTTGCAATTGTAAGCAAAGAATTGTTCGAGAGAGGAAGATAAATTCCCAATGGAAACTGGAATGACACCATGGAGAGGATTATCATTAATGGCAAAAACTTGTAAAGATGGGCAATTTGTTAATGAAGTAATGAAGCTCAATTCTGAAGAAGATGATTTCATCCTTAGATTGTTGCTAAACAATTGAACTAATTCGAGGAGTCTTAGGTTTTCAAAAAAGTGAGGTACGAAACCAGTAAAATTATTTTCAGCTAGTCCGAGTCTCCTAAGTTTCGAACAATTTGAAATGGAGTTGGGTATTGCTCCACTTAGGTAATTCCCAGAGAGGACCAATTGTTCAAGAATGGGTAATCCATAGCACAAATTGGTTGGAAGAGTACCCGATAGACCATTCTCAATAAGTGAAAGAGCTAGAAGAGTTGAGATATTAAAGATCTCAGATGGAATCAAACCAACGAAGTTGTTGACTTCAAATTGTAAAACCTCCAGTTGGTAAAGTTGGCCAATTTCTTTAGGTAGAATACCTGCCAAAATCAAAACTAAGTAGTTGTTCTGTGGATCATATATTTGCGCTGTGAATCTCTCATTTACCTGTGAAGTTGTTGTCTCCGAGATTCAATGATTTTATTTTTGTAAGATTCCCAATTTCTTTGGGTAGAACACCTGCTAAGAATGAAAAGCTATTAATATGAGTATAAAAAAACTTATTGCATTTAAATACAAATATTGATAAATATCGTAATATATATATGTGGTATACTATTATTATCTCTATACCTAATGTGTGATTTCATTTAAAAAATAATGAGTAAATATTTTATTAATTTTCATATCTAGATATGTAGATTTTATTGAAATATTTGGTTCAACCAAACAAATAACTCAATTAAATCCAATAAAAAAATCAACCTTTCAAATATCCCAAATAACATTTGATATCTATTTAATTATGTATAGATATATAGATAGTTGAACTCACAAAAATATTCAATCCACTTGAACTAAGACAAATATTTCAATACATCATACCAAATTTTTGTTTTGTAAAGGTTTTCTCAAATAATAAAAAAAATTCTTTGATTTTTTGATTTGTAATTTTTTTCATAATCATTTTTATTCCACATTTCTAATTTTGATGAGTATAATTTTATTTAATACTCATAATCTTTTAACTTTTACATTTTAGTCTACTCCTATAGTCGGAACTACTACAAATTAATATAAACTACACAAATGCATCAAAATTTAATTACTTTAGATTTGATATTTTACATTTCTATTAAATATAAATAAAAATGAAAAAACGTAAAAATGATAGATTTAATTTATCATGCATTAAAAATGAATTTTCAATGAAGAAATTTTTTAATTTAAAATTATGATATGTTTAAAACCAATTATCACCCCCACATTTAATCAATTAATTTATTTTCCAATACTTAGTGTTATTCATTGTAATTTGGTTTAGTACAATTTTTACTTTGAACTCATATTTTTTAGCTCCCACATATTAATATACTACTATAGTTGAAACCACTACAAATCATAAAAAAACTTCTCAAATGCATAAGATAGAAACATTTTAAATTTGATGTTATACTTTTCTATATTCATTAATAACATATAAATAATAATAACAATAATGATAATCATCATCATCATCGAAGAAGAAGAAATGGATGCATAAATAGTACTAACCTTATAAAAATTTAAATAATATTCGGATTTTTATTTTAATATAAAAAGTATGATATTTTGATTGAGATTAATATTTATATTTTAATATTTCTTAATGTTATTTATATTTCTTTATTTCAACATTTTAAATTTTTTAAATAATATTTAAATAATATTCAAATTTTTATGTTAAAATACAAATAATAACTTCGGAACACAAAAAATACAAATTTTGAGGTAAAACTTAATATCAAACGTTAAGGAAAATACTCACTCCATAAAAAATATAATATCAATCTGTACCGTTTAAATTGTTGTACCCAAGATATAACTCTTGAAGCCAAACTAACTTTCCGATTTCTGCTGGTATCTGCCCACTGAAGGAGTTGTAAGCCAGTGATAGAATTCGAAGTTGCGAACATTGGGATATATATGATGGGATTTGGCCGCTCAGCTGATTGTCAGAAAGGTGCAACCCTTCAAGAAGTGGAAGATTACTGCACATTTCGCTGGGAAGACTGCCACTCAATTCATTTGTTGTAAAACCGATTCTTTTCAGTGTGGATATGTTAAATATGGCAGAAGGTATAGCACCCGACAAATGGTTGTTTTCAATAATCAGAGACTGCAGCCTACCAAGTCTTCCCAGCTCCTCCGGAATATTTCCTTGTAGATCATTGTAAGAAAGTTGAAGGAATTGCAGATTTGATAAATTAGAGAGGGATGTGGGGATAAAGCCTGAAAAGCTGTTATTACGTAGAGAAATGAACTTCAAACGATGGAGAAGAGACAACTCATTAGGCACAGTGCCATTGAAATGATTGTACGAAAGGTCGAGCGAAACGAGGAAAGAGAGGTTTGCTAGAAATGGTGGAATGGTGGCAGAGAGCCCCATCTTTGAAATATTTAGTGCACTCACTCTGTGGTGGCGCAAGCTGCAAGTGACACCAATCCAACTGCAAACAGAGCTTGAATTGGTCCAATTTCTTGCAAGAATGTGACGAGGGTCTAACGCGATGTTTGCTTTAAGGGCAAGAAGGGCAGATTGATCTGTTGCAAGATTTGTAGTTGCTTTGGCTAGGTAAAACATTTGGGTGCAGGTCAGTATTAGGATAATATGGGTAAGAATGTAACAGTAGCTGGTGATCTCCATTTATGGTTGCTAGCTAAAGGGTCTAATGCAAGAATATATGTTTCCTCACAATGCTACTAATATGTACTTATTCATCTCTAAAGTTAATTATATATGCAAGAGGGATATTACCTGGAAATAATATGGGAGGCATAGAATGTCTCAAGTGAAGATAAGTTCTGAATGGAAGTGGGAATTTCTCCATTCACATCAAAGATATATATCTAACAACTTGTAATAAGATATACCTAAATACAGGATATCACACAACAAACTAACATACTATGATTGATCTCGGATTATTAGACCAATCTCTAAATGAAAATCTAGTACAACCTATCTCATTTTTCAGATCATTATTATTATTGTCAATTTTAGGCCGACCTACTAAGACCTGACTTAGTTTAACTTGTTTGATCAAAAACTAGGAAATTTGGATTGATATCTCTTTATCAGCTTCCATTTGTGAAAATAATAATCCAATAATATTTTTAAAAAATGTCACTCATGGTTATCTGTATAGTCACACACAATCGTGTTCATATCATAGCGTGTGTTCAGATCATGTGTGGCACTTTTGCATAAAATTAATATTAGTGATGTTTTTTTGATCAAATACAATGTCTGAGACATTTTGTCAAACACTTGTATCCTTAATTTTAATTTAAATACAAATGTATCACAATTTTCTTATGAAATATCAATATGGTCTTTAAAGTTCTTTAAAGACAATTAATCAAAACAATTTCCCCTTACTATTCACTCAAATTGAAAAAGAAAATTATAATAATATATTAGCAATCCTCTTAAGTTTTCTTAGTCATTGTTAATTAAGTTCAAATTTTTTCTTGTGTTTGTAGAGTGCAATCAAAAGGTTAAAATAGGATGTCCCAAGAGTGACCCCACATTCCACGCGGCTCAATAGCCGCCACAGAATTAGTCTCAATTATTTCTCACATTTAATTAATCGTCATTTTCAATTTCTTTTTTAGTTTAATTTCAAATCATACAATGTTCACACAGTATAACATGATTATTAGTCGACTTTTTCCCCATATTTGAGACCACAAGTTTTTTCAGTAGCCATAAGAAGATGTTGGAAATAAGGCCTGAGCACTGGCTCCTCAAACTTTAAATAATTATATAGTATAATATATAGTAATTTTGATTTTTTTTAGGGAAAAAATACATAGAAGATACATAGAATATAGGATTTGATTAAAAAGGTGTGATAGTTGGACTGCCAATTAGAAAGTAATATATATATATATATAATATTGATTGAATTTATATAAAAATTATTGTAATTAATGCAATTATTATACCTTAAAAAATACTACTCCAATGGATGATTATTACATTAAAAAAGAATTTAATTTATGCAACTCTAATTTATCATGTGCAATGGATATGTGTTGTGCTAGTTTCGTTATGTATACTTAGACGTACTCGTGAAGTGGATGTTATACAAGAGATCCATGTATTTTACACTGTAAGATTTCAGATATTTATTGAAATGGTCGCACTAAATTTATTGTAAAATAGTTGTATAGATTTCAAGGAAAACATATTGAAAATACGAAGAGGCAAGCACCATAAATTTGGTTGTTTTTTTTAACACAAATTGTGACCAAATTGTGATGATTTAGAGTATATACACAAAACATATTGTAGAAATAAAATCACAAGAAATTTTCTGATCGAATAAAATATGTATCATCATCTGGTTATCAGACATTCAATTTTTTTTACAAGGTTTCCTTAAATAGATTGTTGCGAAATTTACTTTAGCTAATCAACTGTAATTAGAATGTTAAGTGTAACAAAATATTATTATTATTAACTAATTATTTGACATAATTATCTTTTGGTATATGTTTGGTTAGTTGTTTTGTTTGCAGATTTATTAGAGAATCAAGAATACAAGTTCTGCATTGTTCTACTATATGGCACAAATTTAGGGTGCAAGGATAATATGGTGAGTTTACTAAAATATATGGTGAAATTTATATTTTTCTTTAGAGACGGTTATATGTACTCAAATGCTTCACGTGACTTAAATGCAATTTTGTCAAAAGTTGGAGACGATTATGTTGACAAAAAAAAAAAAAAGAACACGTTACTCGAGAGTCTGTGGAGACTTAAATACATGCACTTTTGTCCCCTAGTAGCAAAGTCTTTTTTTTTTATAACCGAACTTTTTTCTTCCTGTGATTGCAATTTTTTCAAATTGTATTCTATGACTATTTCCAAGCCTTTTTTCCAACCAAAATCTCAATTTTCATTCTTATTTTGTTGAAATTAAATTTGAATCGAATGAAAATCAAACATTAATTTGGAGTATTGATCTGATTTGAAATTTAAAGTATTTTGACATCATTTTTATAAGAATTGATATTGTATCACCATTAATGAGGTAAGTTAGAATTTCCACTATTTATAGAATAATACAAGGAGATATACAAGATAAATACAACAATGAAATCAAAAAAATATGTTTACAAAATCTCTAAAGAATAAATTAAAGATTCAAGCGATGTTATGGATGCAATTTGTAAGTATGTCTGTATGCTCCTATGCAAGAATAAAACAAACAAAGACAAAATGTTGTCTGTAATGTGGTCACACTACAGATCACACACAGCGGAAAAACAAAAACAATAAAAAGATAAGAGAATTATCCACGAGTATATAACGATACTCGTGGAACGCCTACAGAGCAAAATATGTCTTAATATATAATCTTGTAATACAAAACACAAAGAGATCTTTTGAAGAAGACTCTCTTTGAAAGACACTCAATACTTCCTATATGTGTATCTATGAAAGTTATTGCCATATACACTCATATGAAAAAGATTATCGACCACGTAACTAATCTATCTTGCTAGAAAGTCATTGGAGTAGACATACTCTATGACTCTACGGAAAATAGATAGACTTATTACAACAAATGTGGTCAACACCGAGAGCAACACTGTGAAACTGTCTAGACTCGATTGCTTGTAATGCTTGTGCTCTTTTTATTCTTTGCATCGATCTTCAAGACGAATCCATCTATTTATAGATCTCATGAACCTCCATGATCTTGTAGTCTTCACCATGATCATAGTGCTCCATGATCTCCACTTTAGTGCTCAAACATCTTGATTTCCATGAACTTCACTTCTTGCTTCTCCTTCTCAACACACGTTCTCTTCTTTCCATAATCTCCATCTCTCTCTTCCATAAGTCACGTTCTTCTTCTTTACAAGAAAAGATTTTCTCAAACAAACCTCTCTTATTAAATAGGAATAGATGTTTGACTTACTCTCCTTTCTTGATTTATTCTACAAAACACATGATTAATAGAAACAAAATAAATCTTAACAAATCTTCCTAGATAAAGGTTAGAAGATCCTTTAAGATAACAACTCTCTTATTATATCTCAACCCTAGTCATACGAAAATAATTGATTTAATTAAGAAAAAGAAAAAATTAAATATGTTGAAAAATTCAACATTAACACAATTAAAAATATAGCTTGGAGCATAACAACTCAAAATTGGGATAAAAAGAACTTTTGGTGAAGATGTTCGCAACTTGAAGGCTCGAAAGAACAAAATGCGTGTCTAGTCGGTTTGAGGAGACCAACTCGCGAATAAAGTGGCAATCGATATCAATATGTATGATACGTTTGTGAGCAACAAGATTCTGACTGAAAAATAAGGCACTCTTGTTGTCACAAAGGAGCAAGTGACGAGTGGAGAGCCGAACATCATGAGGCAATTATGAAATCCAAACAACTTCTTGAGAAGTATTGGCAAGAGCCCAATACTCAGATTCACAGTGATGAGTTCTAAGACACCTTTCATTTGTGTTTTCTTGAGTCTAAGATTTTTCTTTTTCACGGAGTAGAAGGGAAAGAAGGGAGGTAGTAGCGGGAAGATGGAAGGAGAGCCAGTTTTTTTAGGCTACAGTGATGACGGATTTGGAGAAGGTAAGGGGTGGCAGCGTCTGCTTTCGGTGGCAATATCACCAGATTTGGTCCCTGGTGAAATTCATTTAATTTTTGGGGTAAAATGTTACAACCCCTATGATTTGGAAATTTAGAGTCACTTCCCCTTTATTTATAAGAAGAGTAGCACTCCTATGTACCTGATGCACACATGCACTCGGATCAGGTCCGGGCGTGGGTTTACTTGGATCCACGCATTTTTACTTTTTTTTTTTTTTTTTTGTCTTGACCTCTATGTTATGTTAGTCATACCTTTATATTATATTAGTCATACATTTATTAGTCACACTCTTATGTTCAGATATCATATATATATTTAATACTTTTAACTCTAAAAAAACCATAATTTCGCCATAATTTGTAAATATTTACTTTTATATGATAATACTTATACCTTTCTGTGACTTGTATATTGACTATTATACCCTTTGAATTTTTAATAAAACGATATGCATGTCATCCTTTCAATAACATTTCTAACCTTTTTTTTTTCACTTCAAACTCGTTATTCCCTTTTCATTTTTACTGTTTTATATATTTTTTATTTTTCAGTTTTTACTTTGTTTTAATTAGTTTTAATATTTTATTTGTTAATTTGTATGCTATTTAATTTTGTTTAGTCGTAATATTTAAATTAACATTCAAAATTCAGGTATTTAGTTGTTAATTTGTATACTATTTAGTTTTGTTGCTTTAATTAATCATAATATTTAATTTATCATTCTAAATTTTATTCTATGTAATATTTAATTAAACATTCTGAATTTAATATTATGATTTTCATAGATGGAAGTCATGAAAATTGAATATTAACAATGGACAAGGGTAAAGATTGACATTTTGTATAATTGCACAAATAAGTTCAATAACACAAGAATCTTGACACCCATGATGATTGATGCATGCGAAGAATCAATGTTTAATGAACATCCATACTAATATAGAAGTAGGATAGTTGAAAGAATTTACAAAAATGTCATTTTCTCATTCAACCGTCCTGCAATAAAAAATATTATTAAATAAACTATTTTGTGTAATTCACATGTTTTTTGTAGGTGATGGAGTTCCGTCTCACGATAACTCTTCGTGAGACCGTCTTACATGAGTTTTTGTATTTGTAATTCTGTAAAAAAATTTAAAAAAGAATTCTGATAAAACTAAGCCAAGACCCATTAGAAAGCGTTGCCTTAGGAAATGAAATTTCGATGGTGGCATCAAACTGTGATGAAGAGTAGGCGGGAGTTGGAGGCTATGGATGGCGGGTAGGGTAGGATGAATTAGGATTTTTAATGTGCAATACAAATATAAATATATTTATATATTAAATGTTAATTAGGCAACTTCACATGTATGGGCCTCCATTATAATCTTCTTTACAATTGGGCCTTTAGCAAAACTTTAACTATGGGTCATTTATATTATTTATTTGGTCTAAATAAATCCAACAATTTAAAATATCTAAAACTAAAGTATCAGTGTTTAAAAAATTATAAAAATAATAATAACAATAATGAAATAATTTTTTTTTATAAAAATAAAGATCAACATAATTATTAAATTAGATTATTATTATTATTATTATTATTATTATTATTATTATTATTTCAATGTTATTGTTTTTATTCAGATTTTCAATATTATCAAATACAATTTGTTAGAATAACATTTATTGATGTTAAAATATCCAGATATTGATTAAATATCTATAATAATATGGGTGAATTATAGATTTTCAGCCCAAAACTATCCAACCAATAATTTGACTGATGAAGAAAATATATCGAAAATTAAATAAGAAATCGGTCATGATATTTTGGATTATTTTATTACTTCTTATTCACATTTTTTGAATTTTTTATTAAAAATTCTTGATTTATTTATTCATTTATAAATCTTTGATGGACATTTTGATTTGATAGATTTGTATTTTAAATTTGGTTTTTTTATTTATTCTTTAAAATTAAAAATAAAAACCCGTCAAGATCCACTATATAAGTCTCTAATTAATTATGAAGCCTGCAAAACTGTTATTAGGAGAATATGGGTAAAAATGTAAAACATCTCCATTGATGGTTGCTAGCTAGAGGGTCTAATTAGTCTTCAATTTGTAGAGACATATTGTAGTTGAGAGAAAACCAGCAATAAAACAACAATCGCGAATTTAGGTTCCATTCAAGAGGGCTTGTGTGGTTTACATACATAGCTTGGTTCAATGAAATGGTTATATCCACACGTTAGACTTAGTATTTCAGGTCTACCTCGGAAAATCGAGATTTGATTTTGAGCAGCTGTGTTAGAGCTTCTTTCATGGTTATCCTATCACTTGGTGATTCTGCACAACACTTTGCACTATTTTGCCACTATGTTGTTGATCAAGATCATTGATGAATAAGTTGACATCTATAACCTCATGTGATGATTGTGGAAGTGCGTTTTGAACCCAATTCCTTAAGCTCAAATCTCCAATGAACATGTCATAACTTGGTCTTTTCCTTGTAAACGTCACCATCAACATCACACCATAACTATAAACATCACGCCTTGTTGAAACTTTCCCTTCCAAACCATACTCTGGATGAAATAAACAAAATTCATTATGCAAGAAGATAATATTAAATTAATCTAATATGTAGAATAAAAAATAAATTAAATAGTATGAGGAATATTACCGGACAACTCATTTTCGTATAGAGAAAGTATGACCAAGTTGCTTAAATTGTCAATATTAGCAAGAATGCAACCCTTTGTAAGCAAAGAATTGTTCGAGAGGATGATAGAAAACTAACTTTGTTATAGCCTCATTTGTTATTACTAACTTTGCATGTTTGTACTTTGAATCTATCATGAATACCTGTGTAGTTGTTGTAGTTGAGATGCAACCATTTTATTTTTGTAAGATTTCCAGTTTCTTTCAGTAGAACGCCTGCTAAGAATGATAAAAGTAAGCATTACACCGGTATAAAGAAACTTGTTGCATCTAAAGCTACTTTCTTCTTTTTTTTTAGTCAAAAGTATTAATGTTAGAGTGTTAGCAACCTCTAAAAAGTTATTAAGTAAATTTTAAGCTATAACTTAAAAAAAGTGATTCTCCATATTTGACATAGTATTTGAGCTGTTTAGAGTGTTTTACTCGTCAGATTCTGGTTAAATAAAGTAGTAAAAAACATAACTTTTAAAGCAACAAAATTCATACTTCAATGTGATTATAATCTATACATACAATCCCAAAACAGCTAGAGGGGACTGCTTTTACATGCTTCTAGATATTTTGATAAATAAATTGAAAGTGATTCAACATTTACAACCTATTTTTTTCTGAAAAGAGTGAATATTCAGCAAACTTTTCAAATTCTGAATTTATCCAAATCAATTCTCTATTTTTAAACACTGCCAATCTTTTGCTATAAATGATTTTTCCACAGTAAGCATTTTTTTAATAAAATTAATTGCAAACGCCCACCTCTTAAGTTGTTGTAGGAGAGATCCAAGGTTTCGATCATGGTAAGATTCCAAATATCTCTTGAGAGTTTCCCACTAATCTGGTTCATTCGAGCAGAAATATAACTAGGCTACGAAGATTGTTAATCTCTCTTGATGTAACACCTGCAAAAAATTTATAATTTTTTGAGGTAAAATGTAATATAGAACATCAAAGAAAATACTCGCTGCATAAAAAAAAAATTATGTTCATTGAAAATAGAATTGATCTGTACCATTTAAATTGTTGTACCCAAGATACAACACTTGAAGCGTACCTAACTTTCCGATTTCAGGTGGTATCTACCCACTGAGGAGTTGAAAGACAATGATACAATTCGAAGTTTTGAACATTGGGATATATTTGATGGATTTGGCAGCTCAGCTGATTGTGAGAAAGGTGCAACTCTTCAAGAAATTTGTCCAATTTCTTGCAAGAATGTGATGAGGGTCTAATGCGATGTTTGCTTTGATCTGTGGCAAGGTTTGTAGTTGCTTCAGCTATGTAAATCATTTGGCAAAAATGTAATAGTAATTGATCTCCATTTACGGCTGCTAGAGAGTCTAATGCCAGAATACATTCATTCATATATGGTTCACCTCTAAAGCTTATATATGCAAGTGCTTGACAATTAATTTCATGAGGTAGCTTATAAATAATTCTTTTTATAGAAAATTAATCATTAATATTAAGGTATATTATATTTATATATTCTTCTTCTTCTTTGATTCTTAAACCATAAATTCTAGAATATTGATTATTGTTTTTATCATGCTTTTGGGGTAAATTACTTGCTAGAGTTTTGATATAGCCTGATTGAAGAGGCTTGAATTATTTGTTGGATTTAATCATGTGATTATTCCATTCAATTATGTTTTATGCATGCTCTTAATGATTCTAGTTAATTGGCTGTTAATTAGATGATGAAATACTCATGTTGAGACTGAAAGGAGATGCATGTGTAGGGGTCGTGATTCATAAAATCATGAATTGCATATAAGATAGAGATATATACTCGTATGATTTGTGTAGCCTTTAAAGTGAATTTGTCTGTAATGCATTATTAATTTGATAATTCTCATAAAGATATAGTGAATTAACAATTAACAATAGATTTGCTATTACTTGATAGAGGTTAGAAAATAATTGAAGGAATTCATGGCTGGCAATTGATGGAATTAAAAGCATGAATAATGAAAACACAGATTTAAGCTAAATCAATTATGGTGAAATCAATACCTAGTTCTTCTCATTCTTGAAGTTTGAACAGTAGTTAACCCTTTCTTGTTCTTGTTTGATTTCTAGTTTTGATAATTAAGTGAAGTAGATATAAAACCAAGTTTCTCTCATTTGCTCTGCCGGATATAATCAAAATAAACTCAATTTCAGTAATCAACATACAATCCTCGTGGGTACGATATATTATTTATTACGCCTTTGTAGGGTTGAGGGCAGAATTCTGTCTTTCGGGATGGTCTTGGGCAATAGGTTTAGTGACAAGATAGATAAACTCATGCACTTGCGGGAGCATCAGTTATTTGATCTTGGCTATAAGTGAGTTATTTGAAATATTATAATATCAAGGGCATTCTGTTTGGGATGAAAATTATTTTCATGTCCATATGATGTTGTGTACTTATTTATGATGTATGCATGGTTAATGATTATATATCCTTTTGCTACATTATTTAGTGACAGATTTTACATATTAAAACGGTGATCTTCTCCAGTAAAGGAGATAGCTGGACAGGTTAAAAAGTATAGGCAAAGTTTAACAAAAGTAGTGTTTTTAATGCCTTTTAAAATTTCATGAACTTTATCATAATATTTGTCAGCTTATGATGTATCCTTCTGGTTCTATTTTATGAATTACGATATCTGCTTCTTCTGTATGCCAACTTAATTGCTTGTTTCACATGAAAGCTTTTTACTCTATAAAAGACAAAAGAAAAAAAAAAAAGGAAAAAGAAAGGAGGGGTACAAAATATGGTGAAATCTTTTTTGCATCTTATAAAGTTATGTCGAATCATCTACTCTTGATTTGCAAAAATTCAAACAATATTTTATAAATTGAAATATAAATTCTTCTTTAAATTTAATATCAACTATCTATTATTATCGATATTTTTATCAACATGAACCAATCAATTCAATTTCTAGTCATCGCTAGATTCATCATTGACTTGTAATCTTCTAGTCTATTTTTCATGCATTATTTATGTATTACTGTCAAAACTATATAATTGTGATATTAGATGATAGTAGTATAAAATCAATTTAATATAAATTATATTTATGAATTGAATTAATTATTTTTTTCTTTTTTATAGTTTTTTATTTTTAAATTTCTCGGCGAATCCACTTTTTACTTATTTAATTGGGTTTTAATCCACTACTGTTGGTTCCGGCGAGTTTCTCAATCTGTTTTGTTGAATATTGTCATTAATTTTATTGCACGATTATTTTTTGATAAAAGCTACTGAGTATCATGGATGATTTCATTTGTTATAGCTGGAGAGATTTTTTCATTAGTCATGATAGCAGCAATCAGTTTATTGGTTATAAGTGTTGTTGATTTGAAATTAGTTTATCATATTAGTTTCTAAAATATATCAACATGGGTTGTTTCCAGTGTTGGGGATTTGAGTGAAATTGAGGCCTCCCATGATTTTCAAATTTTTTTAAAGTATTATAATGATGTGGATTGTTTTTTTTCATTTCTATAATTAGTTTGTTTAATTATGTAGAATTATTATTATTTTTCCAATTTTAAAATTAAAGTTAACCAATAAAATTTTTACACGTGTCACATAAAACTAAATCACCGGAAAGCTCCAATTTGAGAGTCACATGTATCACACATAACATATTCAGGCGAATTTCGATATTTTCGGTAAAAAAACAGACTGAAATCGAACAAATTCTTAAATTGTGGTACTAAATTGAAAATCGTGATAAGTATAATATCAAAATCGAAAGAGTTCATATTTATGTGACGAAAAGTGATTTTATCCTTATCTTTTAGAATCCTAGGTTTATATTTGTATAAATAGAGGTTATTTTTATTATTATAGGGAGTTGAATGATTTATGAAATAAGAAAAAAAAAAGAGTTTTTTTTTTCTAAAACTAGTAATAGGCCCGTGCAATGCACGGGATATTAATTAATTGTTCACTTATTATATTTTTTTTCTCATAACGTGATGATTATATTATTATATATATGATAATGTAATATATAATTTTTATTAAGTATAAAATATGCGAATTATAAAGCAAAAATGAAATATAATGTGAATTAATTTAAATATCTAAATGTACTTTTAATTATTAATATCTTTCAATAACTTATCAAATCACATGAATCCTTACTCCACACAATATTCAAAATCCCTTCGTCTAAATAAACTTACTAAATTTACTCGAACAATTACTGAATGAAGAACCGCCTGATTTAGATCTTTCATGGTCTCCATTGTTTCCACTCACTCGTCAATCTCTTCACATCAGTACCAAGCAACTATAGCAATTTTCATGATATATCAAATTGGAACAATTGAAAATATTATAAATCCACTGACGAATCTTCACCACTGCTAAAAAAAACAATCATTATTATAAAATACATAAATCCTACAATACAATTGAAAAATACTATGAAAAAAAAATTAAGAAACGAAAAAAAGAAAGGAAATAACCAATCAAACCTTTTATTACAAATGCATCTCGTTTTGTTTGATGAGAATTAAGAAATGAAGACAATGAATTAAGAAAAGATAAGAATAAATACGACGGTAAAGAAAAAAAATCCATTATTATATACACGTTGAATTAATATGTAAAACAAACAAAATCTTTTGTCAAATAAAAGAATAAATAGAGAGTCAAACCTAATTTCTATTGAGTTGCACTCTTGTGTACCTGATGCATACATAGATGCGGGTTGGGTCCGGGTTGACCTAGATCCGCACACTTTTCCTTTTTTTTTTTTACTTGACCTTTATGTTATGTTAGTCATACCTCTATGTTATATTAATCATATATTTATGTTATATTAGTCATACATTTATGTCCAAATATCATACCTTTGTTTAATATATTTAACTTTAAAAAAAATTCTAATTGCTCCACAATTTGTACATATTTACCTTTATGTGATATTACTTATACATTTATATCAACATAGTCATACATTTATGTAATATATAAACGTACAACTAACATAACTAAAAATATATCTAATATAATTAAAAAGTATGACTAACATAACTAAAAGTATGAAAGGTTAATATGTCTGTCTAAAAAAATGTTGTGGTACAACTAACATTACTAAAGATATGATTAACATAATTAAAATATATGACTAACACTATTAAAAGGTATAACTAACATAACATAAAGAAATGACACCTTGTTTGGGCGAATTTTGTGTGCAACCTGATGGCACGTGCGGGCGCGTACGAGCATGTGGCTGCGTGTGGTGGGCCGGGTCGACCCGAATTCATGGACCTAGGGTCCATACACCAGATGCACAAAGGTTTTTGTCATTTCTATTTGCTAGGATTAATAAAAGAACGATAATTAAGAAACTAATGAGTAGAGTGTGAATATATTTAAGAAACAATGAATAAAGAGTGAAATAATAGAGAGAGAATATATTTAGGAGTTGAAATATAGATTTGTTTAGATATGCAATATCTAATCTAATATATATAGATTTTTATAGAAATTGAAAACAGAATGTATAACTTACATCATCATTGAATTTGTTAGTTATTATCTATGATATTTATGGATATTGAAAATCCCTGATAACTTCACTAGTTTGTTAAGACTATCTTTTTGTTGAAATTTATGGTATAAAAAGTTTCAGATAATAATATCCGGATATAAGTTGAAAACATGATTTCTTATAAAATGTTGTGATCAATATATATATATATATATATTTATTTATTTATATATATATATTTAAAACAAAAAGAATATCTTTTTGAATATATATGTATTTACAATAACGAATTTTTTTAAAAATATATGTATTCAAAATCCTCTGATCATTAGTAATATCAAAAATATCAAAAGATGGTGGACATATCTCATTGAAAAATTATGTGCAAGTTTTTAGGACATTTAATTAAATTATAAATTAATGACAAGAAAATTAAAAAAAAAACATCAAATACCGATTACTATCGTAAATATAACCCATAATATATTCCTCAATTTTTGGAGAAAACTGTGTTTAATTGTACGTCCATATCAATTTTGGAAAAAAATGGACAATTTTTTTTTTTTTTTTGGAAAACTGGTTACATTATCAATTTATAATTGGGAAATACTTTAATTTCAATACGTGAAAACGATTTTATCTATTCCTAAAAGTTCAGACATGTTTCAACTATAATTTAATATATTCCTAAAAATTTGGATGTGATTTATATAAAAAGAAAATGATAAGTTTTTAGTTTTATTTCAAACGATAAGTTTTTAGTTTTATTTCAAATGATAAGTTTTTAAAATTATTAAAACAAATTGTTTCGTTGATCTAATTATGTGAAACTAATCAACTCATAATATATGTTATGAAATAAAGTTGAACTTACGAAAATGAATTTGATTAATATATAGGTGGTAGGGCTCCGCCCCTTTGAATTAAATCCATAGGTTTTTGTGTTAATTAAAATGACTTCACACTATATTTCAAAATAACTACAATAACTTTGACTTGCGTAAGTGGAACACCAAAGATTAACAATTAGTTATGACGTTATTTATTGATATAAGTTACATTGATTTATTATAAAGGGTTAAAATTTTAACTCTCACTTTTGAACTATTTTTTGGCAAATAATTGTGGTGAACTTGATGAAATCAATTTAATATTATAATTTTAATTAAAAATCTTCCATCTACTTTAAATTCGTTTATGTCCAACTCCCACCTAAATCATTAAATTCATATTGCCGACATTTTGAAATATTCTATGTATTTTATTGTTTCTCATTATATTGCAACAAATTGGCAATTTCGTATTACAGTCCCCACAAGAACACATTTGCAGCCATGGACAAAACTACTTGTTAGAATTTTGCATATGCACTACCACTGTATGAAAATATATCATCTAAACTTTTTCATTTTTTTTTAATTTCACCTAAAGTTCAAGATTTTTCTTGTATTCTAGCTGATTTTTAACTAGAATACATGAAATTCATGCCAAAATACTCCACATTTCAATCCCAACGAAAGCCCCAGATTCGATTTTCATTTTCGTTCGATTCAAGATCAATTAGAGAAATAATGAGATGAAAATTTCGATTTTGGCAGGAAAAAATGGCTTTAGGTAGCAATTTAAAAAAAAAATCATGACCTTTGAGATGCAAAAAGAAAAAGAGAAAAAGTTTAGGGTAATTTGCAAAGTGAAAAAACCAAATACTTTGAGCCAGGGTGATTTTTTATATTAACTCTTACAAAAGTTGTAACGCCCCGTTTCTTTTCTATAAAGGAAATTTTTAACTAAGGCGTTACGTACAAAAATTCACCTTTTCATGATAATTAAGATAATTAAAATCAGGAACATTTCTAAATACATGAAATAAAATGTGATTTTCCTGCATTCTTTTAAAAAAAACTGGCTACCAGCATCCACCGCTCGTGCACCTCGTTCAAAGATTACTCAAGCTGAAAACATTTTTGACATAAAAGGAGGTGAGGGCATAAAGACACTCAGTGGGGTGGGTTTCATAGATAGACTTAATATAAAAGAATATAGACATAATTCTTAAACACATATATGTGGTTCATTAGCCGCTTTGATGTGGTTCATTAGCCACTTTGATGCAGTTCATTAGCCGCTTTGATGTGGTTCATTAGCCACTTTGGTGCGGTTCATTAGCTGCTTTGACAAACACTTCAATTACATCACGTAGCTAGTAAAGCACATAATGTAACATTTATCGAATTAACACATACGTTCACGTAGGCACATTGCTTCGTTTTGGAATATATATCAATAACATAAACACATATGTTTATTTCGCAAATAGCACACTTTGGCTTCATCACGTAATAAGCAGATAATTCAACTCGTACATCACGTAACATATATTTTCCAATTAAACACGGAATTTCACGTCGAAAATCTTTGGAAATATAAACGAGAAAGCACGTAAATTACCCCCACCTTAGATAAACGGCGTCTCGGAAAAGTTGTTACGAGTTTAGGGGACTAGCAGGGTCCTTGGTTGGCGTCTCCTTTTTACGCCGTCCATAAACGGCGGTGGTGGCACCGAAGGCCTAACTGAGTCCGTACTCGTGACGGGGTCGTTGAGTTCTACCCTTTTGGTCGAATCTTCTTGTCGGAAAAGTGACGGTTGGCGGCGACAAGATGGTGGTGGTTGGAGTTGGAGAGGCGATGGTGGTGGTGGTTGAGAGATGGGGAGAAAGAGAGATGCTTGTTGTCCTTTTATTTTATTTTTCCATCTCCTATTTCCTTGCCTTGGTTAACATAATTGATAAATGCAAGTTGACTTTGGTTTAGGTGTCATAAGCACAGATGTGGTGGCAAATTTTTAGCATAGGTGTGTTGTCAAGCCATGGAGAAGAGGGGATGATTCATCATTCCTGTCACATAAACATTTAGTAATCTTAAGTTATGATAAAGAAAGTTATCTATCCTTCTTAATCCTTTTTTTTTTTGGGTGTTATAAAAGTAATAAATTAAACATAGAGTAAAGACATAACATGACATAAAATTTAATTAGGAAAACATTAACATCTGATTAGCGAGACCAGAAATTAGAGATTTAACATTACAGGTAATTCAATATCTAATTTTTTTGTTAGAGGTAAAAAATCGTTCAATAAAGTTCCATCAATAAAGTTTATCAACCAACACTTAGTGGCTATCATCTCAAATCCATCGTAACATATTTAAGATATGGATATTTTGTTGTTAGACAGTTTTCAAGGTATCGAATATGATATTTCTTCTTAGATATCGGTTTTGACCTTCAAAACGAGCTACCATCCAACCAGGCATAAACTCATATCATTTGAAGCCCTTATCATATACTTGCAAGATTGTGAAATTAACACAATTAATTGTAACACTTTCTTTATTAAACAGTGAGATGTCTAGTACAACCTCCATTTACTGTCAAATATCTGTACACCAAAGATTATTTCTACAAAACTACAAGTTCAAGAGGGCTAGTGTGACTTACACAGCTTGTTGGTTCAATTAATTGGTTATATTCAACCTTAACCTTAGTAATTCAGGACCACCTGAGAACATTGAGATTTGATTTTGAGCAGCTGTGTTAGAGCTTCTTTCATGTTTATCCTATCACTCGGTGGTTCAGCACAACACTTCAAAGCCAACTCCAAGATGGACGATACACATTGCACAATTTTGCCACTATGTTGTTGATCAAGATTGATGAATAAGTTGGCATCTATAATCTCATGGGATGATTGTGGAAGTGAGTTTTGAACCCAACTCTTTAAGCTCAAATCTCCAACGAACATGTCATCACTTGGTCTTTTCCTTGTAAAAGTCTCCATCAACATCACACCATAACTATATACATCACATCTTCTCGAAACTTTCCCTTCCAAACCATACTCTAGATATAACATATATCAAAATGCAAGCAGATACAATTAAAATAAAGATCATGAAATGTAATATATAATATTTTGAATAAAAATATTGAACCTGGAGCAATGTAACCGAATGTTGCTAGGGTGTTGGTTATCACCATGCTCTCCTCGTTGCCCAAAAGTCTTGCTATCCCAAAATCACATACATGGCCAATCATCTCTTCATCTAACAACACATTACTAGGCTTCAAGTCGCAATGAACAATAGGTGTTGAATAGCCATGATGAAGATACTCCAATGCAGATGCAACATCAATCATTATATTCAATCTTTGCATCATATCCAAGCAATAGTTGTGGGAATACAACCATTTTTCAAGGTTTCCATTGGTCATATATTCAAGTATTAATGCCCGAAAATCTTCATTGGAGCAACTGCTTAAGACTTTGGTAAGATTTCGGTGACGAATGTTACGTAGTACTTCACATTCGATGTCAAAACTCCTAAAAGCAGCTTCGTTTTGCATATTAAACACCTTCACTGCAATAACCCTCCCATCTCTGAGAATCCCTCTATAAACTGAACCAAAACTTCCAGAACCTATTAAATTGCTTTCGTTGAATTGTTCAGTTGCTTGCAGGATTTCATAATAGGAAATTCTTTCGGACACAATAGACACTTGCTCATCAATTTTTACGGTCTTATCTCTTTTTTTGTATCTTATAAAGATAAAGGCCAATGAGATAATAGTGACTAGTACGATCACTCCAGCAAGAATAAACAGAGCAAATTTCACATTCTCTTTCCTTGATTTATGATTGGAAGCCGTATGACAGAGAGGGACATGAAACATCTGGATTCCACATAATGCTTTATTAGCCTTAAAAGACTCCATAGTGAAATTTTTGAAAGGACCACCAATAGGAATTTCTCCACTTAGAGCATTGAAAGAGACATTGAAATTAACAAGATGTTGAAGGTTTTCAATGGACTTTGGGATTGAACCAAAAAGATTATTGTAAGAAAAGTCCAGAGTTTCCAAATTAAGCATGCTCCCCACGGACATAGGAATGGTACCTTCAAGTCTATTGTGTGCCAAAGATAGATAAATCAAAGTTTTTAAATTACCAATGGTGGCTGGGATTGACTCTGACAACTGATTCCTTGATAGATCGATTTTGGTTGTTGCCAATAAATTACCTATCTCAGGAGGTAAAATTCCACTCAAGGAATTCTTGGACATGTTTAGCTCCAACAAATCTTTGAGGTGCCATAAGCTTGATGGTATGCTGCTGGTCAGCATGTTGGAAGCGAGATAAACCATTCTTAAAGAAGAGGCATTTCCTAAACATTCAGGAATTGTGCCTTCTAATTGATTATTGCCTAAACCTAGCCAAAACAAGCTGTGTAAATCACACAGACCTTTTGGAATTGGACCTTCCAGATTGTTGTTTCCAAGAGATAATGCTTGAAGCTTATGCAAATACTTGACAATATGAGAAATATTACCAGACAACTTATTATTGTGTAGGGAAAGTGTTATCAAGTTGCTTAAATTGCCAATATTAGCAGGAATGCGACCCTTAATGTTGCAACTGTAAGCATAGAATTTTTCGAGAGAGGATAAATTTCCAATGGAAACTGGAATGACACCATGGAGATCAGGATTATCACCAATCTCAAAAACTTTTAAAGATGGGCAATTTGTTAATGCAGTAATGAAGCTCAATTCTGAAGAAGATGATTTCATCCTTAGATTGTTGCTAAACAATTGAACTAATTCTAGGAGTCTTAGGTTTCCAAAAAAGTGAGGTACGAAACCAGTAAAATTGTTTTCAGATAGTCCGAGTATCCTAAGTTTCGAACAATTTGAAATGGAGTCGGGTATTTCTCCACGTAGGTAATTTTTTCCGAGGGCCAGTTCTTCAAGAATGGGTAACCCATAACACAAATTGGTTGGAAGAGTACCCGATAGACCATTACTAGCAAGTCCAAGTTGTAGTAGAGTAGAGATATTAAAGATCTTGGATGGAATCAAACCAATGAAGCCGTTAACATCTAATATCAAGTACTCTAGCTGGTAAAGTTGGCCAATTTCTTTAGGTAAAGCACCTGCCAAAATCAAAACTAAGTAGTTGTTCTGTGAAGTTGTTATATTTGCACTGTGAATCTCTCGTTTACCTGTGAAGTTGTTGTCTCTGAGATTCAATGATTTTATTTTTGTAAGATTCCCAATTTCTTTGGGTAGAACACCTGCTAAGAATGAAAAGCTATTACTATGAGTATAAAGAAACTTGTTGCATTTAAATACAAATATTGATAAATATCGTAATATGTGTGGTATACTATTATTATCTCTATACCTAATGTGTGATTTCATTTAAAAAATAATGAGCAAATATTTTATTAATTTTCATATCTATAGATAGATATGTAGATTTTATTGAAATATTTGGTTCAACCAAACAAATAACTCAATTAAATCCAATAAAAAAATCAACCTTTCAAATATCCCAAATAACATTTGCTATCTATTTAATTATGTATGCATATATAGATAGTTGAACTCACAAAAATATTCAATCCACTTGAACTAAGACAAATATTTCAATACATTATACCAAATTTTTGTTTTGTAAAGGTTTTCTCAAATAATAAAAACTTTTCTTTGATTTTTTGATTTGTAATTTTTTTCATAATCATTTTTATTCCACATTTCAAATTTTGATGAGTATAATTTTATTTAGAACTCATAATCTTTTAACTTTTACATTTTAGTAGTCGAAACTACTACAAATGCATCAAAATTTAATTATTTTAGATTTGATATTTTACATTTCTATATAAATAAAAATAAAAATGAAAAAACGTAAAAATTATAGATTTAATTTATCATGCATTAAAAATGAATTTTCAATGAAGAAATTTTTTAATTTAAAATTATGATATGTTTAAAACCAATTATCACCCCAACATTTAATCAATTTATTTATTTTCCAATACTTAATGTTATTAATTATAATTAGGTTTAGTACAATTTTTACTTTAAACTCATAATTTTTAGCGCCCACATATTAATATACTATTATCGTTGAAACCACTACAAATCATAAAAAAAACTTTTCAAATGCATAAGATAGAAACAATTTAAATTTGATGTTATACTTTTCTATATTCATAATAATAATAATAATAATAATAATAATAATAATAATAATAATAATAATATCATCATCATCAAAAAAGAAACGGATGCATAAATAACACTAACCTTATAAAAATTTAAATAATATTTCGGATTTTTATTTTAATATATAAATATTATTTTAAAATAAAAAAATCCAATATTAAAATATAAAAAGTATGAAATTTTGATTGAGATTATTATTTATATTTTAATATTTCTTAATGTTATTTATATTCCTTTATTTCAACATTTTAAATTTTTTAAGTAATATTCAAATTTTTATGTTAAAATACAAATAATAACTTCGGAACACAAAAAGTACAAATTTTTTAGGTAAAACTTAATATCAAACATCAAGGAAAATACTCGCTCCATAAAAAAAAATAATATCAATCTGTACCATTTAAATTGTTGAACCCAAGATATAACTTTTGTAGCAAAACTAACTTTCCGATTTCTGTTGGTATCTGCCCACTGAAGGAGTTGTAAGACAATGATAGAATTCGAAGTTGTGAACATTGGGATATATTTGATGGGATTTGGCCACTCAGCTGATTGTAAGAAAGTAGTAACTCTTCAAGAAGTGGAAGATAACTGCATATTTCATTGGGAAGACTGCCACTCAATTCATTTGATGTCAAAGCGATTTTTTTCAGTGTGGATATGTTAAATATGGCTGATGGTATAGAACCCGACAGATGGTTATAAGAAAATACAAGAAATTGTAGATTTGATAAATTAGAGAGGGATGTGGGGATAAAGCCTGAAAAGCTGTTATTATGTAGAGAAACTAACTTCAAACGATGGAGAAGAGACAACTCATGAGGCACAGTGCCATTGAAATGATTGTACGAAAGGTCAAGCGAAACGAGGAAGGAGAGGTTTGCAAGATGTGGTGGAATGGTGGCAGAGAGCCCCATGTTTGAAATATTTAGTGCACTCACTCTGTGGTGGCGAAAGTTGCAAGTGACCCCAATCCAACAGCAAACAGAGCTTGAATTGGTCCAATTTCTTGCAAGAATATGATGAGGGTCTAATGCGATGTTTGCTTTAAGGGCAAGAAGGGCAGATTGATCTGTGGCAAGATTTGTAGTTGCTTCGGCTAGGTAAAACATTTGGCTCCAGGTCAGTATTAGGATAATATTGGCAAAAATGTAACAGTAGCTGGTGATCTCCATTTATAGTTGCTAGCTAAAGGGTCTAATGCAAGAATACTTTGATTCTGAGCAGGAATTAATAGAGTTTGGAATATCTGAAGTGAAGTTAAGTTCCCTATTATGGAAGTGGGAATGATAGAAGATGTAGGAAATAAGGAACGGGGCCCCTGAAACTTTAAATAATTACACAATTTATGTGTATTTTAGTAATTATAAAATATTTAAGGAAAAATATTCATAGAAGAAAATTGCTATGATGCAATAAGTTATATATACAAACTATTATAATATAAAAGTAAAAAAGTTGACAAATATTACAATATGTCACTTTTCCACTCAGAAATTTCATGTAAAAAAAGGTACTCCCTCCGTCCCACCTCAACTTGTTTACTTGTCATTTTGGTTTGTCCCAACTCAACTTGTCAGCCCATAAATGACAAATTTTTTTTTACCTTAATATCCCTATATTTCAACATTATTACAAAAATGTCATCAAAAAGTGCATATCCACTTGATTTGATGTGCATATTATTACAAAAATGTCATCCAAAAGTGCATATCCACTTGAGTCAACTGCATTTTCTTAATCTCCGTACCCGGTCAACGTAGGCAAGTTGAGCCGGGACGGAGGTAGTATTAAAAATGGAAAATAAACTTTCTTTTCAAACTATATGTATATCATTAACATTCTTCTAATATTATGTTTTTTATTTTATTTTTTATTTTTTTAAGTGTTGGGGTCTTTTACTTTTTGAGTAAAATTATATAATAATTATTTGAATGTTTCATTTCATCTATGTCATATTATAAAATTACATTTTATGACCTAAATACTAAGTGTAAATAATACTGACGAATGTTATTAGCTCTTTACATATTATTTTTGTTGACGTCAGATTTTGTATGACACAAAATCCTAGCCAAACACCAAAGAAGTCGATCCGGCTTTAATGAATCGGACCGAATTAAAATATAGAAATCGAATGAAATAAGAAAAAGACGGTGCCCAATGCCTACTAGGGCAAATTGGCTAGGCTTGTTCTGGTCGGTCCGTTTTGGCCGGACATAACATTTTATTAAAAGATGAGAGTAAAAAGCTCTCTAATTGCAATGATTTCGGATCTAGAATTCCTTTTTTCAAATGATAATTGAGGCCCTATTTATAGGCTAGATCCGAGATATGAAACTTGGAAAGCAAGAAATAAATCCCTTGATTTTAGGGTACAGATAAGGAAAAAACGGATTCAATCCTATCTAAATCGGATATAATATGACACAAGATTTGTTTCCTTCTTTGTGGACTTTGGCATGGAATAAACCAACTCTTTTCTGCCCATCTTACATGGACCGCCTCCGGTTCCGAGCCGGTCGGCTCGGCTTGTCCCGAACGCAGCTTGGCTCGGGTGGCTGATTCTGACTCTCCTACTAAGCTCGCTGGTCGGCTCTGGGTCATATGATAGGGTCGGCCAGCAAACTGGTACTCTTTACTTGGTTCGACGCTCGGTCTACCTTCCGATTCCAGCTAGGAATTTGGTCCGACGAGCAGGTGATCAACAATTTTTATTGATAATTTTTTATATTTTAAGGGTAGATATATATTTAAAAGTAAATGTAGATGTTTCACCTTTAAGTTTGATATTTTGAATTATTGAAATCCAAATAATTAAAAACACCCTCCAAGTCTTGATGAGAGTCGAAGCATAATGTATCTTTTTTAGGGAAGGTGAAATCATATTTGATAATTGCTCCAACCCAGTTGTTTGCATTAAAGAAAATATTCTTTTTATTTTTTATTTTTTTATAAAGGGTTCCCGATTGATGCATGGCGTTCAAAGGCCTATTTTTCCTTACTTTTTATTGAACATTTCTACATAAAAGCAAAATATATTCTTTTCTCTTTAGCTTTTTATCTTCATCAATCAGTGAAGACTCATTTAAGCCATGTTACACATTTGGTGTTATCCAACGTCTTTCTTTGAAAAAATCAACTCACTTATTCTCCATAATGCACTGTCAAAAAAAAAAAAAAAATTAACGGAATCTTTCAAGGAGAAAACAAATGCAATCACACAAATTTAATTTCATGCATGAAATAGTGTCTCACCGTCTATAATTTAAACCCATTTTCATTAGTTAAACTCTATTTTGTATGTTATCAGTTGTGGGTTAATCTGTCTCATGAAATTAAATCCGTTAAACTTTAGATTTTATAAATTTTTTGATGATGATTAATTATATGGAATGACCTGAGACCCAACTCAAAAATTCATCATCCGTGCAACTGATCACTAACGGGAGTCCTCGTCAAAAAAAAAAAAAAGAAAAAGAAAAAGAAAAAGAAAAAGAAGAAAACATATACAACCTCATTACAAGATGTCACAAAAGCTGATAGATATGCAATGGAGAAAAAGTGAGTTGTGTTTCCCACCAAAGAAAGACGTTAAATAACACAAAACGTGTAACATACCTAAAAGGGTCTTCACTCTTCACTGATTGATAAAATAAAGATTTAAAGAGAAAAGATTATACCTAGCATTTAGAAACAGGGGTAAGGTTATGTGATATTGACAATAAGTGAGCTATTTTTTTATTTTTTATTTTTTAAAATTTTTAAATTTCTCAGCGAATCCACTTTTGCTTATTTAATTGGGTTTTAATCCACTACTGTTGGTTCCGGCGAGTTTCTCAATCTGTTTTGTTGAATATTGTCATGAATTGTATTGCACGATTATTTTTTGATAAAAGCTACTGAGTTTCTTAGATGATTTCATTTGTTATAGCTGGAGAGATTTTTTCATTAGTCATGTGATAGCAGCAATCAGTTTATTGGTTATAAGTGTTGTTGATTTGAAATTGTTGAACATACTTAGTTTATCATATTAGTTTCTGAAATATATCAACATGGGTTGTTTCTGAAATTGAGGCCTCCCATGGTTTTCAATTTTTTTTTAAAGTGGTATAATGATGTGGATATATATATATATATATATATATATATATATATATATATATAATTAGTTTGTTTAATTATGTGGAATTTTTATTCTTTTTCCAATTTTAAAATTAAAGTTAACCAATAAATTTTTTGCACGTGTCACATAACACTAGATCACCGGAAAGCTCCAATTTGAGTCATATATATGCATCACTCATGACATATTTAGGCAAATTTCGATATTTCCAGTAAAAAGCAGACTGAAATCGAACAAATTCTTAAATTGTGGTACTAAATTGAAAATTGTGATATTTATAAAATCAAAATCGAAAGAGTTCATAGTTATGTGACAAAAAGTGATTTTCCCATATTAACCCTTATTAATAAAACACAAAAACTTATGTGCAACCATTGCACATGCGACGACCATACTTATAACAGAAAAAGATATACTTCTGGCTATAAAAGACATACTTGAATAATTCATAGTTTTACTGTAAAAAATATACTTAAAAAACACATACTTATACCTGAAAAACACATACTTGAATCTCGTCGCATGCGAGATGGTCTCACAAGAAACCAACTCTTAATAAAATAAAGAGAGTAAAGACATAACATGACATAAATTTTATTAAAGATTTAACATTACAGATAATTTAGTCCTAATTTTATGTTAGAAATAAAAACTTGTTCACAAAAATTCCATCACTAAATGATGGAGAATGAAGATTATATATATTTGATGAAGATTTGTTTAGATTTTATTGTTATTAATATCTTTATATAGAGAATGGAGATTAGAAATATTTGATGAAGATTTGACGAGGGTCATGAATTTGTCCAATTTCTTGCAAGAATTTGACGAGGGTCTAACACCATGTTTGTTTTCAGGGCAAGAAGGGCAGATTGATCTGTGGCAAGGTTTGTAGTTGTTTTGGCTAGGTAAAACATTTGGCTGCAGGTCACTATTAGGACCATATTGGCAAAAATATAATAATAATTGATCTCCATTTATGGTTGCTAGCTAGAGGGTCTAATGCCAGAATACATTCATTCTGAGCAGGAATTAATAGAGTTTGGAATGGGAGGCATAAAATATCTGAAGTGAAGATAAGTTCCCAATTATGGAAGTGGGAATTATCTCATCCACATCTATGATAGATATAATTCATCTAGAAAGTTGTAATGAAGTTCAACTCTGAAGAAGATGTTAGTAATGTAGATGCTTCACCTCTATTTTTTAATTATTGAAATATCCAAAAAAGAAATTTAAAACACCCTCCAAGTCTTGATGAGAGTCAAAGAATAATATTTCTTTTTAGGGAAGTCAAAAATCATACTTGATAATTGCTCCAGTCCAGTTGTTTGTATTAAAGAATTTTTTTTAAATGTTTTAAAGGGTTCATGATTGATGGCGTTCAAACTTCAAAAGGAGACAATATTTTTCCTTACTTTTTATTTAATAATTCTAGTTAAAGCAAGATATATTCTTTTCTCTTTAACTTTTATCTTTGTCAATCAATGAAGACCCCTTTTAGATATGTTACACATTTGGTGTTGTCCAACACCTTTCTTTGAAAAAACAACTCGCTTTTTCTCCGTAAGCATATCTATCACAAGAAAGGAAAAAAAGTAAAAAAAAGTAAAAATAAACAGAATCTCTCAAGGAAAAAATAAATTCATTTTATTAATTTATGCAAAACTTATTGAGCTCATCACACAAATTTAATTTCACCAGACAGTGTCTTTATATCCATAACTCTAACTCATTTTAAATATTAATTAAACTCTATTTTGTGCATTATGATCATAAAATTATATATGTGCGACCGTCTCACAAAATTGTGAGACTTGCTCTTGATTTTTTGAAAATTTTAACGATGATTAATACATAGATTTACTATTTTCTCAATTAATCATATGGAATGACCTCTTAACCAATGGAAAAATCTCATCATCCATATAACTGGTTCACATGTAAAAATACTACTAAAAAAAAAGTATAGAACATCATTACAAGATAATGTGACATATGCCGACAGATATGCATTGGAGAAAAAGTGATCTTGTTAAATTACACAAAATGTGTAACACACCTAAAAGGGGTCTTCACTGATTGATGAAATAAAGAATATATTTAACACAAAATGTGTAACATACCTAAAAGGGGTCTTCACTGATTGATGAAATAAAGAATATTTAGAGAAAAAAGATTAGATCTTGTATTAACTACAATTATTTAATAAAAATGAAATAAAAGAAAAATACTAGGTCTTATGAGTTTTTGTAAAAATACTATGGTACCTAGAGGTGTCTGTACCTAAAAGGGGTCTTCACTGATTGATGAAGTAAAGATTTAAAGAGAAAAGATTATATCTTGCACTAACTAAAATTATTTAATAAAAATAAGACAAAAGGAAAATACTCTCGGATTTTAACTGTTGCGCCTTGGACCTAGAGGTGTTTATCCGGTTTGAACTGATGGCTTTGATTCTGAAATGATGGTTCGAAAAATTGTGGAATGGAACCGAAACTGAACCGTGATATTTACAGTTTAAGTTTCTATTTATGAACCGATTAAAAAAATTTAATGTGTTTTAAATTTTTGGAATTTTTTTAACTAAATTTACATATAAATAATAAAATTACTTTTATCATACTAAATAACGATTTTGTTTGAGTTAACAATTTTTTATAAATAAAAAATTAGAACTTAAATATACAAGTTACAATTTTTTTTAATGAAGTATTTAGACCATCTCCGACATTGCATGTTATTTTATTGTAAATTTTGCATTATTTTAATGTAAAAACCATCATTGATCTGCAACATTATTCACTACTTTTTGTACTAAAAAAGAATATTCCATAATATTCCTTATTATTAATTCATTTTAACTTTTCATTTATCATGTACTTATCAATATTCATTATTATTCTTAAATAATCAAATTTTGATCTTTATTATTTTGTAATTGTTAAAAAAATTACGTATATTTAAATCTTATATGATATTATTATTAATATAATATTTTTTATTGACATCTATATCGTTTGGTTGCGATATCCAATATCATATATCGATATTTATATCGGTTGGTTGCAATATTCAATATCAAAATCGATATCTATATATGAAGAGTTGGTCTTGTGTGCACTTGGTGTACATGCAATCTGGGTCGACCCAGTTTTGACCCGGATCCGCGTGTTTTTGAATTTAGCTTTTTTTTTTTTGCTTCAGGTTGTTATGTTTATGTTGTATTAATGTGACTTTTATGTTATAAATGTGTGACCTTTATGTACAACTATCATGACCTTTATGTACTATAACTTAGAAAAAAATGTAGATTTTCAATATAATTTGAATTGTATACTTTTATGTGATATCAATATGACCTTTATATTATATCATGTCACCTTTATGTACAAATATTTTGACCTTTATGCACTTTTATATATTACATAAAAGTCAGAATATTTGTACATAAATGTGACATAATATAACATAAATGTCACATTGATATCACATAAAGGTATACAATACAAATTGTGTTGAAAATCTTCATTTTTTTTTTCTAAGTTGCAAACATAAAGGTACGGATGTTTGTACATAAAAGTATGAAAGTCATAACATAAAGGTATGAAAGTTATAACTTAAAGGTATACATATTTTCCAGAAAAATGTAGAAAATAAACTAAGTGTGTTGCATCTCCTTCCCGGCGCATGGGGGTGCGTGTCGGTGCGTGAATGACTGTTCCAACGAGTGGATGATCGTGCCGGGTTGGATTGACCAGGATTGCACGGATCTAAGATTCGTGCACCTGGTGCACAGGAGTTTTTGTGATATATGATTGTGATATCTATATATTGGTAAACGACTTATCGATATCAATATCGAAATCCATATGAGTTTGGTTGTGTAGTATATTAACTTTTTTATTGTACATTTAAATAATCATGATCTTTACTATTATTCAAATTATATATATTATATTATTTAACATTGAATTGTATATAATTAAAATATCGTTAATATTAATTTCTAACAAATTATTTGTTATATAAACAAATTTACAACATTTAATAACATTCAAATACAAATGAAAAAAAGCAATAATAATGAGTGACAAGTAAAAGAAGAAAAAAATATATATTGAAAAAGAAAATTAAAAAGATTTAGCGCAGGTTTTGACCTAAGGGTGAATATGGATCTCGAAAATAAGCAAATTGTGGAGAAATCTAAACCGAAACATCTTCGAATGAATAAAAATCCATTCTCTAATTGACTTTATTCGGATTGAACTGCTTTGATAATTTTTGTGTCAAACCAATGAATTGAATTTAGAACCAAATAGAACCGATTTCAAGGAAAAAACAAATATAAACAATTTTATATGTATCATTTAATTGATTTTTTGTGTATTGTTATATTGAATTAGTTACAAATTTATTTAATTTTATTATTATTTCGTACTATTATAATTTTAAAACTTCAAGGAAGAAATCAATAGTTAAATGATAGAGTAAAATATTTATAATGAATAATTTCATGCGTACAGATGGTGTCGCCAAATCTTGAGTGCGTACACCACGGCAGCTAGCTCTAAATCGTGAGTTGGGTAGTTCTGTTCGTACGTGGTTAGTTGTCTTGACGCGTAGGTTACCATCCTTCCTTGTTGCATCAACACATGAAATCTCTTGCGCGTCGGTACGAGTGAGGTTATCGAAGAGTCTGTCCAAGTTTCTCAACCATTCTTGAGCATCTGCAGGTTCCCCTTTTCGTTAAAAGTTGGCGGTTTAAAGCGTCGAAATTGTTCGATTACTTGATTCACCTCGCTTCTTAATGTTGATGGGGGCGATACCGTTCGTGTCGCATCCAACTCTTCCGCTAGGCCTTTTAGTAGAGTGATTAGGTTACCTATCATTCCGTCATCGTCTTGCTTGTGGGGCTCCTTAGCTTGCCTGTGGGGCTTCTCATCTTGCTCAGGGGTACTCCTCGAATAAAATCTATTAACTACAATAGATATTAAAAAATAATTAGTTTATAACTTATATAAATTAATGCATTAGATATTTAAATTCAAGTTTATATCCAGCTCAAAATTTTACCATAAAACCTAAATTTATTTACCTTTTAGAAAAATGAAGTTTCTGTTAACCCCTTATGAGTGTAGAGCAAAAGGGTTTCGAAAAATAAAATTTGAAAAAAAAAAACTTGAATACTTTATTGTTTTCAAGAAGAGACCTACTTTAGTAATTTGTGATCAAGTCTATTTTATAAGTTTCTGATTTGTTTTAAGATTTAAAATAAATAACGTAGTACGATATATATGAATTTACTTTTTGCATTTTGTTTCATTGAATATTTATTTTAAATTGTTAAATTCCTAACCTCCGAAACCCGAATTGATCTGTTTAGTTATACTCGAATTTTTGAGGATTGAACCGATTTGACAGAGTAATTCCGGAGAATGTTTTTTGGTATTCTTCAAAAATCTACAAATTTTTAAATGACACAGACAACTTGGAGAAAATATCGTGAGCTTTGTAATGTAATCAAACAAATTAATAAAAGAGTTTTAGATTGTAAATTGAAAATAATGATGTTACTCACGTAATGTTGAATTTTGATATTAACCCTTATTAAATAGTAATAACTTATAAAAGATAGAGCAATGACATAAAAAGTAATTATCATAACATCTGATTAGTGAGACCAGCATTCGATCTCTAATTTTTTGAAAGAGATAAAATTCGGTCAAAAAAATTCCAACTCTAAATTTTAGTAACCAACGTCTTAATGACCAATTCCATGTCAAATCCGTCAGTAAAGATAATTCTTGTTCAAAATGAGCCATAATACTTATAGCAAAATCACATCAATCTATCGCTTTGGCATAAAAACTCACATCACTTGAAGCTCTTATCGAGAAATTCAATCAAGAAACTCAAGATTTCAGCTTCACAGTTAAGTTAGTTATTTTCTGTTAAGTTGGTTACTTTTTTAAGTTTCAAAGCATGGTCAAGGTAGTTGTTTTGGATCGATTTTTAAAAGCGGTTTGTGGATGATATTTCCAGCCTGTTATGGAATCTATAAGAGGGCATGTAAGTCTTCAATTTGAGCCATCATACAGAGAGCTACACAGTTGCGAGAAAATGAGCACGGAAACTGAAAGCTGAGAGATTGTCTTTACTATACTTTTGTATTGGTTTCTCTTTTACTTCCTTGGTTTGGAGATCAATAAAAGATACTTGGCTCTCCCTTGAGTATATCAAATTGATCGAACCACATAATTCTTCGTGTGTTCTTTCTTTCGAAGTTTGTAGTTTGTGTGTTTGTATGGCATTTATTTAATGCCTTAGCAGCTGGAAGCTGATCTTTTGGAAACAGTTCGAGTAGTGATCATCTCAGAATTGTTCACAACAGGACCAATTTAAGTTATTCGCCAGAATTATAAAGCTACAATATATCTTCATGATTAACAAGTTGCAAAATTTGAATGAGTTGGTAATCGATTATAACCTTCAGATGCCATATATATATATCCTACTAGTATCGGCAATTCAAGCAACTTTGTAACACTTTCTTTATTTAATGGTAAACTTCCATTTACTGTCAAATATTTGTATAAGCTTCAAGTATTATTTCTACAAAACAACAATCGTGAAGCCTGCATTCATGAGGGCTTGTGTGACTTACACTGCATTCAATTAAATGATTACTGGGAAAATTGAGATTTGATTTTCTGCAGCTGTGTTAGAGCTTCTTTCATGTTTATCCAATCACTTGGTGATTCTGCACAACAATTCAAAGCCAACTCCAAATTGGACGATACACATTGCACGATTTTGCTACTATGTTGTTCATCAATATTGATAAATAAGTTGGCATCCATAATCTCATGTGTAAGTGAGTTTTGAACCCAACTCTTTAAGCTCAAATCTCCATTGAACATATCATCGCTTGGTCTTTTCCTTGTAAAAGTTTCCATCAGCATCACACCATAACTATAAACATCACACCTTCTCGAAACTTGCCCTTCCAAATCATACTCTGGATAAATAAAACAAAAATCATAATGCAAGAGGATACCATTGAATTAGAGATCATGAAATGTAGAATAAAAATATTGAACTTGGAGCAATGTAACCGAATGTTGCTAGAGTGTTGGTTAGCACAATGCTTTCCTCGTTGCCCAAAAGTCTTGCAATCCCGAAATCACATGGCCAATCATCTCTTTGTCTAACAACACATTACTAGGCTTCATGTCACAATGAACAATGGGTGTTGAGTAGCCATAATGGAGATATTCTAATGCGGATGCAACATCAATCATTATATTCAATCTTTGCACCATATCCAAGCAATAGTTATGTGAATATAACCATTTTTTCAAGGCTTCCACTGGGCATGTATTCAAGTACTAAAGCCTTGAAATTTTGATTGGAGCAACTGCTTATGACTTTGGTAAGATTTCTAAGATGAATGTTACGTAGTACTTCACACTCCACGTCAAAACTCCTAAAACTAGCTCCATTTTGCATATTAAACACCTTCATTGTGATAACCTTGCCATCTCTGAGAATCCCTCTATAAACAGAACCAAAACTTCCAGAACCTATTAAATTGCTTTCGTTGAATTGTTCAGTTGCTTGCAAGATTTCATAATAGGACATTCTTTCCAACACAATAGCAACTTGCTCATCAGTTCTTCTACCTGACTTATCTCTTCTTCTGTATCTTATAAAGATAAAGGCTAGTGAGATAACGGTGATTAATGCGATCACTCCAGCAAGAATAAACAGTGCAAATTTCACATTCTTTTTCCTTGATCTACGATTGGAAACTGTATGACAAAGAGGTACATGAAACCTCTGGATTCCACATAATGCTTTATTAGCCATAAAAGACTACATAATGAAGTTTCTGAAGGGGCCATCAATAGGAATTTCTCCACTTAAAGCATTGAAAGAGACATTGAAATAGCCAAGATGTTGAAGGTTTTCAATTGACTTTGGGATTGAACCAGAAAGGTTATTGTAAGAAAAGTCTAGTGTTTCCAAACTAAACATGCTCCCCATGGACACATGAATTATTGAACAGGTTTAGCTCCAACAAATCTTTGAGGCGCCATAAGCTTGGTGGTATGCTGAAAGTCAGCATGTTGGAATAGAGATAAACATGCCTTAAAGAAGAGACATTTCCAAGACATTCAGGAATTGGACCTGATAATTGATTTACGCCTAAACCTAGGAGAAACAAGCTGTGTAAATCACATAGACCTTCTGGAATTGGACCTCCCAGATTGTTCTCAGTTAGAGATAATGATTGAAGCTTATGCAAATGTTTGACAGTATGAGGTATATTTCCGGACAACTCATTTTTGTGAAGAGAAAGTATTACCAAATTGCTTAAATTTCCAATATTAGCACGAATGCTACCCTTAATGTTGCAATTGTAAGCAAATAATTTTTTGAGAGAGGATGATAAATTCCCAATGGAAACTGGAATGACACCATGGAGAGGATTAATATCACCAATTGCAAATTGTTTTAGCAATGGGAAATTTGCTAATGAAGCAATGAAGCTCAATTCTGAAGAAGATGATTCCATCCTTAGATTGTTTTCATGCAGTAAAACACTTTTGAGGAATCTTATGTTTCCGAAAAAATGAGGTACAAAACCAGTAAAATTGTTTTCAGCTAGTCCAAGTTTCCTAAGCTTCGAACAATTTGAAATGGAGTTGGGTATTGTTCCACTCAGGTAATTTACAGAGAGGAGCAGTTCCCAAATTGGTTGGAAGACTACCCGATAAACCATTCACAACAAGTGAAAGACTAATAAGAGTTGAGATATTGAAGATCTCGGATGGAATCAAACCAATGAAGCTGTTAGCTTCTAATACTAGATCCTGCAGCTGGTAAAGTTGGCCAATTTCTTTAGGTAAAACACCTACCACAAATATCAAAAGTAAGTATTGCAAATATAAAGAAACTCGTTGTACTTTTAATCTACCATTCACCTGTGAAGTTGTTGTATTGGAGATACAATACTTTTATCTTTGTAAGATTCCCAATTTCTTTCAGTAGAACTCCTGCTAAGAATGGGAAGATACCAAAATCACTACTTTTTATCATTAACTATAAGGGTGTTGCAGTTAAAAGATAATTAAAATAATTTAGCACTGAAATAAAAAAAGATCACTGCAAATGTAAACTTTGTGATTTTTTATATATTAGTCATTAAAACCTTTGTAGTGAAATTCTTAATTTTAACCAAATATCATGAATTGCAAATACCCACCTCTTAAGTTGTTGTAGGAGAGATCCAAGGTTTCGATCATTGTAAAATTCCAAATATCTTTTGATAGGTTCCCAGTAATCTGGTTCCTTGTAGTGCTAAATATAACTAGGCTATGAAGATTGCCAATCTCTCCTGGTATAACACCTGCCAAAAATTATAAAAATTTGATGTAAAACATAATAAAGAACGTCAAAGAAAATACTGCTCCATCCAAAATGAGAAAAAAAAAAAAAAAAATTGGCCAGTAAAGTAAAATTTGATCCGTACCATTTAAATTGTTGTACCCAATGAAAGGATTGGTGCCCCAAAATTACCTGCAAGACTTAAAAACAATATGAACAGATTGATAATGTTGTTCCAAATGTCACAACATTTACCAACACATTCATACACTTAGTAAAAATCAGAATATGCAGCAGAATATAAAAACGAACAAGGACAGGAGATTTATCCACGAGTATTTAAAGATACTCGTGGAAACGCCAGCAGGGCAAAACTCTTTATTACTACAAGAGTAATTTACAAAAACAATCACAAAGAGATCTTTGAAAGAATCTCTTTGAAAACTCTCAAACACTCTAAGATTATCTCCCGACTCTCAAAGAATGTTAAAACCCTCTATAGGGTTTACAAAGCAACAAACCTAGAATCTAACAAAGGAAAGACTCTATTAAACAGAATGTTGTCACAGATGTTCCAACAATCTGTTGCTTTGAAATTGTCCTTAAAACTCTCACACTACGCTCTTGTTTAGCTCTTGGATATCTCTGGAAAGTGCACACGATCTTCAGCCTGGATTGAACTACTTATAGACTCCTTCAGATCGTGCTTCTTGTCCATGATCCATCCATGATCTTCATCCATCTTCAACACTCTCCATGACTCCATCTTCTCCACCTTTCCACTTCTCTTCTTCCTCTATCTTTTTGCACGTCTTTTCTCCTGATTTTGGCACGTCTCTGAGTAGCTTCTCTCTTGTCAAATTCCACGTGTTTAATTCCTGCAAAAGAGTAGTAGCCAAGCAAGAAACAAACTCCTATTTTGTAGGAGAAAACTTAACGTTAAAAGACTCTTTCAAATCTTTTAATTCCAAGAATAAATATCCTAGAAAATCTCAACAACCAAATCAAGCATATATACTAAGTATTTTAAAGTATAAAAATACTATTAAAACACATTAATATATAAAATTAAATATGGTAAAAATATCCAAGAAAAGGCAAAATTAAATTAGTGTTAAAATAACACTAACAATCTCCCCCTTTTTGGCTTTTCTGCTCAAAACCATATTTAATTTTTCTCCCCCTAAATACCTGCAGAAAAACCTCAATTGCAACCAAATATCATTCATAAATCATGAAACAAGAGTTTTCAAACAAGCAAAGTCAATCCACAAAAAAAAGTCAGAGAAACAAATGTTTTAGCATTCATCACAACATCTTAAAAATATATCCAGTATCCAGCAACAGCTTTCTTCAGTTATCCACTTCCTTCAGTTTCAGCAACATCCTCTTCATCTCCCTCAGCTTCTTCTTCACCAGTTTCCTCATCCTCTTCCACTTCTTCTCCCCCTTTTTGAGCAGAAAGAGACAAAAGTAAAGCATCTCTTATCTTGATCAAGCCCTCAATCTGCAAGGTTAACTGTTTCACCTGCAATGTGACAACATCAGCAGCAACAGTTTGGGGACCACTCGAAGAAGTATCTTCTTTGCCATAGGGAAGATCTATCTTCCTGTTTCCAGTAAGCAAGGCCTTGGCAATGATGAGCATAGGAACTCCAGTAGTGAGTATTTCAGAAGATGAAGGTTTGAAGCCTTGTTTGCACGAAATTGAATAGATCAAAGAAGGGTATGGTAGCAAACCAGAGGAAGAATACTTGCCTGCAAACTTGGCCATATTTACCATAATATATCTTCCCAAACTGAAAGGAATACCCAAACCTATCTTGTACAACAACAAAGCTTGATCCTTAGTCACTGTGGTGGTGTTTCGAGAGGGTAACCAATTATGTATGGTTATCTTATGCAACACAGCATACAAGGAGGTAAGCAAAGAAGCAGTGAATAACTTCGGCCAAGAAAACACTAATCCACCTGAAATGACTCTAGCAACAGCATCCAAATCAACCTCAGAATCATCGCATTCACCACAAGAATATCCCAAGGTTTCATCCACAATTTGCTCAGTAAAATTATACAACCTCCCCCTCAAATGAACTTTCCCAAATTTTCTACTATGCACATCAACAATAGACTTATTCAAATTTGCATAGAACTCAAACACAACAGATGTGGAGTAAGGAGAAACCTTAGTCACAGAGGCATATAATTTTCTTTCCTTAAGAAACCTATCCATCTTCATTTCAGTAAATTGTCGAGTATGAATTCTACGTTCATGAATAAGGGTTCTACAACACAGTTTCCTCCAATTTGCAGAAGATAATCCAAAATAGAACTTGGGGGTTTTGGATGTTACCTCATACTCAGAATCAATAAGAGTATCTTCTGAAATTGGGGCGGATTCAGACTCAACCTCAGACGGTGGTGGCACACTCGAAGTGGTGGCAGCGTCTTTGGGCTTGGTAGATTTCTGTGCCTTGAGTTTCATCATGAAGGCAGTGATGGTCTCGGCATTGTCCGAGTCTGAAGTGGGAGTATCAGACTCAGCGCCTTCTTCCTTAGCAGCCTCGGTTTTAGAATCTGAGTCCGTCGACTCAATTTCTACCGGCGGCGAAAGATTCTGTTGTGGCGGCGAAGGAACAATCTTGGGCAACATGGAATCGTAATCTTCATCACCTGGATGAAGAACAGCAAGTGGTGTGGGAGGATCTTCAGGTGTTGTGCCAACAGAGGGGCCAACATTTTCTGGGCGGTTTGGAGTGGTAGTGGATGATCTCGATTTTCTCTTTCCTGCCATGGTTAGGGTTTTGCGAATTTGGGGAAAAATGGAGATGGGTTGGATTTCAGAGAGTTAATGGAAGAGAGTAGGAGTGAATTGTGATGTGATTAGGCTTAGAGAACCGTGAATTTAAAAAGAACACTAAGTAACTGAAAACCCATAAATTTCTCAAACTTTTCAAATTCAAAAAATAAACTGATTTTATCCAAAAGAATTTGAATTAGAAGAGATTATCCAAAACACAGGGCTATAGACATCATAAGATCAGAAACATTAGGAGATGAATTATCCAACTCAGATATTGTATCCATAAAAGAAAAAATAAAAATCTAGGGATGTCTAAGAATAGAATAGTATGCAAAATTTCCAGATTTTGTGCTCAGCAATGTTAACACATTTGTAACAACAATTCCTTTGAAATTTTAAGCAGGCTAAAAAACATAACATAGTGTACCATAAACAACATTTTTAGCACATGTTAATCTCTACCAACCTTTTGAAAAGATGACATCGTCGTAGCGAGCGCCGTGTCTCTGGTTACTCAGTTGAGAGATTAACTTTTATTGTGAATTGTGGTATCTCCTACACCTTTTTACAAGAGAGCATCGTCATAGCGAGTGCCGTGCCCCGAGTTACTCAGTGTAAGTCACACAACCCTTTTTAAGAAATCACTAGGCTGCCTGAAAAGCATCGTCGCCGCGAACGCCGTGCTCCAAGTGCTTCGTGATTTTTATCAAAATTTTAAGCAAGGTACACTATAAAACGAGCCATTAACTGAAATTATGGAATTGTTAGAACAAATGTCTACAAAGAGTCACACATTATCCAGAAAACACACAAGCAAACATATGCCTAAAAACCCTAGACAGAAAGCCTGAATAATGGATGTTTTGCAGAATGTGGCAACATTAAGAACAACATCCGTAAACTGTAAGTATGCAATCAGATCACACACAAACCAAGAGAGCTTTTCAAGGACGAAAATCTCTCAAAATCTAAGGCTTTGGTAAATATATCAGCTATTTGTTTATCAGTGGATACATATTCGAGTTGAATAAGACCTTTCTCTACCAAATCTCTAATAAAATGATGTCTAATGTCTATATGTTTTGTTCTTGAATGTTGAACAGGGTTCTTTGAAATATTAATGGCACTCATGTTGTCACAATACATAGTCAGATTATCACATTTAATACCATAGTCATTAAGCATATGTTGTAACCAAATCAATTGAGAACAACAACTTCCGGCTGCTACATATTCAGATTCGGCAGTCGAAAGAGACACACAATTTTGCTTACGACTATACCATGAGACCAAATTATTTCCCAAATAAAAACATCCTCCACTAGTGCTTTTCCTATCATTCACATCTCCAGCCCAATCGGAATCACTATATCCTACAAGGTTAGGATTAGTATCTTTAGAAAACCATAGTCCTAGATCACATGTACCGGCTACGTACTTTATGATTCTCTTAACAACATGTAAGTGAGATATTTTAGGACTAGATTGATAACGGGCACAGACACAAACACTAAACATAATATCAGGTCGACTTGAAGTAAGATACAGCAAGCTACCTATCATTGATCTGTACAGCGTTGTGTCAACATCTACGGCAACATCATCTTTTGAAATTTTGTGCATAGACCCCATTGGTATCCTCATATGCTTAGCACTTTCAAGTCCGAATTTCTTCACCAAGTTCCTTGCATATTTGCCCTGGGAAATGAAAATACCTTCATTAGATTGTTTCACTTGTAAGCCCAAGAAATAAGTAAGCTCACCGATCATACTCATATCAAATGTTGATTTCATAGCATCTACAAAAGAATCTAAACTATGTTGCAAGTTAGATCCAAATACTATGTCATCAACATAAATTTGTGCAATGATTATATCATTATTATTCCTCTTAATAAACAAAGTTCGATCGGCCTCACCTCTAATGAATCCAAAATCAAGTAAGAAGTTAGTTAACCTACCATACCATGCACGAGGGGCTTGTTTCAAGCCATATAAGGCTTTGTCTAGCTTGAACACATGGTTAGGATGGAAAGGATCTTCAAATCCTTTAGGTTGTTCAACATATACTTCCTCATCCAAGTAACCATATAGAAAGGCTCCCTTAACATCCATTTGATATAAGGTGATTTTTAGATAGCATGCTATAGCAAGTAAAAGCCTTATAGACTCAATTCTAGCCACAGGTGCGAAGGTTTCGTCATAGTCGATACCTTCGACTTGTGTATAGCCTTGAGCTACAAGTCGAGCTTTATTTCGAACAATATTACCCGATTCATCAGTTTTATTCTTGAAAATCCACTTAGTACCAATTACATTGGTATTGGAAGGTCTAGGAACTAGAGTCCATACCTCATTTCGGGCAAATTGTTCAAGCTCCTCTTGCATAGCTTGAATCCAAAAATCATCTTTCAAAGCTTCTAAGACATTTTTAGGTTCTAATAGAGACACAAAACAGTAATTCCTTACCTCATCGCATGTGGTAGACATACACACATACCTTACCATGTCTCTATAATTAACCGGTTCCTTCCTTCGTGTTCGAACTCCTTCTTGTACTCCTCCTATCACCTGGCTTGTAGGGTGATCTTTTCTGATCCGCGGGGGTGGATCTCTTCTTACTGGATCATGAATCTCATCATCACTTTCATCAGATTCAATGTTGTTACCAGATGTTCCTTCAAATGTTGAAACATCAGGCACAACATCAGATCTGACAGTTTCTGTATCAGCAGGAACAGTTGGTTTCTCAATCAGATCAGTCACCATATCTTCATATGTCTTTCCTGCAAGATCAGAACAATCATCAAACACTATGTTGACAGATTCTTGAATACTCCTTATCCTTAAATTATACACACGATAAACATGACTATTTAAGGAATATCCAAGGAAAATAGCTTTGTCACTCTTCGAATCAAACTTAGCAAGATTTTCTCTGTCATTAAGCACATAACAAACACACCCAAAAACATGAAAATGTTTCAAATTCGGTTTTCTTCCCTTCAAAATCTCATAGGGTGTTATTTTGCAACCGGGCCTAAGGTAAACTCTATTTCCAATATAGCAAGCAGTGTTTAAAGCCTCAGCCCAAAACCTTTTTGACAGATTTTTAGAACTCAACATAACTCTAGCCATTTCTTGCAACGTTCGATTCTTCCTTTCGGCAACCCCATTTTGTTGAGGTGTTTTGGGAGCCGAAAACTCATGAAAAATTTCTTTTCTTACACAAAAATCAGCAAAGAAACTATTTTCAAACTCTTTTCCATGATCAGACCTAATTCTCAAAACTTTCGAAGAGAAAGAGGTTTTGATTTGAGTAAAAAGCATTTTGAAATAAGAGAAAGTTTCTGATTTTTCACTCAAAAAGTAAATCCAAGTGAAACGTGAAAAATCATCAACAATAACATAGGAGTACCTCTTACCACCAAGGCTTTCTATCTCAACTGAACCCATAAGATCCATATGTAAAAGATCAAAACAGTGAGCAGTACCAGAAAATGTTCCGTCAGATGTTGCAATATTGTGTGGAACACGAGTTTGTTTACCTTTCTGGCAGTCTCCACAAACTACTTTATTTTTATAATTGAGATCAGACAAACCTTTTACTGCTCCAAACTTCATCAGCTTATGTAAGGTACGGAAATTCACATGTCCCAATTTTTGATGCCACAAAATTGTGTCATAAAATTGGACATTATTACAAGTGACCTTGTTACCAACAAGGTAACAATTATCTTGAGACCTCGTTCCTGTCATAACACAAGTGTTAGTTCTATCAAAAACTTCACATGACTTTTTATTGAACTTTACCTCCAAGTCATCATCGCAAAGTTGACTTATGCTAATTAAATTAGCCATAAGACCATCAACTAACAAAACACTTTTCAGACTTGGAAAACCTGGTACATCAAGAGTTCCTCTACCTAAGATTTAACCTTTTGCTCCTCCTCCATAAGTAACATAACCTTCGTTAAGTGGTTCAAAATCTTTTAAGTACCTTTTTGATCCCGTCATATGACGTGAACAACCACTGTCGAAATACCACGAACCTGCAAGGTTAGTTCTCAAGGCAGTATAAACAACATTGCAAACAATAGGAGGTTTAGGAACCCAAACTTGTTTCACAACAGTTCTTCGTTTGTCAGAAATGTTGTTCGAAATGTTGGGCAACATTTCAGACAACATTTGATTACTGGACATATCTCTTTTCAGCTTAAAACAAAATGGTTTTATATGCCCTTTACAAAAACAGTAATGACAAACAAACTTCCTTTTCCTATGACCTGAGTTAGAAGATTCACAAACATTCTTAGACTTCTCTTTCACAAAGATGGTTTTAGCATGATTATCATCAGAAAGATTTGGAAAAACTGATTCTTTAGAGTTGAATCCAATACCTGCTCGATCAGTTTTACCTTCTTTCAAAACCTCATTGACTCTCACCGAGCTACTCGTCCATTTCGCAATCGTGGCCTCTGCATTATCCAATTTTGATTGGACTTTATCAAGCTCCATCTCCTTCTGAATGAGGGCTGTTTCTATCTTTGCTAAAGATCCCCTCATGATGTCATTGTCTTTGGATAGGACTTCAATTTTCTTGTTCTGCTTCTTCCAATCTTTGAGTAAAGATTTATAAAGTTCTTGAAGTTCTTCAAGAATTTCATCTTTATCAAATTCTTCTTCATCTGGAAGTGAATCTATATCCACAACATTCAAGCAGGTTACATTAGAAAAATTGAACAAGTCATACCTGTCAGATGTGTCGATCAATGTTGGCACATCTTCTGCAACACGAAAATTCTGGACATTCTGTTCACCGATTGTTGCAAGCATCAAAGACTGGTTTTGACTATCTTCAAAGTCGTCCTCTTCCTCATCATCACTCATGGAAACCCAGTGGTTCTTTATCCCATACTTCCGAAGAGTATTGGCACATTCATTCGCATAATGTCCCTATCCCGAGCAAGCATGGCATTGAATACTTTCAAGATGCTTCGGATCAAATCTTCCATGTTCAGATCCTGCTCTTCTGGGATTAGATTGGAGTTGGGCAGGTGTACCAGTTTGCTTCCATGTAGATTGAGTGGTATTCTTGATCTGTAAATTCTTTCCTTTCGGATGGAATTTTTTCTTGTTGATCTTCCTTACCATCGTATTGAACTTCTTGGTTAGCATTGCCACATTGTTTCCTTCAGTGACTTCCTCCAGTGGTTCATCATCTTCATCGCTCTCATCATCAGTTTGAGCTTGGAAGGCAATATTCTTTCCCTTCGAGCTTCCTTCTTGATTTTTCAGATTCAGCTCATAGGATTGCATGATGCTTTGGAGAGTATCAAAATCCATCTTCGCAAGGTTGTGTGCTTCTTCGATAGCACACACCTTCATGTTGTATTTTGGTGTCAATGTGCGGATAGCCTTAGACACCAAATTCTTGTGCTGAATAGCATCTCCGAGCACCACGAATTGGTTAGCGATGTCACGTAATTTCTCAAAATAGGAACTAATGTCCTCATTCTCTTCCATTCGCATGGTTTCGAATTGAGACATTAGAGTTCGCAATTTTGACTCCCTTACTGTGCTATCTCCTTCATAATGCCTTTGGAGGATGTCCCATGCCTCCTTTGCTGAAGTACAATTCTGGACAAGTTTGAAGACGCGGAGATCTACGGAACCAAGGATAACGTCGAGTGCCTTAGAATTGAAATTTGAGTTCGCGATTTCAGTCACCGTCCACTCATTCTTCGGTTTGAGTACAATATCACCATCTCGTTCACAGGTCTTCTTTGGATGTTCATAACCATCTAACACAATGTCCCAAGCATTGCTGTCTATAGACTTGATGTGGGAGCGGGTCCGGATTTTCCAATAGGCGTAGTTCGATCCATCAAGTACCGGCAACTTTCCGTGAGGATTACACCAATCCATGTCTTGCACGTACAAAAACGGATCTTATCACCTACAAAGTCGAGTGATACAGGCTCTGATACCAATTGAAAGGATTGGTGCCCCAAAATTACCTGCAAGACTTAAAAACAATATGAACAGATTGATAATATTGTTCCAAATGTCACAACATTTACCAACACATTCATACACTTAGTAAAAATCAGAATATGCAGCGGAATATAAAAACGAACAAGGACAGGAGATTTATCCACGAGTATTTAAAGATACTCGTGGAAACGCCAGCAGGGCAAAACTCTTTATTACTACAAGAGTAATTTACAAAAACAATCACAAAGAGATCTTTGAAAGAATCTCTTTGAAAACTCTCAAACACTCTAAGATTATCTCCCGACTCTCAAAGAATGTTAAAACCCTCTATAGGGTTTACAAAGCAACAAACCTAGAATCTAACAAAGGAAAGACTCTATTAAACAGAATGTTGTCATAGATGTTCCAACAATCTGTTGCTTTGAAATTGTCCTTAAAACTCTCACACTACGCTCTTGTTTAGCTCTTGGATATCTCTGGAAAGTGCACACGATCTTCAGCCTGGATTGAACTACTTATAGACTCATTCAGATCGTGCTTCTTGTCCATGATCCATCCATGATCTTCATCCATCTTCAACACTCTCCATGACTCCATCTTCTCCACCTTTCCACTTCTCTTCTTCCTCTATCTTTTTGCACGTCTTTTCTCCTGATTTTGGCACGTCTCTGAGCAGCTTCTCTCTTGTCAAATTCCACGTGTTTAATTCCTGCAAAAGAGTAGTAGCCAAGCAAGAAACAAACTCCTATTTTGTAGGAGAAAACTTAACGTTAAAAGACTCTTTCAAATCTTTTAATTCCAAGAATAAATATCCTAGAAAATCTCAACAACCAAATCAAGCATATATACTAAGTATTTTAAAGTATAAAAATACTATTAAAACACATTAATATATAAAATTAAATATGGTAAAAATATCCAAGAAAAGGCAAAATTAAATTAGTGTTAAAATAACACTAACACCCAAGATACAACATTTGAAGCGAAACTAACTTTCCGATTTCTGCAGGTACCTGCCCACTGAAGGAGTTGTAAGACAATGATAGAATTCGAAGTTTTGAACATTGAGATATATTTGATGGGATTCGTCCGCTCAGCTGATTGAAAGAAAGGTGAATCCCTTCAAGAAGGGGAAGATTACTGCACATGTCACTGGGAAAACTGCCACTCAAGTTGTCACATGTGGGAATGAAGCCTGAAAAGCTGTTATTTTTCAGAGATAAGTACTCAAGTTTGGATATATAAGACTGTATATCGACAATGGCTAATTGAACGACTATGGAAAAATTGATTGTCTTTCCAAGCACAGATGTGAATGGAAAACAATAACTGTGCCATTCCAATACATTACATGAGCAGACATTTTCCATGGATAGAAAATAATATTACAATCATTCCCAACATTAATACAGTAAAACCTCTATATATTATTATTGTTGGGATAAGAAAATTTATTATTTAGAGAGGTAATAATTTAGCTATACATTAATAATTTATTAATTTAAAGAGTGTTTTTTCAATACGATGAATAAAATTTATTTTCGTAAAGGTGAGTGCATTTAATTAATATATGCATTATATTCATTGAACTAATACAATTATTAGAGAGATGAGCTATGAGTAGATTTGAGTTTTAACAAGAAGCAATCAACTATAGATTCTTATTTTATTAAATTGTCCTAGTTATTTTTGTAATTTAAATAAATTATTAATTTATGATATTGATGGGTTTTTTGAAAAATTATTATCTTATTATCTTATCGAAATTGGTAAATTTTTGAATTGACCCAAGTCGAGATCGAGGAAAATTATTATTTTAAAAAGTTTATTAATTTATAGAGAGTTTTACTATACAATGTTATATTTTATCCAAGAATACTCTTTTGGTGCAGTTTTTGTACTCTACTTGAGGATATGTGGTCTGAACCTTGCGCATATCACGTTACCGTCAAACATACGATCTTACTCTTATGAATCCACCAAAGAAATTAGAAAAAAACATAATTAAAAAACAAGTCAAAAGACTTGGAAGAGGGTTTATTATTTGATTTCCAATAACTGCCAAAACAGTACTACAGGAATATGATTATTTATAGGATCCAATAAAGTGACTATTTGACTCAACTTCTAAATTCATTTGAAAACATAAAATCTTTCTTTGACTAGGAAGAATTCATGCAAAACACCCTACATTAGATAACAAAGGATATAACTCAGAATTTAACAAAGATAACAATGTTTTCTTTCTTGGATAAAAGTGAATCAGCTTTCTCTTTAAAAAGATCTTTTTTATTTTTTTTATTTTTTGTGATAGATTTGCGTTATGGAGAAGTTGAATTATAACACAAAACGTGTAACATACCGAAAAGGAGCCTTTGATGATCAAGATAAAAAGCTAGAGAAAAGAATATATCTTCCTTTAACTGCAGATAAAAGAAAAATAGAAAAATACTGTATCGGGCTTTAAACGCCATCAATCATGCACCCTTTTTTAAATATTTTTTCTTGGAAGCAAACAACTTAATCACAACAAATAAAAAAGGATAATTTTAGAGGGCCCAGCTGTTATCTTCAATTAGCCCCGAAAAGAAATATAATAATTTGACTCTCATAAAGTCTTTTTTGGACTTCAATAATTGACACTATCATTCTTTTAGAAGTGAAGCATCTATATTAGTAGCATTTTGAAGAAATACACCACCATATATATATGATATATTTTGGCAGAACACACTCAAGCTAGCAACCATAATGAAGATTATTTACCATTACATGTTTATGCATATGGTCCTAATAGTATCATGCAGCCAAATGTCTTACACAGCCCAAACAACTACAAACCTTGCCACAGATCAATCTGCCCTTCTCGCCCTTAAAGCAAACATCGTGTTAGACCCTCGTCACATTCTTGCAAGAAATTGGACCAATTCAAGCTCCGTTTGCAGTTGGATTGGCATCACTTGCGGCTTGCGCCACCACAGAGTGAGTGCACTAAATATTTCAAACATGGGTCTCTTTGCCACCATTCCACCACATCTAGCAAACCTCTCTTTCCTCGTTTCGCTAGACCTTTCATTCAATCATTTCAATGGCACTGTGCCTCATGAGTTGTCTCTTCTCCATCGTTTGAAGTTCATTTCTCTACTAAATAACAGCTTTTCAGGCTTCATTCCCACATCCCTCTCTAATTTATCAAATCTACAATTCCTTTCACTTTCTAATAATTATCTACACGGAAAAATTCCAGAAGAGCTGGAAAGACTTGGTAGCCTGCAGTCTCTGGTTATTGAAAACAATCATTTGTCGGGTGTTATACCTTCTGCGATATTCAACATATCCACACTGAAAACTATTGGTTTTACAACAAATCAATTGAGTGGCAGTTTACCCAGTGACATGTGTAGTAATCTTCCACTTCTTGAAGGGTTATATCTTACTAAAAATCAGCTGAGCGGCCAAATCCCATCAAATATATCCCAATGTTCACGACTTCGAATTCTGTCATTGTCTCTCAACTCCTTCAGTGGGCAGATACCACCAGAAATCGGAAAGTTAGTTTTTCTTCAGAAGTTATATATCGGGTTCAACAATTTAAATGGTACAGAGCAATTGTACTTTGAACAAACATGACTTTTTTTTTTTTTTTTTTGTTTACGTTCTTATTATGAAAAAATTATAATTTTTGGCAGGTGTTATACCAGGAGAGATTGGCAATCTTCATAGCCTGGTTTTATTTAGTGCTATGGATAACCAGATCAGTGGGAACCTCTCGAGAGATATTTGGAATCTTACAATGATCGAAGAGTTGTCTCTCTCCAACAACAACTTAAGAGGTGTGTTTGGATGTTTGCAATTAAAAAAATGTCATTTTCCGACAGATTTATCTTCAAAATTGACAATTTAGTAAAACAAAAGGAAATAAAAAATAGTTTTTACAGGCTTAGCAGTAAAAGCTGCACAATTATGGTATATACATCATCAATAAGATAAAATAATTTAGAGATCGAGTCAACTTAACATATATGTGATGAGCTTTGTATTAATTTCTGATTTAGAAATATTATTATTATTTTTTTTTAATTTATGAACTTGGATCACTCTATATTATTTCACTTATTCTAGACAATTATATATGTAAAGTTTAACCTCTTTTTAATTTCTTTTAGAAATTGTTTGTTTAATTTAATTATTTAAAATTTGAACTTATACATATCACAAAGGATATAAATTATTAATCGACTGATTATATTTATTATTGATAACTACGAATACAAATGTAAAAATTTAAACAATCTTTATTTGAATAAATTGCCTTGTACTAAAATTTTATTTTAATATTCTTACTCAATATACAACTCAATTTTAAATTATGAAGTATATTTTAATTAATATAATTTATTTACGGGAAAATACTCATTGCAATAATATTAAAGCACATTATATTTATATAACTTATATATATATATATTATTTCATTATTAGTTTTTATATTTTTTATAATTACAATTAAACTTAATTGTATTAGTAAAATTATATTACATAATATACTATATGGTAAGAAAGAATGACTAAACTCATATCTATGGTAACGATTATTTCCATTATATCATATCAATCAAAGGAATGAGAATGAAGATAGGAATAATGTGAAAGTGCTTTTGACTAAAAGAGAAGTGGTTTTGATCTTCTTCTATGTGTTGATGGTAACAATGATTTCCACTTATATATCATATCAATCAAGGAATGAGAATAAAGGTAGGAATAATGTGAAAGTGTTTTTGACTAAAAAAGAAGGGGTTTTGATCTTCTTCTATGTGTTGCAATGCCCCCAACATGACAAAATGATAGGTTCATGATGCAACAAGTCTTTTTGATACTTTTCATTCTTAGAGCAATGATGTTGGCGACAAAACTTAGGATGATAGAGACTAAAAGTATTGTTGATGATTTTCTTTTCTTCTTGTAGGTAATTAACTTAATCACTTGGATTTTAGAGATTGCAAACACCCCCTAGTTTCTTTATATTGGAGTAATGCTTACTTTTCATTCTCAGCAGGTGTTCTACCGAAAGAAATTGGGAATATTACAAAGATAAAATTTTTGAATCTCGGCTACAACAACTTCACAGGTAAATGATAGATTGATAGTACTACTAGTTTCTTTATATTTGCAATGCTTATTTTTCATTTTGGCAGGTGTTTTACCGAATGAAATTGGCCAACTTTACCAACTGGAGTACTTGCTATTAGATGTTAACAACTTCATTGGTTTGATTTCATCTGAAATCTTTAATATCTCAACTCTTCTAGGTCTTTCACTTGTTGTGAATGGTCTATCGGGTAGTCTTCCAACCAATATGTGCTACACTTTACCTCTTCTTGAACAAATGTTCCTCACTGGAAATTATCTGAGTGGAGAAATACCCAACTTTTCAAATTGTTCGAAACTTAAGAGAATCGGATTAGGTGTTAACGAGTTTACAGGTTTTGTACCTCAATATTTCGGAAACCTAAGATTCCTCGAAACTGTTGTGCTATTTCAAAACCATCTAAGGATGGAATCATCTTCTTCAGAATTGAGCTTCATTAATTCATTAGCAAATTGCCCATATTTAAAGTTTTTTTCGATTGCTGATAATCCTCTTCATGGTGTCATTCCAGTTTCCATTGGGAATTTATCCTCCTCTCTCGAAAATTTCTATGCTTACAGTTGCAACATTAAGGGTCACATTCCGGATAGTATTGGCAATTTAAGCAACTTGGTCGTACTTTCTCTATACAATAATGAGTTGTCTGGTAATATTCCTCATACTATCAAACATTTTCATAAGTTTCAAGGATTATCTCTTGGTACAAACAATCTGGGAGGTCCAATTCCTAAAGGTCTGTGTGATTTACACAACCTGTTTATCCTAGGTTTAGGTGAAAATCAATTATCGGGTCCAATTCCTGAATGTCTAGGAAATGTCTCTTCTTTAAGAGAGGTTTACCTCGCTTCCAACATGCTGACTTCTAGCATACCATCAAACTTATGGAGCCTCAAAGATTTGTTGAAGCTAGACCTGTCCAATAATTCCTTGAGTGGAACTTTACCTCCGAAAATAAGTAATTTATTGACAGTAAACAATATCGATCTATCAATGAATCAGTTGTCAAAGTCTATCCCAACCACCATTGGGAATTTAAAAACTTTGGTTAATCTATCTTTGGCACATAATAGACTTGAAGGTACTATTCCTATGTCCGTTGGGAGCATGTTTAATTTGGAGACACTAGACTTCTCTTACAATGACCTCTCTGGTTTGATTCCAAGGTCCATTGAAAACCTTCAACACCTTGTCTCTTTTAACATCTCTTTCAATGCTCTAAGTGGAGAAATTCCTACTGGTGGTCCTTTTAGAAATTTCACTATGGAGTCTTTTAAGGCTAATAAAGCATTATGTGGAATCCAGAGGTTTCATGTCCCTCTCTGTCATACGGCTTCCAATCGTAAATCAAGGAAAAAGAATGTGAAATTTGCTCTATTCATTATTGTTGGAGTGATCGCACTAATCATTGTTATCTCATTGGCCTTTGTCTTTATAAGATATAGAAAAAGAGATAAGTCAAGTAAAAGAACTGATGAGCAAGTGGCTATTTTATCAGAAAGAATATCCTTTTATGAAATCTTGCAAGCAACTGAACAGTTCAACGAAAGCAATTTAATAGGTTCTGGGAGTTTTGGTTCTGTTTATAGAGGGATTCTCAAAGATGGGAAGGTTATTGCAGTGAAGGTATTTAATATGCAAAATGAAGCTGCTATTAGGAGTTTTGACATCGAGTGTGAAGTACTACGTAACATTCGTCACCGAAATCTTACCAAAGTCATAAGCAGCTGTTCCAATGAAGATTTTCGGGCTTTAGTACTTGAATTTATGTCCAATGGAAACCTTGAAAAATGGTTGTATTCACACAACTATTGTTTGGATATAGTGCAAAGATTAAATATAATGATTGATGTTGCATCTGCAATGGAATATCTTCATCATGGCCATTCAACACCCATCGTTCATTGTGACTTGAAGCCTAGTAATGTGTTGCTAGACGAAGAGATGATTGGTCATGTATGTGATTTTGGGATAGCAAAGCTTTTGGGCAACGAGGAGAGCATTGTGCTAACCAAACGTTTAGCTACATTCGGTTACATTGCTCTAGGTTCAATATTTGTATTCTGCATATGAATTACATTTTTTATTTAATAGTATCTTATTGCATTATGATTTTTGTTTAATTTATCCAGAGTATGGTTTGGAAGGGCAAGTTTCGATAAGGTGTGATGTTTATAGTTATGGTGTGATGTTGATAGAGACATTTACAAGGAAAAGACCAAGTGATGACATGTTCGTTGGAGACTTGAGCTTAATGAGTTGGGTTCAAAACTCACTTCCACAATCATCGCATGAGGTTATAGATGCCAACTTATTCATCAATCTTGACCAACAACATAGGGACAAAATCGTGCAATGTGCATCGTCCATCTTGGAGTTGGCTTTAAAGTGTTGTGCAGAATCACCGAGTGATAGAATAAATATGAAAGAAGCTCTAACACAACTGCTCAAAATCAAATCTCTATTTTCCCTAGCCTTGCAAGGATGACGCCCTGAACTTCACAAAAATAAAGGGATGAATCTTGTTATTAATTTTTTGGCTTTAGTTTTATTATATAGTAGCACGCGTGTTTAAACAATTTATTATCGTCTTGTAAAATGGATTGAGAAACATATTATGGGCATATAATATATAATTAGAAATTCAATGTTGGTTCATAGATTATACAAAATAAGGAAAACGCTAAATTGAATGTTTTGAATATTCAATTTATTAGCACTTACAACATTCAATTTATTAACAATTTGAGTGGTTTATATATATAGTCTACAGTTTACCAAATATTAACATAAATTAAGCAACTACCAATTTTTTGGGCAGGAGTTATTTCAGAGGAGATTGGCAATCTTCAGAATCTGGTTGAGTTATTAGTATGCTTATTTAGGGAACAAGTATAAACTCACTTGGAACCAATTAAGAGATATTGGAAATCTTTTCAATTATTGGGTTTTGACAATTTCAATCACATATGAATCAGTTTTCTCAATTATGTCTCAACTTCTTAAAATGAGTTTCAACATCGAGTGTGAAGTACTACGTAACATTCGTCACAGAAATGTCACCAAAGTCATAAACAGTTGCTCTAACGAAGACTTCAAGGCATTAGTACTTGAATACATATATGCCCAATAGAAGCCTTGAAAAATCGTTATATTCCTACAACTATTTCTTGGATATAGTGCAAAGATTGAATATAATGATTGATATTGCATCCGCATTGGAATATCTTCATTATGGCTATTCAACATTTATCGTTCATTGCGACTTGAAGCCCAATAATGTTTTGTTAGATGAAGATATGATTGCCCATGTATGTGATTTTGGGATAGCAAGACTTTTAGGCGACGAGGAGAGCATTGTGCTAACCAACACCCTAGCAACATTTGGTTACATGGCTCCAGGTTTAATCTTTTTATTCTTAGATTACTTTGTTTTTCGTATCTTCTTGCATTATGATTTGTAATTGCTTAATCTATTTAGAGTATGGGTTGGAAGGTCAAGTTTCAAGAAGGTGTGATGTTTATAGTTATGGTGTGATGTTAATGGAGACGTTTACTAGAAAAAGACCAAATGATTATATGTTCGTCGGAGATTTGAGCTTCAGGAGTTGGGTTCAAAACTTGCTTCCACAATCATCACATGAGGTTATGTAAGATCTTGCAATGTGTATCGTATATTTGGAGTTGGCTTTGAAGTGTTGTGGAGAATTACTACGTGATTGGATAAACATGAAAAAAGCTTTAACACAGCTGCTCAAAATCAAATCTCAATTTTCCCTTTCAAATTAGATAATTCCCTGAACTGCACAAAATAAAGAGATGAATCTTTTCATTTATATTTAGCTTCAGTACTTTTACTATCCAGTAGCACTTTTATTTAAACAATTTACTTGAAGACAACGTTATGTATTCTATCTGTTATCGTCTTGCAAAATTGATTGAGAAAGATATTATGAGCATATAATACATAATGAGAAATTAAATGCTAGTTCCTAGCTTCAAATCGCTAAAATAGAGTTGGAAACCAATTCTTGGATGCTCGCATGTGCGAAATCAACAATTTTGGAGTACTAAAATTACAAAAAATTTAAAAGTTATGAGATTTAACTGCAAAAACTGATTTGCACAGAACTGAAATTATCAAGAATAGTGTGAATTTCTCGGACAGCAATTCTACAGGTGTGAATTGAGTGAAAATATTAAAGGCTAATTACCTAATCCTCAGATTCTTTAATTCGTCGGTAATTATCAAATGAAATTTTGTCGGTAAATATTTTTAAACAATTTTTTTTATTTTTTTCATAAAATTTACGGATGGAATTTCCATCTATAATTCGGTGGAAAAAAATCAAATTAAATTAAGAATCTTCTTCCCCATCCTCTCACAGTTGAGCCCTCTATTTCGAAAATTTTAAACCAAGATTAGCTAATAGCTCCTCCTATGGAGTTAACTGCGGACTATATTTGGAAATTCAAATCTTGTACATTTTTTATAATCCTTGTAAATCTCTGAATGTATCTATATATACTGTATAGCTCCAATGTAGAAGTAATTCAATAAAGAAAATACAGAAATTCTCTTTTTTGTTCGTGATCTTGCATCCAAGGGCTGTCTAGTTGTTTCATATGTCAACACTTTGGATCAGTTAGCCGATCTTCTTGCCAAGCCTCTTGCTCGATCGTGTTTTCAAGACTTACGCTCCAAAATCTCTGTTACTGATAGAACGTCGATTTTGCGGGGCGTATTAAGAATAAATCATCAGGATCATCGAAGATTAGCTAATAGCACCTCTTATGGAGTTAATTGCGGACTATATTTGGAAATTCAAATCTTGTAATATCTTTGATGGTCCTTGTAAATCACTGAGTATATATATATATATATATATATATATATATATATATATATATATAACTCCTATGTAGAAGTAATTCAATAAAAAAATACAGAAATTCTCTTTTTTTATGTGTTTCCCTGTTTTATTTCCTTTTATTTAGTTGATATTTAATTAAATTGGATATATGTTAAATTGGATAATTTTAGTTGATAGATTTTAAAGGACTTTTTAAACTGAAAAAAGTCATGCGGATTTAAAAGACTTTGCAAGAGTTTTATGACTTTTAAGATTTTGCAAGATTCTGTAAAAACTTTTTAATCAGAATTTTAATGGATTCTGTAGGACTTTGTGGACTTTGCAGAACTTCATGGATATATGACATACGATAAGAGTTCAAGGTTTTTTTCATACATTCGAATTTTAAAAGAGTCAAAGATAAAAATAAAATATAACTGAAAATAATAATAGAATAATGAAAGTAACATATGCTAAAATATTTCAATCAAGTACACCAAAATAACACCAAAACAATATAGTTCCATTAATCCAAAATGTTTTCATACACAATGTTCAACCCACCAGCAGTTCCACCCCCGAAGACAATCTTCAAATCCTCATAATCAACCATACTTTTTCCTCGAAGATTTTTGTGACTTGGGTGGGACTAGCAAAAAAAATAATTGCATCATTAATATATTGAAAATAATATAATGCACTACACTTGTAAACTATTAATATATTGAAAAGATTACGAAGTAATCTCACCTTTAAGTACTCTTTCCATATTTCATCACTAGCGGTGAATGTCTTTAAAATTGGGTCCCACCCAAAGCCAGAATTGTTGCGCATAAGTGATGACATATTATTATATTGTTTCTTAAACCACTTCATTCGACTCAGGTAATGATTATACGTTTTAGGAAACTTAATTTTAGCATTGAGACGAGGAAGGATGACTCTCTCTACATTTAATTTGCTAATTGACCCATTAGCATCACACAGTCCACTTTTTATAGCATCCACTATCAGTTTTAACAATTCATCGGAATCCTCCTTGGTCCAAGCTTCATAGTTTTCTTTCTCTTTTCCCTTTCCTTTATTATTTCCTTGTGAATCTCCCATTTGAATTACTAAAAAAAAGTAACGGGAGTATTTTCAGATGAATGAAACTATGAATTCTAAAAGATAAACATGTTTCAAATCTGTACTTATTGGAGTGAATTTCAAATATACACAATCGTCATAAAAAGATATGGATGAAACCATTAACAAGTATTACCCAATACAAACAAAGAGATACAATATATACATGAAAACGCCAATAGCATCACCCAATACAAACAAAGAGATACAGTATATACACACAAACTGCAGCAATCCACTGCACCAAAAGCTGAAATAAACAAATAACCAAATAGACAAATTACAAACAAATCGACAATAAACAGCATGGCATCATGGTCTATCAAAATTATCTCAAACAACCTCCACCAGAATCTTAAGCATATTCATTGAGAACAAACTTCAAAAAAAAAAAAAAAAAAACATCGGAATCACATAAATCAAGCACGTTAATTCAACAGATAAAAACCATTACGCAACAAAACTCAGTCCACCAAGAACTAGCTTCCTGAAAAAATGTCGATTAATTAATCAGTGACATAAAAAAACCCCAGATAATGAATAGTAAATCCCTAAATTTAATTCGAACCCTTAAAAAAACCCACCAACAGAATTATAGCAATATTGAAGTTTAAAGGGACTAAACACATGCAAAGCTGCAAAACACGAATCTGTTTGTAAATTACAAGATGAAAAGGTTTATTCCGCTTTAACAACCTCAAATTAAACAAAACAAAATCAAATCCCGAACGAAGAATGAGCTGATCTTGGTATGTATTCACCACATCCCAAATCAGATGCGTCAATTAAAAAGAGCTTCCTTCACACACATCCCCCCTGATTGATCGGTAATCAGCAAAACAATAATTGACATCAATTCAATGAATAAATCAATGATTCCAGAGGTTATCGAGCTCGCATCTTATTCGTGGAAAAGTTTGAGATCGTAGAATAACATTGCAGATCTATCAAATCGGATTCGAATTTCGGAAGAATAATTGAAGACTACAGTATATACATATCACAATTTTTTTTTCATAGAATTGCAGTATAAAGACAAAGGTGAAGAGACATTACTTGAGGAAGCACTTCAACAGTCACTTCAAGAGTCCTCTAAAATCTGATGGGTTTGGATGGGATTGTTGGTATTTATAGATACCACTAAAAAGTCCTTCAAAATCCATCTAACACAACAATCCTATAAAATCCTTATATTTTTGAATACCAATGGATTATTTTTAAATAGTAAAAAGTCTTGCATGAATACCAATGGATTTGAATGGACCCTTTAAAAAATCTTGAAAATCCTGATTGAATACCAGTGGATTGTTTTTAAGTGACATAAAATCCTGATTGAATACCAGCGGATTTTTTTACAAAAAAAAAGTCTTTTAAAATCCTGTGATATGTGTTATATAATGTAATTTTAGTTCATGTGTTAAATTGGATATTAGTTGATATGTGTTAACTTGAATATTAGATTTTAGTTGATCATATGTATTGGTGCATGGTGATAATTTCATATGTGTATTGGATGCATTGGTGTATTTTAGTTTATTTAGTTTATTAGATGAATTTTAATTAAATGGTATAGTAGATGAATTTAGTTTATTTAGAATTAATTACTTTTTCGCCCAACAACATATCGATTCTGGCAATTGTGTCTATTAACTTTTTGGGCTGGCGATTTTATCCTTTATCCTATGAAAATTCAGAAATTTAACCCAAATTCACCCCGAACAATCAAATCGAACTAAATTCGCACATGACTCCCTATTTTCGGGTTAATTGACCCAAATTGCTGGTGTGTAATTCATTTTAAATAAAAGTGGGTTATACTTGGACACATAAACATCTTATTTGGCATAAAAATCAACACATCATTACTCCACATCATTTCCCACCAAAACATTATTTATAAATAAGTAAAACAAAACAGAAAAATTAAAAAAAATTAAAAAATCTGAAAAGAGAGTTCTTCCCCAAATGTAGAAAAAGAAACTCCAACCTTGATTTCATCCTCAAATTTCACCCTTTTCATCTTCAAAAACAGAATACCACTTCAAATGTCATACGTAACAGGCGATATGATTGTAATTGTGGAAGAAGGGCTGTTATTCGACCCCATGGACAAATGACAATCCTGAAAGAAGATTCAATTCATGGCTCTATTATAATGTAAGAAAACTTTGGTGTGCTCTTTCCTCATTTTCGAGAAGGGTTTTTCTTGATTTCACGCCTGAAAATTGGATTTATGTTCCATTATCCCTTATCCTTCTCTTGTTTTTCTTGTAGAAGGCTCTCAAAACCAACATTCATTTGCATACTTCTTCTTTATAAATAATTGAAGAACATTCTTCGAAATTTAGGATGATCAGATGGTGGATATCATCCCTTCAATTGTAGATCTTTTCGTGAGTTCTTTTGTGCATATTTAGCACAGCTGTCGCGGGCGATCTCGCACAGACAATTACTGATATTGTTTTTAAGCCTAATTTGACTTTTGGGTTGCAAAGAGCACTCATTCGAATTTCTTAGGTTGCTCACCCAATTCGTGCTCTCTATATGATTAATTCTGTTTTGTTTTGCTTATTTATAAGTAATATTTTGGTGGGAAATGATGTGTGTTTTCACTTTCAAATTTAATCATATGTGGAGTGATGACATGTCAATTTTTATGCCAAATAGGATGTTTATGTGTTCAAGTATGGCCCACTTTTATTTAAAATGAATTACAAATCAGTATTTTCGGCCAATTAGTCCGAAAATAGGGAGTCATGTGCAAATCACGTGCGAATTGAGCCCGATTTGATCGTTCGGACTGAATTTGGGTTAAATTTTCAAATTTTCAGAAGATAAATGATAAAATCGTCAGCCCGAAAAATTAATAGGCACAATTGCCAAAACCGATAAGTTACTAGACAAAAAAAGTAATTAATTTGTTTATATATTAGTTGAAGATATTGTTGATTGGTTTACCTAAGTAAGTTGATAGATTTTGTTTGATTGGTTTTCTATATTGTTGATTGGTTTTAATGTTAAATATGATATTGATTATTTGCTAAATGATTAATTACTTGATTTTAAATGTTATTAATATTTTTCTATTTAATTTCCATTATCAGAATTAAGTATTATATATTTAATAAACTTATTGTAATATAAAAATAGAAAAAATAATGAAATAAAATTAAAAATATTTTTCTCACGGAAATTTAGTCGATAAGATGTGATTTTTTATTTTTTTTAATTTAACTTACGGAATTACCAATAGAATTTTCCATCGGTAATTCCGTCAGTAATTTGGTGGAAATTTTCCACAAATTATTACTCAATTCTATCAGTAATAATTTTACTGATGGAAAATTCCGTTAGCTATGGAAAAATATTTCCATCAATAAAATTTTGCCTACAAGAATATTAAGAATGGAAATTTTTGTTGGTAAATAGTTAATTGACATAACTTTAAGTGTTACCGACGAAAAATTCCATAAATAATCTGTTGTTTTATTGTAGTGAGTTTTGGCCAGAGCTGCCTTGTTCAGGCATAACTTGTTTCTAGGACAGAGCTGTTTTTCTCGCCCAGACCTTGTTTCTTCGGCAAGGCTGCCTTTCTCGGACAGAGCTGTTTTCCTCAGGCATAACTCGTTTCTTGGGCAGAGTAGATTTTTTATTCTGCTGGACAAACTCATATTCAAGGGCTTGTTTCTTTTAGTCTTATGGTTGCCTCCCAATTCAGATCTCTGTTAGATAGATTTGGTGTTCCATCTTGTATTTGATTGTTGATGATGTCGTTTATACGTACATGTCGTGAATAACAAATGAAACATATACTATAAGATAATCGTGTGCACCTCCATAGATTTTGTAGTGTACCCAATTGGATTTAGGGGAGTTCATTTTCAATTATACTTACAATGTCCCCACTTTTTAGCTACTTACGGTACGTAATCTTATAATTATTTTATATTAGGGTAGAATGCTCGAAATCCTCATGTATTCATTCCACTTTGTTAAAAGAATGACACCATCTACACGTAGGATATTTAAAATCCGGCACACGTTTCATATATTAATTGGATCAAACGCTGTTAATTTTTATCTTGAATTATTTGTTATACCTTTGAAATAGAATTATATTTTAATTATAAACAAGAATTTAGCAAAAAGAGAAAAAAGAAAAAAAGGAATTCGAAGAGAGAGAAAATTGGAGCAAGAAACTCTTCCCAGTGGGCACTCCAATTGGAGAGAAGTAGTCTAGTCTTGACGGCCTTCTAGGGACGGATTCTAGGTCTGGAGATGGATTATAGGGAGGGCTGCCCACCACGTAGAACAACGATTGAAATAGCCGAATTCCTCTTCCCAAGATGAAAGAGACCAATCCGCCCACGACCTACTGAGGGGGACGGCTTTGAGGAAGAAGAGTCGGGGTCTGAGGAGTCTTTTAAGAACCAAAAGAGAGAGAATATTTAGCTTGAACCATAACTTTCTTCCTTTTTTATTTTCTCATTATCAAAACAATGCAATTTCATTACTTTTGTAAATATAAATATACAAAAAAATGTTTCATAGTAAATTAATTAATTTTAGGAAATTGAAATTACCAAATATTGGAATATGAACTGTAAATGGTAAGATATTTTTTTAAACTCATATCAGGCTGACACATATAGATTTAATCGCGATGACCAAATTTTAATAAATAAATATAATATATGTGTGTCTATTTATATAGTATTTAATAAGATTAATAGTTTGAACAAATCATGTAATATCAAAATGATTTATAGATTAAAAAAACCAATATTTAAACATATTTTCAAATTATTAGAGATCTACTGTGGGTAAAAATCAAATTTTCAAATTAGTTTTTATTTTTATTTTTTTATGCATAATACATAATCATCATAATGAGATTCGATTTTTGTGGGAATATTCTTTAAGATATTTCTCAAATTGGAGATAATATTTTATTGAAATATAATATTTATATAATGATCATATTTATTTAATGGATCGATTTTTTATACAAATTAAGAGGTTAATTAATATTTTTTAACAGTAATATTTATCACATAAGCCGTCCTCTGTCGAAGGTTCCACTGATGCCACAAAGTACCGAAGTGCAATCGGAGGACTCCAATATCTCACATTCACAAGACCAGATATTGCATTCGCTCTAAACAAGCTTGCCCAGCACATGTCTTCTCCTTCCGCATCACATTGGGACGCTGTCAAGCGTTTATTTCGATACCTGAAAGGTACCCTTCATCATGGGCTTCTGTTGCAGAAATCACATTCTCTTCAACTTACTGCCTATACCGATTCTGATTTTGGTAGGGATCTGGGTGATGGAAAATCCACCTTTGCATATGTCATCTTTCTTGGTTCTAACCCCATTTCTTGGCGCTCTCGTAAACAACGAGGTGTTGCTCGATCATCAACTGAGGCAGAGTATCGAGCTTTGGCTTCTGCTGCATCTGAGGTTTGTTGGCTTCATCATTTGTTCAGTGAATTGGGCATTCTCTCTCCAGCACCTCCTCGCCTTCTTTGTGACAACATGGGTGCCACACGGCTTGCACTCAATCTGGTTCAACACTCCAGAATGAAGCACATCGCTATTGACCTTCATTTCGTTAGAGACCTAGCATCTAAAGGCCGGTTATCCGTCGCATATGTTCACACAGATGATCAACTCGCTGACTTGCTCACAAAACCATTGCCTCGCTCACGCTTTCAATCTCTTCGATCAAAACTCTCTGTCGCCGATGGGACGTCGATTTTGAGGGGGCGTATCAAGGGATAAAATATATTCTCATATTTTGTATAATACTGTGTATCTCTATGATTGATTAATTGTTTGATTGAGAGATTTTAGGAAGTTTGTTGTAACTCTCTCAATCTATATATTGTTGTATCATTCTTTTGATTCAATGGGAAATATTTTTCCAATCCATTATGAACTACTAATTTGATTGATGAATGTAAATCAATTACTGTGGTCTGCTCTATTTTGTGGATGTTAGATATTCAAAACAAACTAGTGGTGGATTTACATTTGTTCTTAAATTTATTTTCCTATTTATAAGGCATGTTTCTTGTATAGCCATTGATTTCCCTTCTTTTCCTCTGAATCGTCGAATAGCATTACACTTTGTCCTATCCTTGTACCCTAAACCCTTCATAACATTGATTCATCTTTTTTTCTTTTGCAAGAATAGTTTCGTATAGCACGTATTCTCTCCTCTATCGACATTGATCATCCTTTCACACTATTTTGTTTCCGTTTAGTTGATTATATTTTCTGTGTGAAGAAATGGGAGGGAAGGTGTACTTGAGAATGAATCGCTTTGAGGTTAAGCTTGAAGGGATCAAATTCAAGCCAAAGGATTTTGAATGTAAGATGGATTTTCTCTTCCCAAATGGGAAGGTTTGGGATCATCCACCTGTCGTTGGCCTTGATGTTATGCGTCACCCTCGTGATCCCTCGATTTTGCTCGTACTATTGTGTTTCGGTGTTGGTTGTGTGATTCTCAGGTTCGTTGATGGGAAACCACTGCCCCCTCCGATCCTCAAGTTCCTTTCCGACAGGAAGATTCACTTTGTTGGGTTCGGTATTCCAGAGAAGAAAGGCTTGTTCCCATTCGAAGAACTGGGGTTGTCCAAAAATGAAGTGGACATTGGCTACTTAGCTGCAAGGATTCTAAAACAGCCCAAATGCAAGAAATGGGAGTTGACTGAGCTGGCTCGTAAGATTCTTGGAATCAAGAAAATGGTGGGGTTAACAGACGCTTCATCTTCTCCGAGGCACGAGCAAATAAAATGCGCAATTTGCCAGCTCTTTGTCACCAGTGTCATTGCCATGGCAGATGGCACTACTACGCGAAGATGATAAGAAGAAACCGAATGTTTCTCCCAAGAAAAGGTCATTTCTGAAGAACATGAATTCTCTGCATACCCTGGCCGAATGATGGTTCAAAAGCAAGAAGAAATACGAGACGGATCAAGCCGATGAGGAGACAGAAAACACTCATGTTAATATAGGAGAACTTGAAGATTTGCTTAGTGATGAGGACTTTTTAACTCAAGAGAGTCCATTCAATGAAATCCATGAGAAGGATGGTGATGAAGAGGATGATTTAGATGATGATTGTGGCAGGGATAAGATCAAAATGCCCTTGAAGGGAATATTGAAATGTCCATCGACACGTTACAATTCGCCTCCTATGGAAGAAGTAGCTCCAACAACGCCAAAAAGTGCGTTGAAACGAGCCAATTCAAAAGGGTGTAATGTAAGCTTCAAGTGTGAATAACTGTTTGTGTAGCTAACAAAGGTTTTGTTTCATCTGAGCCTTCTAGATTAGAGGTTTAGCTATTGAAACTGTTGTGTACATAAAAAGGATTCTATGAACGCTTCAACCAAATCACATATTTGAAGGTGAAAATTCCATACTCGAAGCATGAAAAGGCATACTTAACAGCGCACGGTCGACCGTGCCCTGGTACACGGCCGTGCGCGGTCCCATCGCACCGTGCGATGGTTTTAAAAGAGCGTTACTCAAAAATCCAAGTCAGAAAAATGAAAGAAAAAAAAAAGGGGAAGGAAAATTAAAAAAATTGATTGTTTTATTACTTAAAAAATCTAAGTCAGAAGAATGAAAGAAAAAAAAAAGAGGGGGAAGAAAAATTAAAAAAATTGGGGTGTGTTGAGAAGACATTGAGGTGTGGATATTCCTTTTTCTTTTTTTCAAAATTTAAGAATAAAATTAGAATATATTTATTTTTTAATTTTTTTAATTAAATAAGCAAAAAGTTGGGATGTGCTTGGAAATTCTTGGTCAGTGTATTCCCACCTTCAAAAAAATTAAGTATTATATGGGCTGGGCCAGGCAAACTATAAATATCCATATTCTGTTGGGCCGTTGTTATGGTGATGGGCGTGTCCAATCCATGCCACCTCTTAAGCCTATCAAAATCCTTTTAAACCTAACAAAATTCCAAAAACGAATCGCTACCACATTCTGCAATCAGTCATTTGAAATCCATCATCAAAGCTTCGTCTTCTTCAAGGTAACCTAACCCTATACACGACAGCGTTTTATCTACGTTTCGGTTGCGATTGATTGTAGTTGAGATTTAGTATATCCGAAATGCCTAAAATTGTAAGAAAAGTGTTATTGATGTTATTTTTTGTTTCGATAATCTGGTTGTGTGTGTATATATATGTATGTCAATTGTAGTTGAGATGTATGCAGTATATCTGAAATTCTTGGCTCCTATTGGATTAATTGATTCAAGACTAGTGATCGATAATACTGTTGTGATTGTAGATACCTAAGGTGGTGATTATGGCTGGTCCTCTGAAAAGGCAGCGATTATCAATATCAAATGGCGATCGCGTTTGTATGCTTTCACTTTCACATTCGGCGGATGAAGGAGGTGAAGAACTTGTTGATGAATACAAATTATATTTCTTGGATTTGGAAATCTCTGCCGGTGGAGGCATCATCTGCGATACTAATCCAATACCTGCTGATGGGGCTGCCGGTTTCACCTATATTCTTCCTAATCTCCGATTTGATGTCAGTACGAGGCCCCTAACCTTTTGTTTATTAGGTTCCACCTTATATATTTTTGAGGGATTTCAGTATCCCAAGATCGAATATCAGGGAAAGTTGGCATTTAAATTGGACCTTTGTCAAACCACCTTCCCCCCCAATCACAAAGTTGAGGATTCGGAGCTAGAGAGGCACAAGGTCCGTGGCATGCATACCTCCAAATTCCGTCCTCGTGCCGTCCCCACCCCAGATGGTAAAAAAATCCTAGTTTTCTCAACTCGATTTCTTGGTGTCGGAGAAGAAGATCCTGATTTTCACTTTGAGCTGTACGATCCTAGTGCGGACTCGTGGGAAAAACTCCCTGGATTCTCCTCCTTTCATTTTATTCAGATGGAACCCTGGAGCATATCAGCATATTCTTTCATCAACAATCATCTTTTCTTCTTCCAACTGCCCACGGCAATGTTTGTTCTAGATCTTGAATCAATTGGAAAAGGGTGGCGGTGTATTGGTGATGTGCATGATTCTGATCCGTTCGTTCCTTGGGATAATGGCTATTTTCCAACAATCAATAGCGAGTTTGTTTTCACTTGTAGCAAGATATATGATGCTAGAGAATTTGGATTGTCTCGAGAAGAAAGGGCCCCAAAACCATCAGTGATTGTTCCACAATCATCATTTCCTCCCACTAATCTAGAACCTTATCCTTTTGATTTCAGCGCAATTTATCCTTCCATCACACTTCTTCGTCATGACATTGACCGTAAAGTTCTTCATTGGTGTGCTTTAAACTGTGAAAGTGTTCCGTTCTCCACTGATGATGTATCTTTCACTCGTGTATTGCTTGATGGTTGTATCACAAATCTTTCCAAGCTCAATACCCAGATTAAGAGGACCTTGCAACTGCTCATTGATCATCGCCATTGCCTGTGTGATATTATGCTTGTACCAACCGTTTTGAGTTGACTCTCGTGTGTCATTGTCAACTCTTTTTTTGGTCTGTCCACAAGAAACTGTATTAGGTCATGCTTGTTGTTCATGGTGTTGTCTCTTTTTGTGCGTGTGTCCATAAGAAACTGTACTGGAGTATGTGCTTGTTGTTCATACTGTTGTCAACACTCTTTAGTGAATGTCATAAGAAACTGTAATGGATGCTTCTTGTTCATGGTGTATGTGTTGCTTAATTTATTATTTATTTGTGGTGGGGTTCATTAATACTTTATTTAATTTTCTCTCTGTAAAAGAGTTTAGTCATCAATGGCTCAATTTAGTGGCTAAAACAGGTAGTGAATACTGCGATGTAAAAGTAAAACCAAGTCCAAAATGGTTTTTACAATATTTGTTTTTAAGAGAAAACTGCATGTATTGTCATGATATCGGGAAACATTGGTTGATACATCTATTTCATTTCATTTTCATGATATCCAACTATGTACAAGATGCTTCTGAAATACTTGTTTATTGAAACGAATGTGATGAATTTAGTTTGAACTTTGAACACGATCTGGTAGTGGCGTATGAGCGCAAAACATTAGATTTTCAGCATGTCGAGCAGTCTTCCCCCACGGTTAGGGTGGAAAGCCGTGATGAGGGGTCAACACTCATGCGGGCCTTGCCCACTCTGTCCTCATGGATCAAACATAGCGGATCAGATAGCCTATCCAAGCACTCGAGGCTGTGCTTACCATTTACCTTGTATCATCTGAAGGCTGGAGAAGTGAAACCAATGCCCTTTCTGCGATATGATATCAAATGGCTGAAATCGCTTGTTTATTACTCTGACTAGCAACAAGAGCTTTGTTCCTCCTGCGTCTGCTATGTTCCGTGCTAGTTTGCTTTAGTAAATGGATCATTATTAGTGGTTTATGTTTTGTTTATGGACCTACTTTGTTCCTTGCTAGTTTATTTTAGAGAATGGATTATTATGTTTCGTAAATGGATGTCTCGAGCATGCTTCTATTTATGTATGCTTGTTTTAACACCTAGCTCATGCACCTTATGAGTTGATGATATCTCTTGCATTTGCTAGCATAAGCTGATGACTCTTTGATTTATGCTTCAATTTATCTCCTCATAAATTGTATAGAATGTATGCATGTGGAAGATCTTGATTGATTCATTCTGAGATTATTTGTTGTTGTCATCAAAAAGAACGTTTGTTGAATATATTCATTCTGCTTGGTTTTGTCTGTGATTAATAACATTTACTCTGCCAAATGAAGCATATTTTACAAGATTTACTTCATTATGACACAGCTCCACCTATTAATATCAAAATCATTTGCCAACAAATTATGAGAAATTTATTCTTCAAGAATCTTACACCACCTTTTTATTTTCTGGTTTACAACATGTGAGATTGAGAAAAAAATGATACAACATCAAGAAAATAAAAATCAGAACAATGCATCTAATTTCATGCTATGCAATCATCTGACGTCTTTGGTTGTTCACGGTGAATGCAGTTCAACTCAAGATTATCTAAAAACGGAGACAAAAAAAAGTCCTATTACTAGCAAAAACAGATTCTCAAAACCACCAAATATAACTCGGGCTCCAAAGGACGTGTGCAATTAGATAATACAAAACACTAAGGGATCCCTCCAACAACAGACGATACACAGATACGACTATAGGTAGGTCTTCATAATTAGCAATGTCAGAAAATTGAAAAGACCATGAGATGTCGCCTCAATCCACTCTCCCATATCTTTGGCATTCACAAGAGAAGTTGACAGGGCCACAAAAGGATCTTCGACTAAAAGATCCTCACATGATTTGAGTTCTATAAAAAAGCCATGTGTTCAAATTTGAATTATTATTTTGATATGAAATAGGTTTGGCATCAACACAAAAGGATAGAATTGGTTCCCTAAGTAAAAGTTTACACTAATATACTACTCTGTCTTTTGCAGCATTTATATAAGCTTTTGTAGTAAAAAATGATGTCATAAAATGAAATACTGATATAATCAAAGATTCAACAAAAATTCCACTTTGGATACTCCATAACTCAACTGCAATTTAGAAGGCTAGATGGTAGAGTCTGGTCATATAAGATTACCTGTAAATGAAGCGCTGATGATCTGATCAGAATTGTCTAGAAATCTAGATGTAATAACCACCTGGCTACGTTCGATCACTCCTTTTTTTTCTTGAAATTATCCAAAACTGCAATGAATAATCCCCTCAAGTCACACCTTCCCCTGTTGGTATCAAGCACCTACAAAATTTTGTGAACCAAACAGTTAGGTACATTTTATGTCCATCATAAGAATTCGCAAAATCTCGAGAGTGACTTCTTTTCTAAAAGAAAATTGAACATCCAAAATGGAAAGAGCAAGTATATGAGAGAGAGAGAGAGAGAGAGAGAGAGAGAGAGAGAGAGTAGAAGCTTACGCTGGCTTTCGAGTACAATGCCACAGTAAATTATTTTTTAAAAAGTAATTAATAAATTAAGTTGTACAAATTAAGAGGTTAATTAATATTAATTAAGTTGTACAAATTAAGAGGTTAAAATAACTTTAGAGTAAGTTATATTAATTATTTTTTAAGATTGTGTGGCTTATGTGACATCTCACGTGGACACATGAACTTAGACAACATATAATAAATTCGAATTGCAACAATGAATGAACGTTGTGGCTTTTTTTGCTAATTATATAAAAAGTTAGGATATTATTGCAATTTTGGAAATGTGGTGATTTTATTTTGCAATTTGATTTTTAAATTTGTTTTTGTTGGGAATGACGTAGCATTTGACATGACATTTGACGTGGTATGTTTTCCGGACATGTGGACTCCGGTCATCGGAAAATATAAATGTGGTCTAAATTGCAATGATAAAGAAAGGTCTTTTTTTTTTTTTTTGCAATTATTGAAAAGTGGGGATAAATTTGCAATTTTTAAAAAAATGGTGATGTTTTTTGCAATTACGTCTATATTTTATGAATTGAATTAACTATTTTATTTTCTTTTTTATATATAAATTAAGATAAGTCAGATGAATATCGTTCCAAAAGTGCACTAACCCGTGTAATTTGATAATAATTTGGGGGAACAAAGTAATTTTAAATCAGCTAGGACCTCTAAGATTATCTTTTTTAATTTGTTGTGATAAAGGTTTATGCTTTAATTTCTCCAGCCCAGCATAAAGTTGTTTGCTTTCAAGAAAAAAACATTTAAAAAAGGGTGCATGATTGATGGCGCTTAAAGCCAAAGACAGTATTTTTCTGTTTTTATTTTATTTGCAGTTAAAGGAAGATATATCATTTTCTCTTTAACTTTATATCTTCATCAATCAGGCATGTTACACATTTGGTGTTATCCAACGTCTTTCTTTGAGAAAATCAACTCGCTTTTTCTCCACATTAAATGCATATCTATAAAACCAGAAAAAAATTTGTGAGCTATGCTCTTGATTTTATAATTTTTTTAACGATTATTAATCCATGGATTTGTTGATTTTCTCAATTAATCATATGGGATGACCTCTTTAACCATGAGACCCAACTCAATTTCCTTGAAGCATACAGAGAAAATTAATCTTTGTGCTGTAACTTAGCATTGCCCACATTCTACCATCAATTTATGTATTTCAATTTTGTTTCTCTAACTTTTTTTTTTTTTTAATTTTGATTTAATTTGACTCAAAATATCATTTTCTGCCTACATAGAAGTTAGAATTGAAAGGTCCACATTAACAATTCTGACATCCACATAGACAAAAATCAAAATTTCTAGCAAAATCGATGAAAATTGCAAAAAAAAAAAAAGTGATAGTTAGAGAACCAAAATTCGAATATATATAATTGATTGTAAAAAAATGAAAAAACATATAAGACAAGATTTAAAATTCTTAATTAGTCGAGCTAGTTTTATAGAAGGCTAAGTTACAATATCAATTAATGGGAAAATTTTAATTTTGGCACCCTTAGTAAATTCCCTTTTCAGTTGTGATGGTTGGTATTCGATCAATATTTGAAATTGTATCAAGTTTGGTACATATATTATACTATCAAATTTTATAAATATCTAGCGAAAATGTACAATTGTGATGGAAAGTTGTGCTCAAAATGGTACTCAGATTCGATACATTTCCTTTAGATTTGGACAGAAAGTTGACGGAAATACCAATCTTGATTCAATTTCAAACATTGGATACCAACTCTGAAAGTCGCAAAATTTACATGGGGTATTGCAACTGAAATAGGGATTTACTTAAGGGGCCAAAATTAAAATAAACCCTTAATTAATTTTGAACTTTCTCCCATTTTTGTATCAATTAGATTTAACTTCGAACTGAATCTTATCTTCAAGCTAAATATTAATTTGTATTATGCACCTTTTTTTTTCTTCTTTTTTTTTTTTGGTTTTTTCTCGAGTAGGTTTGGATGGGATAGATTTCGACAAGGTGTGATGTTTATATCTGTACTGATGAAACTATCTACAAGAAAAGTCCAAGTGATGAAATGTTTGTAGATGCCAACTTACTGGTGGCTACTGAGGAAAAACACTAAGACAAAATCCTGCAATGTGTATCACCCATAATAGCATTGGCTTTGAAGTAAACATGAAAGAAGCTCTAGAATGGTCTGAAACATTGAGGTAAGGCTTGTAAAACTGTGTATTCAGCCAACCTACGTATATACCTACCAATTGCTATCTTTGTGAGATGAAGGTAAATACTTCATATAAAAAAGAGTATATATTTAGGATATCCAGGAAAGGAAAATCAACATATATATATGATCGAGATGAAGTTGAAAAACCATACACTTCAAATCCATTTAAATTAAATCTATCTGTAAGTTGCATTACAAAAATAAAAATAAAAATTATTAGCGACATCAAAAATGTTGACGGGAAAATATTTATAATTATTAAAAATATTTAACAACAACATTCTATCACTAAAGCGTAATCAATTAAAGGTCTTCTCGCAAATAATTTTTTTACTACAATCAGCTTGTTGTTGCTAATACATTGAAGATCACATCATGTTGTTGCCTTGTCGCAATTAGTTTTTTTATTTTTTTTTATTTCATAATTAATTTTTTGTGATAACTTGTTGATTTATATCATTTTTTTTTTTGCAACAATATGTTGTAAAATAGATTTTTCTCGACAACTTTTGTAGTCGCAAAAAAAGTTCATTGTAAATATTCCTCTTTGTTGTAAAGTTGGGATCTGTTTTCTTTTAATTTTATTTTTTAAAATGCTATTTCTTGGATTAATTGACATTACATGTGATTATTGGAGAAAATCAGTGAATCCCTGTACTAATCATTGTTAATAAATTCATCAAATCAAAATGCGCGCGTCAGCTTTCTCTTCAAAAGACCAATAATAAACCAAAAAAGAAACACATCATTACAAGACGTTATATATGCATTAATGAAGAAAAAGTGGGTTACTTTGCAAACAAGACGTTAAATAACACCAAACGTGTAACATACCTAGCTAAAAGGGGTCTTCACTGATTGATGAAATAAAGAGTCAAAGAGAAAAAACTATATCTTGCATTAACTCCAATTATTTGATAAAAATAATTTCACATTCATTTTTCTAGATTTGCGATTTGAAACACCATAACAAAGAGGGACATGAAACCTATCGATTCCACATAATGCTTTATTAGCCGTAAAAGACTCCATAGTGAAGTTTATGAAAGGACCACCAATAGGAATTTCTCCACTTAAAGCATTGAAAGAGACATTAAAATAGCAAAGGTGTTGAAGGTTTTCAATGGATTTTGGGATGGAACCAGAAAGGTTATTGTAAGAAAAGTCTAGTGTTTCCACATTAAGCATGCTCCCAACAGACATAGGAATGGTACCTTCGAGTTTATTATGTGCCAAAGATATATTAATCAAAGTTCCCAATGGTGGTTGGGATAACTTTATTGATTCATTGATAGCTTTATTCTGGTTGTTGCCAATAAATTATCTATCTCCGTAGGTAAAATTCCACTCAATGAATTATTGAATAGGTTTAGTATCAACAAGTCTTTGAGGCACAACAAGCTTGGTGGTATGCTACTTGGAAGAAGGGACATTTCCTAGACATTCAGGAATTGGGTCTTCTAATTGATTGTTGCCTAAACCTAGGCTAAACAAGTTGTGTAAATCACACAGACCTATTGGAATTGGACCTCCCAGATTGTTCTCGCTTAGAGATAATGCTTGAAGCTCATGTAAATGTTTGACAGTATGAGGAATATTACCAGACAACTCATTATTGTGTAGGGAAAGTGTGACCAAGTTGCTTAAATTGCCAATATTAGCCGGAATGCGACCCATAATGTTGCAATTGTAAGCAAAGAATTACTTACTTAGGTTCTCCATTCTTGCCACCAATGGTTGTCGAAATTATGGTTGCACCATTCATATCCATTACAAAATTAAGCAAAAATATCTGTAATAATTTTCCTTAACACAATTAATTGTAACACTTTCTTTATTAAACAGTGAGATGTCTAGTACAAGCTCCATTTATTGTCAAATATCTGTACACCAAAGATTATTTCTACAAAACAACAAGTTCAAGAGGGCTAGTGTTACTTACACAGCTTGTTGGTTCAATTAATTGGTTATATTCAACCTTAGCCTTAGTAATTCAGGACCACCTGAGAATACTGAGATTTGATTTTGAGCAGCTGTGTTAGAGCTTCTTTCATGTTTTTCCTATCACTCGGTGATTCTTCACAACACTTCAAAGCCAACTCCAAGACGGATGATACACATTGCACAATTTTGCCTCTATGTTGTTTATCAAGATTGATGAATAAGTTGGCATCTATAATCTCATGGGATGATTGTGGAAGTGAGTTTTGAACCCAACTTTTTAAGCTCAAATCTCCAAAGAACATGTCATCACTTGGTCTTTTCCTTGTAAAAGTCTCCATCAACATCACACCATAACTATATACATCACATCTTCTCGAAACTTTCCCTTCCAAACCATACTCTAGATATAACAAATATCAAAATGCAAACAGATACAATTAAAATAAAGATCATGAAATGTAATATATAATATTTCGAATGAAAATATTGAACCTGGAGCAATGTAACCGAATGTTGCTAGGGTGTTGGTTATCACCATGCTCTCCTCGTTGCCCAAAAGTCTTGCTATCCCGAAATCACATACATGGCCAATCATCTCTTCGTCTAACAACACATTACTAGGCTTCAAGTCGCAATGAACAATGGGTGTTGAATAGCCATGATGAAGGTACTCTAATGCAGATGCGACATCAATCATTATATTTAATCTTTGCACCATATCCAAGCAATTGTTGTGGGAATACAACCATTTTTCAAGGTTTCCATTGGACATATATTCAAGTATTAATGCCCGAAAATCTTCGTTGGAGCAACTGCTTAAGACTTTGGTAAGATTTCGATGACGAATGTTACGTAGTAATTCACACTCGATGTCAAAACTCCTGAAAGCTGCTTCATTTTGCATGTTAAACACCTTCACTGCAATAACCCTCCCATCTCTGAGAATCCCTCTATAAACTGAACCAAAACTTCCAGAACCTATTAAATTGCTTTCGTTGAATTGTTCAGTTGCTTGCAGGATTTCATAATAGGAAATTTTGTCGGACACAATCGACACTTGCTCATCAATTCTTACAGTCTTGTCTCTTTTTCTGTATCTTATGAAGATAAAGGCCAATGAGATAACAATGATTAGTGCGATCACTCCAGCAAGAATAAACAGAGCAAATTTCACATTCTCTTTCCTTGATTTACGATTGGAAGCCGTATGACAGAGAGCGACATGAAACCTCTGGATTCCACATAATGCTTTATTAGCCTTAAAAGACTCCATAGTGAAGTTTTTGAAAGGACCACCAATAGGAATTTCTCCACTTAAAGCATTGAAAGAGACATTGAAATTAACAAGATGTTGAAGGTTTTCAATGGACTTTGGGATTGAACCAGAAAGGTTATTGTAAGAAAAGTCTAGTGTTTCCAAACTAAACATGCTCCCCATGGACACAGGAATTATTCCTTCTAGTCTATTATGTGCCAAAGATAGATCAACCAAGTATATTAAATTCCCAATTGTGGTTGGGATAGACTCTGACAATTGATTCCTTGATAGATCGATTTTGGTTGCTGCCAATAAATTACCTATCTCAGGAGGTAAAATTCCACTCAAGGAATTATTGGACAGGTTTAGATCCAACAAATCTTTGAGGCGCCATAAGCTTGATGGTATGCTGGAAGTCAACATGTTGGAATAGAGATGTACATATCTTAAGGAAGAGACATTTCCTAGACATTCAGGAATTGGACCTGCTAATTGATTTTGCCTTAAACCTAGGATAGACAGGCTGTGTAAATCACACAGACCTTTAGGAATTGGACCTCCTAGATTGTTCTCATTTAGAGATAATGCTTGAAGCTTATGCAAATGTTTGATAGTATGAGGAATATCACCAGATAACTCATTATTGTATAGGGAAAGTGTCATCAAGTTGCTTAAATTGCTAATATTATCCGGAATGCGACCCTTAATGTTGCAACTGGAAGCAAAGAATTGTTCGAGAGAGGAAGATAAATTCCCAATGGAAACTGGAATTACACCATGGAGAGGATTATCACCAATAGCAAAAACTTTTAAAGATGGGCAATTTTTTAATGAAGTAATGAAGCTCAATTCTGAAGAAGATGATTCAATCCTTAGATGGTTTTGATACAATTTAACAGTTTGGAGGAGTCTTAGGTTTCCAAAAAAGTGAGGTACGAAACCAGTAAAATTGTTTTCAGCTAGTCCGAGACTCCTAAGTTTCGAACAATTTGAAATAGAGTCGGGTATTGCTCCACTCAGGTAATTTATAGAGAGGAGCAGTTCTTCAAGAACTGGTAACCCATAGCACAAATTGGTTGGAAGAGTACCTGATAGATCATTCTTAACAAGTGAAAGTCCTAGAAGAGTTGAGATATTAAAGATCTCAGATGGAATCAAACCAATGAAGTTGTTAACTTGTAATTCTAAAATCTCCAGTTGGTAAAGTTGGCCAATTTCTTTAGGTAGAACACCTGCCAAAATCAAAACTAAGTAGTTGGTCTGTGAAGTTGTTATATTTGCACTGTGAATCTCTCGTTTACCTGTGAAGTTGTTGTATCCGAGATGCAAATATTTTATTTTTGTAAGGTTCCCAATTTCTTTGGGCAGAACACCTGTTAAGAATGAAAAACTATTACTATGAGTATGAAGAAACTTATTGCAATCTATTGAAGAAGATCAAAACCACTTCTTATTTTTTAATCAAAAGCACTTTCTCATTATTCCTACCTTGATTTTCATTCATATCAATAATTGATATGATTTGTAAGTGGGAATCATCATTTGCGTTAGTATTACAATGGATATGAGATTAGTTATGATTTATTCCCATAGTATTATTCTTTCCTATTAAACAAAACGACTGGACCTTTTTTTTTTTATTGCTTTAAGGTTGAGCATTAAAATTATATATTTTAATTTTCACAAGTTAACTTTCTAAAATTCAATTATCATATAAACTTTTTAGATAATATAAAATTGTGTACAAATAATATAAAATATATCTTAATAATATAAATTATTATAAATAAAATATAAAAATAGCACAAAATAACAAAAACTTGAATACATAAATACTACAAAAATAATTAATAAATACTAAAATAATAACAAAATAAAGATAATATGAATATAATTTTAATAATAGATGTAATATTACTTGTAATATACAATTTGTATAAATTTTTTGAGTAATTATATACAAATAAGATAAATAAAAATTATAACAAATAATATTTTATAAAAATATATAAATAAAGTGAAACTAAAATAATATTTTTAAATAATTAAAATAAGATATTAAATAAATAATATAAAATAATTAAAAAGAGTATGATAAGTATTATATAATTTAATTACTTTAAGAATATGCAACTATAAAAATGTCTAATCTATTGTTATGCACTCATTAATCACATAAAAAATAGAAATAATTAATATTAGTATCAAAGAAGAAAAAACAAAACTTCTTGTTTCATAATATAATTACACGTTATAAATTTTTTTAGAAGTATATTAACTTATAACAGTATGTTATGCATATTGGAATTTATGTTGATTTAAATACAAAGATTGATAAATATCATTATTATCTCTATACCTAATGTCAATTAAAAAATAATGAGCAAATATTTTATTAATTTTCATATCTATAGATAGATATGCAGATTTTATTGAAATATTTGGTTCAACCAAACAAATAACTCAATTAAATCCAATAAAAAAATCAACCTTTCAAATGTCCCAAATAACATTTCATATCTGAAAATTCATTTTTAGTCCATTTAAAACGCTACTGTCCGATTTTAGTCCACTATGAATTTTTTTTTTCAATTTTAGTCCACTTAATCAAAAAATCGTCACTATTTGGTCCTTTTATCCCAATTTTAGTCCATTTTCCGGCGATTGTATTACAATCGCCCCCAATTTTAATGGTTTCCCCCTCGCGCTACCGCCACCGCCGCCGGAGCCACCGTTTCTCCTCCCCCATTTTCTCTCTCCTCCAATCTCTTCATCCAGCAACCGATCGGAGCCGATCTTATACCCAAATCGAAGCCCTCGCCGAGCCTGTCATGATTCCGGGCTCGGATCGCCGATCAGCCGTGCCGATCGCCGGCAATCGGCCGATAACAGTTCGCTCTTTCTCTCACCTCTCCCCCATTTTCTCTCTCCTCCAATCTCTTCATCCGGCCACCGATCGGAGCCGATCTTATACCCAAATCGAAGCCCTCGCCGAGCCCGTTATGAATCCGGGCTCGGATCACCGATCGGCTGTGCCGATCGCCGGCAATCGACCGATAACAGTTCGCTCTTTCTCTCACCTCTCCCCCATTTTCTCTCCTCCAATCTCTTCATCCGGCCACCAATCGGAGCCCATCTTATACCCAAATCAAAGCCCTCGCCAAGCCCGTCACGAATCCGGGCTCGGATCGCCGATCGGCCGTGCTGATCGCCGGAAATCGGCCGATAACAATTCGCTTCTCTCTCTTCTCTCTCTCAACGTGTCATCCAATGAGAATTGGGGGCGATTGTGATACAATCGCTGGAGAAATGGACTAAAATTGGGAAAAAGGACCAAATAGTGACGATATTTTGATTAAGTGGACTAAAATTGAAAAAAAAATTCATAATGGACTAAAATCGGACAGTAACGTTTTAAATGGACTAAAAATGAATTTTCCCCCTATTTAATGATGTATTGATATATTAAAAAATATATATAATTAAATGCAAACACCCACCTCTTAAGTTGTTGTAGGAGAGATCCAACCATTCAATCGTTGTAAGATTCCAAATATCTCTTGCGAGGTTCCCACTAATCTGGTTCTTCAGAGCACTAAATGTAACTAGGCTAGGAAGATTGCCAATCTCTCTTGGTAGAACATCTGTCAAATAAAATTTTGAGGTAGAATGTAATAAAAAATAAAAAATAAATTATGTTCATTCAAAGTACAATTGATCTGTACCATTTAAATTGTTGTACCCAAGATATAACTCTAGAAGTGAAACTAACTTTCCGATTTCTGCAGGTATCTGCCCACTGAAGGAGTTGTAAGACAATGATAGAATTCGAAGTTTTGAACATTGGGATATATTTGATGGGATTTGGCCACTCAGTTGATTATAAGAAAGTAGTAACTCTTCAAGAAGTGGAAGATTACTGCACATTTCATTGGGAAGATTGCCACTCAATTCATTTGATGACAAAGCGATTTTTTTCAGTGTGGATATGCTAAATATGGCTGATGGTATAGAACCCGACAGATGGTTATATGCAATAGCCATCTTCTGCAGGCTACGAAGTCTTCCCAGCTCCTCCGGAATATTTCCTTGTAGATCATTGTAAGAAAGTTGAAGGAATTGCAGATTTGATATATTAGAGAGGGATGTGGGGATAAAGCCTGAAAAGCTGTTATTACGTAGAGAAATGAACTTCAAACGATGGAGAAGAGACAACTCATGAGGCACAGTACCATTGAAATGATTGAATGAAAGGTCTAGTGAAACGAGGAAAGAGAGGTTTGCTAGATGTGGTGGAATGGTGGCAAAGAGCCCCATGTTTGAAATATTTAGTGCACTCACTCTGTGGTGGCGCAAGCTGCAAGTGACTCCAATCCAACTGCAAACAGAGCTTGAATTGGTCCAATTTCTTGCAAGAATGTGACGAGGGTCTAATGCGATGTTTGCTTTAAGGGCAAGAAGGGCAGATTGATCTGTGGCAAGATTTGTAGTTGTTTCGACTACATAGAACATTTGGCTGCAGGTCAGTATTAGGACAATATTGGCAAAAATGTAACAGTAGCTGGTGATCTCCATTTATGGTTGCTAGCTAAAGGGTCTAATGCAAGAATACTTTGATTCTGAGCAGGAATTAATAGAGTTTGGAATATCTGAAGTGAAGTTAAGTTCCCAATTATGGAAGTGGGAATTATCTCATTCACATCTATGATGGAGACAATTCATCTAGAAAGTTGTAATGAAGTTCAACTCTGAAGAAGATGTTAGTAATGTAGATGCTTCACCTCTAAGTTTTATATTTTTAAATTAGTGGAGATAGGTCGTTCTATCCAATATACACACAAAAAAAAATGAAAAATATCCACTTCATAAGAAAACATGTTTTTTACCCAAAATGAAGAAAAAAAGTCCTAAATACCCTTACCCATAAATGAAGAAAAAAAGTCCAAAAAAAAAATTCACAGTGCTCTAACACCCTAGTGATTTATCTTCACCCTCGTGATCTACATTTAGCATCGTGATCTATTTTCAAAAACAAATTGGAAAAAAATAGATCACGGTGTTCTAACACCCTCGTGATTTGTCTTCACCCTCGTGATCTACATTTAGCATTTAGCAATTATCAAATTATTGAACTTTTGCTAAATAATTATTTGATAATTGCTCCAGTCCAGTTGTTTGTATTAAAGAATTTTTTATATGTTTTAAAGGGTTCATGATTGATGGCGTTCAAACTTCAAAGCCCGCGGAGATAATATTTTTCCTTACTTTTATTTAATAATTCTAGTTAAAGCAAGATATATTCTTTTCTCTTTAACTTTTATCTTTGTCAATCAATGAAGACCCCTTTTAGATATGTTACACATTTGGTGTTGTCCAACACCTTTCTTTGAAAAAAACAACTCGCTTTTTCTCCGTAAGCATATCTATCACAAGAAAAAAAAAAAAAGTAAAAATAAACAGAATCTCTCAAGGAAAAAATAAATTCATTTTATTACTTTATGCAAAACTTATTGAGCCCATCACACAAATTTAATTTCATCCAGATAGTGTCTTTATATCCATAATTCAAACTCATTTTAATTACTAATTAAACTCTATTTTGTGCATTATGATCATAAAATTATATCTGTGGGACCGTCTCACAAAATTGTGAGTTGTTCTTGATTTTATGAAAATTTTAACAATGATTAATACATAGATTTACTATTTTCTCAGTTAATCATATGAAATTAGGGATGTAAACGAGCCGAACCGAGCCGAATATCACTGGGCTCGAGTTCGGCTAGTTTGATTTATTTCAGGCTCGAGTTCGATACGAACCTAAAAAATAGAGTTCGAGCTCGACTCGACATAAAACTTTTAAGCTCGATATTCGTTCGAGTTCGGCTCGAAAAATGTTCGATAACAAGCTAAACGAACTCAGCTCGAGTTTGACTCGATAAAAGTTCGTTAAGAGTTCGAAATGAGTTCGAATACAAGCTCGATAATTCAACCTAGAATTCGACTCGACTAAAGTTCGTTAAAAGTTCGAAATGAGCTCGATAATTCAAGCTCGAAAACATACAAGTGAAGTTTTTTTTTCTTAGTTATTATTTAATCAGCCCTATAATGTCCGAAAGTAATTTAATGCTCAAACATAACCCAACTGCTGGACTCTTTTGTAGAAACTTTTTTTTTTATTTTTTATTGGGCATATCTTTTGGATATGTGAGATGTTTTCTTTCTTGGATAAAAGTGAATCAGCTTTCTCTTTAAAAAGATTTTTTTTTTTTTTTTTTTGTGATAGATTTGCGTTATGGAGAAAAATGAGTCTGCAGAAAAAGAAGTTGAATTAATAACACAAAACGTGTAACATACCGAAAAGGAGCCTTTGATGATCAAGATAAAAAGCTAGAGAAAAGAATATATCTTCCTTTAACTGCAAATAAAAGAAAAATAGAAAAATACTGTCTTGGGCTTTAAACGCCATCAATCATGCACCCTTTTTAAAATATTTTTTCTTGGAAGCAAACAACTTAATCTCAACAAATAAAAAAGGATAATTTTAGAGGGCCGAGCTGTTATCTTCAATTAGCCCCGAAAAGAAATATAATAATTTGACTCTCATAAAGTCTTTTTTGGACATCAATAATTGGCACTATCATTCTTTTAGAGGTGAAGCATCTATATTAGTAGCATTTTGAAGAAATACACCACCATATATATATGATATATTTTGGCAGAACACACTCTAGCTAGCAACCGTAATGAAGATTATTTACCATTACATGTTTATGCATATGGTCCTTGATAGGTTTTCCAGTACTCCAAGAACACATGCAATATCTCACTTGCATGCAAAAACAACGATCCAACAAAAACACACTTCGAACAAGATCAAAACTCAAAGAAAATACACAACTCAGGGATTACGTGGTTCGGCTTTACACGCCTACATCCACGGGATAAAACGGGGAAGGATTTTATTAGGAAACACACAGCAAAAACGAAGTTACAATGCAAAGAAAACTCTGAAACCCTAATCTGCGAAACTAGCTTTCGAAGAAGATATCTCTCTCTCTAGAACTGATCTCGATCTAACTCTAACTAATGAATGAAACTATATTATATAGATAGTAGAACGCCGAAAACCGCTCAAGAAACGGTTGAGAATCAACGGAGAAATCATGCTCGCAAGATTGATCGATCAAGCAGCCAAACTGAACTCAGCTTTCTTGATAACTGAATTACCAGATTGAAGTCGCATTTGCTGAACACGCTTTTATAAGTAAAACACGATTTTAACTATACTTGGACATTCTTGATTTTTTCCTCCCAGCCTTGCTTGGCTCGATTTGCTTATGCATGCTTACACCCTTTCAGTCCTAATAGTATCATGCAGCCAAATGTCTTACACAGCCCAAACAACTACAAAGCTTGCCACAGATCAATCTGCCCTTCTCACCCTTAAAGCAAACATCGTGTTAGACCCTCGTCACATTCTTGCAAGAAATTGGACCAATTCAAGCTCCGTTTGCAGTTGGATTGGCGTCACTTGCAGCTCGCGCCACCACAGAGTGAGTGCACTAAATATTTCAAACATGGGGCTCTTTGCCACCATTCCACCACATCTAGCAAACCTCTCTTTCCTCGTTTCCCTCGACCTCTCATTCAATCATTTCAATGGCACTGTGCCTCATGAGTTGTCTCTTCTCCATCGTTTGAAGTTCATTTCTCTACTAAATAACAGCTTTTCAGGCTTCATTCCCACATCCCTCTCCAATTTATCAAATCTACAATTCCTTGAACTTTCTAACAATTATCTACACGGAAAAATTCCAGAAGAGCTGGGAAGACTTGGTAGCCTGCAGTCTCTGGTTATTGAAAACAATCATTTGTCGGGTGTTATACCTTCTGCGATATTCAACATATCCACACTGAAAACTATCGGTTTTACAACAAATCAATTGAGTGGCACTTTACCCAGTGACATGTGTAGTAATCTTCCACTTCTTGAAGGGTTATATCTTACTAAAAATCAGCTGAGCGGCCAAATCCCATCAAATATATCCCAATGTTCACGACTTCGAAATCTGTCATTGTCTCTCAACTCCTTCAGTGGGCAGATACCACCAGAAATCGGAAAGTTAGTTTTTCTTCAGAAGTTATATCTCGGGTTCAACAATTTAAATGGTACAGAGCAATTGTACTTTGAACAAACATGACTTTTTTTCTTTTTCTTTTGTTACGTTCTTATTATGAAAAAATTATAATTTTTGGCAGGTGTTATACCAGGAGAGATTGGCAATCTTCATAGCCTGGTTTTAACCAGATTAGTGGGAACCTCTCGAGAGATATTTGGAATCTTACAATGATCGAAGAGTTGTATCTCTCCAACAACAACTTAAGAGGTGTGTTTGGATGTTTGCAATTAAAAAAATGTCAATTTCCGACAGATTTATCTTCAGAATTGACAATTTAGTAAAACAAAAGGAAATAAAAAATAGTTTTTACAGGCTTAGCAGTAAAAGCTGCACAATTATGGTATATACATCATCAATAAGAGAAAATAATTTAGAGATCGAGTCAACTTAACATATATGTGATGAGCTTTGTATTAATTTCTGATTTAGAAATATTATTATATATTTTTAAATTTATGAACTTGGATCACTATATATTATTTCACTTATTCTAGACAATTAATTATATATGTAAAGTTTAACCTCTTTTTAATTTCTTTTAGAAATTGTTTGTTTAATTTAATTGTTTAAAATTTGAACTTATACATATCACAAAGGAATGAGTAATGAATGAAATATAAATTATTAATCGACTGATTATATTTATTATTGATAACTACGAATACAAATGTAAAAATTTAACTAATCTTTATTTGATTAAATTGTCTTCCACTAAAATTTTATTTTAATATTCTTATTCAATATATAACTCAATTTAAAATTATGAAGTATATTTTAATTAATATAATTTATTTTTACGTTTAAATACTCATTGCAATAATATTAAAGCACATTATATTTATATAACTTATATATATATTATTTCATTATTAGTTTTTATATTTTTTATAATTACAATTAAACTTAATTGTATTAATAAAATTATATTACATAATATACTATATGGTAAGAAAGAATGACTAAATTCATATCTATGGTAACGATTATTTCCATTTATATATCATATCAATCAGAGGAAGAATATGTGAAAGTGCTTTTGACTAAAAAAGAAGTGGTTTTGATCTTTCTCTATGTGTTGATGGTAATGATGATTTCCACTTATATATCATATCAATCAAAGGAATGTGAATGAAGGTAGGAATAATGTGAAAGTGCTTTTGACTAAAAGAGAAGTGGTTTTGATCTTCTTCTATGTGTTGATGGTAACAATGATTTCCACTTATATATCATATCAATCAAGGAATGAGAATAAAGATGGGAATAATGTGAAAGTGTTTTTGACTAAAAAAGAAGGGGTTTTGATCTTCTTCTATGTGTTGCAATGCCCCAACATGACAAAATGATAGGTTCATGATGCAACAAGTCTTTTTGATACTTTTCATTCTTAGAGCAATGATGTTGGCGACAAAACTTAGGATGATAGAGACTAAAAGTATTGTTGATGATTTTCTTTTCTTCTTGTAGGTAATTAACTTAATCACTTTGATTTTAGAGATTGCAAACACCCCCTAGTTTCTTTATATTGGAGTAATGTTTACTTTTCATTCTCAGTAGGTGTTCTACCGAAAGAAATTGGGAATATTACAAAGATAAATTTTTTGAATCTCGGCTACAACAACTTCACAGGTAAATGATAGATTGACAGTACTACTAGTTTCTTTATATTTGCAATGCTTATTTTTCATTTTGGCAGGTGTTTTACCGAATGAAATTGGCCAACTTTACCAATTGGAGTACTTGCTATTAGATGTTAACAGGTTCATTGGTTTGATTCCATCTGAAATCTTTAATATCTCAACTCTTCTAGGTCTTTCACTTGTTGTGAATGGTCTATCGGGTAGTCTTCCAACCAATATGTGCTACACGTTACCTCTTCTTGAACAAATGTTCCTCACTGGAAATTATCTGAGTGGAGAAATACCCAACTTTTCAAATTGTTCAAAACTTAAGAGAATCGGATTAGGTGCTAACGAGTTTACAGGTTTTGTACCTCAATATTTCGGAAACCTAAGATTCCTCGAAACTGTTGTGCTGTTTCAAAACCATCTAAGGATGGAATCATCTTCTTCAGAATTGAGCTTCATTACTTCATTAGCAAATTGCCCATATTTAAAGTTTTTTTCGATTGCTGATAATCCTCTTCATGGTGTCATTCCAGTTTCCATTGGGAATTTATCCTCCTCTCTCGAAAATTTCTATGCTTACAGTTGCAACATTAAGGGTCACATTCCGGATAATATTGGCAATTTAAGCAACTTGGTCGTACTTTCTCTATACAATAATGAGTTGTCTGGTAATATTCCTCATACTGTCAAACATTTTCATAAGCTTCAAGGATTATCTCTTCGTACAAACAATCTGGGAGGTCCAATTCCTAAAGGTCTGTGTGATTTACACAGCCTGTCTATCCTAGATTTAGGTCAAAATCAATTATCAGGTCCAATCCCTGAATGTCTAGGAAATGTCTTTTCTTTAAGAGAGGTTTACCTCCCTTCCAACATGCTGACTTCTAGCATACCATCAAACTTATGGCACCTCAAAGATTTGTTGAAGCTAGACCTGTCCAATAATTCCTTGAGTGGAATTTTACCTCCGGAAATAAGTAATTTATTGGCAGTAAACAATATCAATCTATCAATGAATCAGTTGTCTATGTCTATCCCAACCACCATTGGGAATTTAAAAACTTTGGTTAATCTATCTTTGGCACATAATAGACTTGAAGGTACTATTCCTATGTCCGTTGGGAGCATGTTTAATTTGGAGACACTAGACTTCTCTTACAATGGCCTCTCTGGTTTGATTCCAAGGTCCATTGAAAACCTTCAACACCTTGTCTCTTTTAACATCTCTTTCAATGCTCTAAGTGGAGAAATTCCTACTGGTGGTCCTTTTAGAAACTTCACTATAGAGTCTTTTAAGGCAAATAAAGCATTATGTGGAATCCAGAGGTTTCATGTCCCTCTTTGTCATAGAATTTCCAGTCGTAGATCAAGGAAAGAGAATGTGAAATTTGCTCTATTCATTATTGTTGGAGTGATTGCACTAATCACTGTTATCTCATTGGCCTTTATCTTTATAAGATACAGAAAAAGAGATAAGTCAAGTAGAAGAACTGATGAGCAAGTGGCTATTTTATCAGAAAGAATATCCTTTTACGAAATCTTGCAAGCAACTGAACAGTTCAACGAAAGCAATTTAATAGGTTCTGGGAGTTTTGGTTCTGTTTATAGAGGGATTCTCAGAGATGGGAAGGTTATTGCAGTGAAGGTGTTTCATATGCAAAACGAAGCTGCTATTAGGAGTTTTGACATCGAGTGTAAAGTACTACGTAACATTCGTCACCGAAATCTTACCAAAGTCATAAGCAGCTGCTCCAATGAAGATTTTCGGGCTTTAGTACTTGAATTTATGTCCAATGGAAACCTTGAAAAATGGTTGTATTCACACAACTATTGTTTGGATACAGTGCAAAGATTAAATATAATGATTGATGTTGCATCTGCAATGGAATATCTTCATCATGGCTATTCAACACCCATTGTTCATTGTGACTTGAAGCCCAGTAATGTGTTGCTAGACGAAGAGATGATTGGCTATGTATGTGATTTTGGGATAGCAAAGCTTTTGGGCAACGAGGAGAGCATTGTGCTAACCAAACGTTTAGCTACATTCGGTTACATTGCTCCAGGTTCAATATTTGTATTCTGCATATGAATTACATTTTTTATTTAATAGTATCTTATTGCATTATGAACTTTGTTTAATTTATCCAGAGTATGGTTTGGAAGGGCAAGTTTCGATAAGGTGTGATGTTTATAGTTATGGTGTGATGTTGATAGAGACATTTACAAGGAAAAGACCAAGTGATGACATGTTCGTTGGAGACTTGAGCTTAATGAATTGGGTTCAAAACTCACTTCCACAATCATCGCATGAGGTTATAGATGCCAACTTATTCATCAATCTTGATCAACAACATAGGGACAAAATCGTGCAATGTGCATCGTCCATCTTGGAGTTGGCTTTGAAGTGTTGTGCAGAATCACCGAGTAATAGAATAAATATGAAAGAAGCTCTAACACAGCTGCTCAAAATCAAATCTCTATTTTCCCTAGCCTTGCAAGGATGACGCCCTGAACTTCAAAAAAATAAAGGGATGAATCTTGTTGTTATTTTTTTGGCTTTAGTTTTATTATATAGTAGCACGCGTGTTTAAACAATTTATTATCGTCTTGTAAAATGGATTGAGAAACATATTATGGGCATATAATACATAATTAGAAATTCAATGCTGGTTCATAGATTATACAAAATAAGGAAAAAGCTAAATTGAATGTTTTGAATATTCAATTTATTAGCACTTACAACATTCAATATTAACAATTTGAGTGGTTTATATATATAGTCTACAGTTTACCAAATATTAACATAAATTATGCAACTACCAATTTTTTGGGCAGGAGTTATTTCAGAGGAGATTGGCAATCTTCAGAATCTGGTTGAGTTATTAGTATGCTTATTTAGGGAACAAGTATAAACTCACTTGGAACCAATTAAGAGATATTGGAAATCTTTTCAATTATTGGGTTTTGACAATTTCAATCACATATGAATCAGTTTTCTCAATTATGTCTCAACTTCTTAAAAGGAGTTTCGACATCGAGTGTGAAGTACTACGTAACATTCGTCACAAAAATCTCACCAAAGTCATAAACAGTTGCTCTAACGAAGACTTCAAGGCATTAGTACTTGAATACATGCCCAATGGAAGCCTTGAAAAATCGTTATATTCGTACAACTATTTCTTGGATATAGTGCAAAGATTGAATATAATGATAGATATTGCATCCGCATTGGAATATCTTCATTATGACTATTCAACATTTATCGTTCATTGCTACTTGAAGCCCAATAATGTTTTGTTAGATGAAAATATGATTGCCCATGTATGTAATTTTGGGATAGCAAGACTTTTGGGTGACGAGGAGAGCATTGTGCTAACCAACACCCTAGCAACATTTGGTTACATGGCTCCAGGTTTAATCTTTTTATTCTATACATAGATTACTTTTTTTTTTTGTATCTTCTTGCATTATGATTTGTAATTGCTTAATCTATTCAGAGTATGGGTTGGAAGGTCAAGTTTCAAGAAGGTGTGATGTTTATAGTTATGGTGTGATGTTAATGGAGATGTTTACATGGAAAAGACCAAGTGATGATATGTTCGTCGGAGATTTGAGCTTCAAGAGTTGGGTTCAAAACTTGCTTCCACAATCATCACATGAGATTATGGATGCCATCTTATTCATCAATCTTGATCAACAACATTGTGGTAAGATCTTGCAATGTGTATCATCTATTTGGAGTTGGCTTTGAAGTGTTGTGGAGAATTACCACGTGATTGGATAAACATGAAAGAAGCTTTAGCACAGCTGCTCAAAATCAAATCTCAATTTTCCCTTACAAATTAGATAATTCCCTGAACTGCACAAAAATAAAGAGATGGATCTTTTCATTAATATTTAGCTTTAGTACTTTTACTGTCTAGTAGCACTTTTATTTAAACAATTTACTTGAAGACAACGTTTTGTATTCTATCTGTTATCGTCTTGTAAAATTGATTGAGAAAGATATCATGAGCATATAATACATAATGAGAAATTAAATGCTAGTTCATAGCTTCAAATCTTGTACATTTTTTATAATCCTTGTAAATCTCTGAATGTATCTATATATACTGTATAGCTCCAATGTAGAAGTAATTCAATAAAAAAATACAGAAATTCTCTTTTTTACATTCAACAAGCTTGCTCAGCATCTCTCTCTCCCCACTGCTTCACATTGGCTAGTCGTTAAACACCTGTTTTGGTATCTTAAAGGCCTTCTTCTCCGTTGTGCTTCCTCATTGTCCATTACCACCTACTTGGACTCAGATTTTGGAGGGGATCTATCCGATGGAAAATCCACATCTGCTTATATTATATCTCATCTCGTGGCAATCAAGGAAGCAAACGGGTTGAATCCGGTGCAACACTCAAGAATGAAGCATATTGCCCTCGATTTACATTTTGTTTGTGATCTTGCATCCAAGGGCTGTCTAGTTGTTTCATATGTCAACACTTTGGATCAGTTAGCCGATCTTCTTGCCAAGCCTCTTGCTCGACCGTGTTTTCAAGACTTACGCTCCAAAATCTCTGTTACTGATAGAACATCGATTTTGCAGGGATTTATTAATAATTAATCATCAAGATCATCGAAGATTAGCTAATAGCACCTCTTATGGAGTTAATTGCGGACTATATTTGGAAATTCAAATCTTGTAACATCTTTGATGGTCCTTGTAAATCACTGAATATATATATATATATATATATATATATATATATATATATACTGTATAACTCCTATGTAGAAGAAATTAAATAAAAAAATACAGAAATTCTCTTTTTTTATGTGTTTCCCTGTTTTATTTCCTTTTATTTAGTTGGTATTTAATTAAATTGGATATATGTTTAATTGGATAATTTTAGTTGATATTAGTTAAATTTGATATGTGTTATATAATGTAATTTTAGTTCATGTGTTAAATTGGATATTAGTTGATATGTGTTAACTTGAATATTAGATTTTAGTTGATATGTATTGGTGCATGGTGATAATTTCATATGTGTATTGGATGTATTGGTGTATTGGTGAATTTTAGTTTATAAACTAAATTCATCTACTATACTATTTAATTAAAATTCATCTAATAAACTTTAGTTTATTTAGAATTAATTACTTTTTTGCCAGCAACATATCGATTCTGACAATTGTGTCTATTAATTTTTTAGGCTAGTGATTTTATCCTTTATTTTATGAAAATTCAGAAATTTAACCCAAATTCACCCCGAACAACCAAATCGGGCTAAAATTCGCACATGACTCCCTGTTTCGGGCTAATTGACTCAAACTGGTGATGTGTAATTCATTTTAAATAAAAGTGGGTGATACTTGGACACATAGACATCCTAATTTGACTTTTGGGTTGCAAAGAGATCACTCATTCGCCCACCTTTTCCACTCATTCGAATTTCTTAGGTTGCTCACCCAATTCGTACTCTCTATATGATTAATTATGTTTTGTTTTGCTTATTTATAAGTAATATTTTGGTGGGAAATGATGTGTGTTTTCACTTCTAAATTTAATCATATGTGGAGTGATGACATATCGATTTTTATGTCAAATAGAATGTCTATGTGTTCAAGTATGGCCCACTTTTATTTAAAATGAATTACACATCAGTATTTTGGGCCAATTATTCCGAAAATAGGGTGTCACGTGCAAATCACGTGCGAATTTAGCCAGATTTGATCGTTTGGACTGAATTTGGGTTAAATTTCCAAATTTTCAGAAGATAAAGGATAAAATCGTTAGCCCGAAAAGTTAATAGGCACAATTACCATAACCGATAAGTTACTAGACAAAAAAGGTAATTAATTCATTTATTTATTAGTTGAAGATATTGTTGATTGGTTTACCTAAATAAGTTGATAGATTTTGTTTGATTGGTTTTCCATTCAACTGAAGATATTGTTGATTGGTTTTAATGTTAAATATGATATTGATTATTTGCTAAATGATTAATTACTTGATTTTAAATTTTATTAATATTTTTCTATTTAATTTCAATTATCAGAATTAAGTATTATATATTTAATAAACTTATTGTAATATAAAATTAGGAAAAATAATGAAATAAAATGAAAAATATTTTTTCTCACGGAAATTCAGTTGATAAGATGTGATTTTTTATTTTTTTAATTTAACTTACGGAATTACCAATAAAATTTTCCATCGGTAATTCCGTTAGTAATTTGGTGGGAATTTTCCACAAACTATTACTCAATTCTATCAGTAATAACTTTACCAATGGAAAATTCCGTCAGCGACGGAAAAATATTTCCATCAATAAAATTTTGCCAACAAGAATATTAACAATGGAAATTTCTGTTGGTAAACAATTAATCGACGGAACTTTAAGTGTTACCAACGGAAAATTCCGTAAATAATTCGTTGTTTTATTGTAGTGAGTTTCGGCCAGAGCTGCCTTCTTCATGCATAACTCGTTTCTAGGACAGAGCTGTTTTTCTCGTGTAGACCTTGTTTCTTAGGCAAAGTTGCCTTTCTCAGACAGAGCTGTTTTCATCAAGCATAACTCGTTTCTTGGGTAGAGTTGATTTTTTATTCTGCTGGACAAACCCATATTCGAGGGCTTGTTTCTTTTAGTCTTATGGCTGCCTCCCAATTCAGATCTCTGTTAGATTTGATGTTTCATCTTGTATTTGATTGTTGATGATGTCATTTATACGTCAATGTCGTGAATAACAAATGAAACATATACTAGAAGATAATCGTGTGCACCTCAATAGATTTTGTAGTGTACCCAATTGGATTTAGGGGAGTTCATTTTCAATTATACTTACAATGTCCACACTTTTTAGCTACTTATGGTACGTACTCTTATAATTATTTTATATTAGGGTAGAATGCGCGTAATCCTCATGTTTTTGAAATTTGACAGTGATTTCCACTTTATTAAAAGAATGACACCATCTACTCGTAGGATATTTAAAATCCGGCACACGCTTCATATATTAATTGGATCAAATGTTGTTAATTTTTATCTTGAATTATCTGTTATACCCTTAAAATAGAATTATATTTTAATTAAAAACTAGAATTGATCATAAAGAGAAAAAAGAAAAAAGGAAATTCGAAGAGATAGAAAATTGGAGCAAGAAACTCTTCCCAGTGGGCACTCCATTATCCACCATCGTCTATTCTTTCGTCAACCTCCGTCAACCCCAACTTTTAAGAAACAAAAATCATTTTTAGTCCTGTATTAAAGGGTGTGTCTGATTTTGGTCCTGTTAATTTTCGATTATTAAATTTAGTTTTGTAATTGAAATTTTTTTGTCCAATTTCAATTTTTTTTCGTCAAAATTTATATTTTTTGATCAATTTTCTACGAATGACACACATGTCCTCAATTCCATGATGTCCGAAAACTTACATTTATGTGACAATTCTTTTTGTATTATTTTCCTAGCTAAAATGCCACATAATTCGCCACCTCATTAAATGACTTAAAATATAAAAAAATGATATAGAAATTAAAAAAAAGGGACAGAATTATAAGAAAAATGAAAAACAAAAATGGGATTAAACTAAGAAATCCCTAGATCCTCTAAAACAGGCAGCCAAGGGGAGATTGAAGGAGGAAGTTGCGAGGAAGTATCTTTGAATTTTTTTTCCTGAATTTCTTGAAGTTGAACTTTGATATTAAAATATGATCATTCTAAACTTTTAAGCTTTAATTTGAAACAAGTAAACTATACTTATTATAGTCTACCTATATATTTTTTAACAAATTATTTAAAGTTTTGATGAATAAAATGATAAAACTCAAATATCGAGTACTTGAAACACAAAGATAGGTGAATACTCATGTATATAGTTAGGGGGAAAATAAAATTATAAACTAGTGATAAATATGACTTAATTACACCTTAACATTAAAAAAAATTGTAGTAACCCTCATTTCTAACCATCTTTATTTATAAAAATTCTTTTTTGTCAAGTTAATAAATTTTGTTCTTTTTTAGTCAAGAGAAATGATTTTTGCCAACTATACCCTTCTAACATTTGTAGTGTTTTATGATAGTACGAGCTGCATTAATAATAGTACGGAAGTGCATATAGTGTGGTACAGACTACATTAGTTATGGTACGAGGGTGTACTATGGTGGTACGGGCTAGTATGAGGTGAAATATGGTGGTACGGACTAATACGTGATGAAATATAGTAGTACGGGCTGGTACGAAGTTAATTTCATTAAGCGTACAATGGACCAAAAACATATTCTCTTGGCTAAAATGAAATTGTTTAAAACTCTTGATTAAAAAAAATGTTTCTTTTTATAGTGGGCTAATTATAATTTCATCCCAAATAAATAACCTATTGTATCATAACTTTTTTCTTCTATGTACTTTTTTTTCTAACTATACAATTTCTAAATTACTAAAATATACTATAATAATTTAAAGTTTGAGGACCATCTGTTTATTTCCCCATGTGGCCCAATTTTATTTTTGTTTTTATTTATTTATTTATATTTTTTCTCTAATTTTTAATTTAACAAATTTCAAATATTTAATAATTTATATAATTGAAGTTTAGCATATGTTATTTAGATATATCTAGTTAACATTTATTTAACATTTAATAATGTTTCTTAGCATCTTAATATTTGAAGTCATTAATTGGTCTTTCTTTTATTTTATAAAGATATGTAAATATTTAAGATCGTCAACTGCCAATGATGTTGTTAGGCTGCTTCTTATACAGGGACGGAGCTAGGATTTGTTAATGAGGGGGGCGAAATATTTTTTTTGGGATATTTATCAAAGTTTTTGAAATTTAAAGGGGGCGAAATCCATATTTTTAACTACAATTACATTGTATATGTATATACGAGTAGTTCGGTTGAAAATTTTGAGGGGGGCGGCCCGTCGCCGCCAGTCCCCCCTAGCTCCATCTCTGTTCTTATAGGTGAGCAACATGGGTTTTCGGAAATGTTAGGTAGCTTTGATTGTATGCATTGCACATGGAAAAATTATCTTACAGCGTGTGCTGGATTATATGCAGGTTGAAATGATTCTCCAACCATCATTCTTGAAGTTGTTGCTAATTATGATCTTTGGACATGACATCCGTATTTTGGAATGTCAGAATCTAATAACGATATCAATGTTTTGGAGAGGTCTCGTCTTTTTTCTAATCTTACTAGATGTATTGCTCCCCCTGTGCATTATGTTATCCAATGAAAAGAATACAATATGGGGGCATTATGTTATCCAATGAAAAGAATACAATATGGGGTATTATTTAGCAGATGGTATATACCCAAGAGGTCAACTCTTGTGCAAACTATTCGTGATCCTCGTGGTCCAAATTTTTTTTTTCCAAGCATGCAAGAACCTTGAAGAAAAGATGTGGACCGTGCATTTGGAGTTCAATAGAGTCGATTTGCAATTGTAGTGAATCCTGCTCGTTTTTTGGATGACGAATGATTTGAAAGACATAATGACTGCATGCATTATAATGTATAATATGATAATCGAGGATGAACGAGATCTCAATGCTTTGATTGCAGAAGCGAAAGAAGTGACAACTCCGGAGGTAGAAATGACAAATAATGAAAATTCTAGATTTCAATATTTTCTTCGTCGGCATAAAAAATGAGAGGTGCAAATGCTCATTTAGAACTTTGAAATGCATTGACTGAACATCTTTGGAAAGAATATGCTCATTTGGAACATTAATTTCAATAATTATGTAATTTATGTTTTTCTAATTAAGTATTGCATTGTGTTGAATTACTATATAATTTTCTTTAGTTTTAATGAGGTTATGGATGTCAACTTATTCATCAATCTTGATCAACAAAATTGTTGCAAAATCGTGCAATATGTATCGTCCATTTTGGAGTTGGCTTTGAAGTGTTGTGCAGAATCATCTAGTGATATGATAAAAATTAAAGAAGCTCCAACTCAATTGCTGAAAATCAGATCTCCATTTTCCCTACCCTTGCAAAGATGATGCCCTGAACATCACAAAAGTCAAGGGATGGATCATTTTAATTTATACCTTGTTTTATTGTCTAGTAGCATGCGTGTTCAAATTATTACTTGAACACAATGTTGTCTTCTATCTATTATAATCTTATAAAATGGATTTACAAACATATTGTTGGCATATAATACATAATAAGAAGTTTTTTTTTTAAATGAGCTTCGGGGAGTGGAAAGGAGGGGACAATAAACACTAGAAAATTTGTGTGACTCGAGTTCGAACTCGGGTTATTATAATCTGATCTTTATAAAGGTGGGATACCACTTGAGCTACAAGGTTAAATCATAAATCACATAATAAAGAAAACTTCTTTTCCCCTACTCATCAACCATTGTTGCCTCATCCCTTTCCCTACTATTGCGATCCCGACTCTACCCTTCTCTCCTCTTTCTCTCTCTTCCTCTCCATGAAAAAGAAAAATCTCAGACTCAAGAAAACCCAAATAAAAAGTGGAAAATGATTAGATTCTTGATGAAATATTGGGTTGTGGAAGTTTTCAAGAGGTGTATAGCAAATTCAAAATGCCAGAGTTCCTTTCTACCTCCATTAATGACAGTGAAATCTTGTTAGGTTTCTTACTTGTCATCCCTTGTGAACGAGAAATCCATATTAAAGAAACTTATGTATCGTTGAAGTATGCCCTCATGGTGGTGGCAGCGGCGGCCACGGTGGGAGGTGGTGGTGGTTTTTGGGAAATATAAGTTTTTGAAATTTTTTAAGTGATTAATGATGTGTCATTTTTTCTTATTTTTGTATTTATTTTTATAATTATGTGGATATGAGATTATGATGTGTAAACTTTAATTTCATTTTCAAAGCTTTTAACTAAGGACAACTAATAAGAATTTGACAAGTGTTGCCACGTCAGGTTACCGGAAAGCTCCCGCTTTATTGGTACTCATTTCCTGGATCAAGTATGTCACCTCAAAAAGGCTCTCTACAGTCTTCGTTATGCCCACGAGCGTGGTTTGTTCGATTCATTGATTTCTTACTTAGTTCAGGTTTCCATTGCAGTTGTTTAGATATTTCTCTATTCTTTTTCCGCCGTGGGCATATTGTGTTATATTTATTATTATATGTTGATAATATAATTGTCACAGGTAATGATTTTGTCTTTCTCTAACTTTCATTGCTCGTGTTGATAAGGAGTTCATTGTTAAAGACTTGGACTGTCTTAGCTATTTCCTTGACCTTGAGGTCTCTCACACCTTTGATTATCTCTTCTTAAGCCAAGCTAAGTGTTACGATATTCTCACTCGGGCTGAACTTCATGAGTCTAAGCACGTTGCCACGCCTCTTGTTATCTCTTATTAGCACTGGTTCTCAGTTTGGTGATCTCACTATCGTTCTTTAGTTGGAGCTCTACAGTATCGTACCATCACTCGGCCGGATCTCTCGTATGCTGTTAATCATGTCAGCCAGTTCTTACACTCTCCTACATATGATCACTTCTCTACAATTAAGCACATACTTCGTTATGGCAAAGGTACTTTGAATTTTGGTCTTTCTTTCACCCGTGGTTCTGAGTTTTCCAGTTGGTTACTCTGATGTTGATTGGGCACATTGTGTTGAGACGCATCGATTGATTTAGGGCAAAGGTGTTGTTCACTAAATTCTTTTAGCTACTCCGCAAGTGTACGGTGTAGATTGTAGAAATGATGAGCAAGATCGATTCCACAGAGACTATTGATTAGAATTGATTAATTACCCAAATTCAACACATAATTTTATTTAGGCAACCAAATATCAAGATTTTAAATAAAGAACTGTGATATAATAAAACAACTAATGAACACGATAAATCAATATAACGAATATAGGTTTTAGGATATGCTTTCATCTAATTATTATCGAAATATCACTTTGACTAACCAGTTTCATTAATTATTTTCCCTATATGAGCAATCAAAAATATCGAATTAACAGCTCTGTCGAGTCAGTTAACCTGTTGATTAAAAGGCTACTGAATGTATCTATACTCGATCCGATAAAACAATTTAACTCCCAAAAGCTCCTAGGATTGATTTCTCATTACATAAGTTCACTAATCTCTCAATTTAATTCTACTTATATGTCATGTGTTTTCTTTTCCATAATTAAATCTCCTATCTTGAATTTTGATTCAATAACTTAAATATGCTCGACTAGTGGTCATCTAATCAAACAAGCAATCAAAATATAAACACACGAATAAAGTTTAAAAATTAAGAACTTGAATTAAAATCAAAGATCCACATCGATTCAAATTAAGCTACTAAAAAAATCCAGAGACCTTGGAAAATTAGATAGACATGATTATCAAACAATTCATAGACAAATTGAAAAAACATCATATCTAAACCAAAAATCTAACTATAAGAAAATGATAGAAAAAACTCTAGGAAAGGTGCTCTCCCGCTTCTCCAATCCTTTGGTTTTTGATCTACTCCAAAGCGCCTCCAAATATGATATATTGTGCTCAACTTTTCCTTTGAATGCTTCTAAAAAATATTGATTTGTCTCTCTATATGTGTGTGTGGCCTTCTCAATTTCTAGATCAACCATATGTATTTATAACATCTTGAAGGTCTCCTAAGTCAAGTAGAAGTCAAAATATAACATCTTGAAGGTCTCTTAAATGGATTAGAAGTGTCAAATATGCCAAAACTCGAGTTTACACACAAATATGGGTCATTCGGGCACGGTCGTGCTGTGTAGCACGGTCGACCGTGCCCCACTGTACAAGGGTTCTGCATGTTTTAGCACGGCCGTGCGCTGTGGCATAGCCGTGTGCCACTACAACGTCTGAATTTGGTTTCATGGTCTTTATAAAAGTTGTAGGTCTTGAAATTAGCTTTCCAATGCCATAAATTTTAGCTCAATATCAATTTTTTAGAGGAAGTTATGACCAAATTTCTAAAGTTCTGTCGAGATGAAAACATAACGTCACAACTTTCAACTTCTATGAATATTCTGCTTTCTTGGAGAGAATTGAAAACTATGATCAACATAAAAGTTGTACACTTCTTCCTTATCTTTCTAAAAAAATAAATATCTCTCAATTTGGACTTCTAAATCAAGAGATATGCTCTTTCTCCCGCAACTGCATGTGTAAGCTGAAACTCGCATTTTTTTCCACTAAAAACATAAAATTAACTACTGATGGGTGTCAACCATGCAAAAATTTAATCACCTGCTACCAAATAAATGAGTATAGAGCAAATAGGAGTCGAATCCTCAGGGAACGATGGATTTATTTCTTTCGAGACTCTTAAAATGAGGGTTTTGAGTTTATTAAACTAAAATTATAAACTAAGAAATAAACTAACAATGAGAGCAAGAATAAAAATTAACAAAGATGAAAAGGGTTTTAAATCAATATGAGAAAACTCTAGTTAAAGAAATTATTTCCACCTTGATTCACTCGATTGATTATTGATGCAAAAATGATTCAACAATTCATAAATAAATTGGTTATGGTGATCGACAACCGCCTAACCACCAATCTCTTCTTACTATATCGATAATTAAGAGAAGCTCGTTAATTACTACTCTAACACTACAAGAAAAATGGCTTTTAACAACCCCTCAAAGACAACCTTTTTTATGAATTTGTGTTGTCTTTTTGAATTAACAACCCTTTTTGCAACGCAAGCGTTGTCTTTGTTCAAAAAATTCGACCAAAGACAACGCTTTTTTTGGATAAGACAACGTTTTTTTCATAGGGTTGTTAAATAGCGAAATTTTTTAAGAATAGACAACGGTTTTTTTGGATAAGACAACGCTTTTTTCATAGGGTTGTTAAATAGCGAATTTTTTTTAAAAATAGACAACGCTTTTTTTGGATAAGACAACGCTTTTTCGTAGGGTTGTTAAATAGCGAATTTTTTTAAAAATAGACAACGCTTTTTTTGGATAAGACAATGCTTTTTTCATAGGGTTGTTAAATAGAGAATTTTTTTTAAAAATAGACAACGCTTTTTTCATAGGGTTGTTAAATGGCATTTTTTTTAAAAAAGACAACGCTTTTTTCATAGGGTTGTTAAATGGCGTTTTTTTTAAAAAGACAACACTTTTGTGCAACGCTTTTTTCAAAGGGTTGTTAAATGGTGTTTTTTTTTCTACGACAACACTTTTATGCAACACTTTTTTTATGTGTTGTGTTAATTATAAATTAATTGATTTTTAATTAAATTAAATTTAAAAAATTTAATTAATTTATAATGTTATCTTATATTATTTGCATTAATATTATCTTATATGAACAAACTCATAATTAAAAAAAATAGCATTTTTATAAAATACTATTTTGAATTAATTAAGAAACTACAACTAAAATATTACTCTCACCCTTTTATATAATAATACAAAATTTATATATTATTTTTAAACATAATTCGAAAATTATGTTTTATAATTCATATGTAATAATATTAATTTTTTTTAATTAAATTAAATTTGAAAAGTTTAATTATTAATTTTATGATGTTATATATCTTATATTATCTTATGTTAATTAGTCATTAATCTTCCAATTATATATATATATATATTGTTAATCTTTTAAAATATATTAAAAATACAAATAATAAAAATTAACAAAAAATATATAATAATATTAATTGTTTTTTAATTAAATTAAATTTGAAAAGTTTAATTATTAATTTTATGATTTTATCTTATATTATTTGCATTAATATTATTTATATGAACAAACTCATAATTGAAAAAAATAGTATTTTCATAAAATATATTAAAAATATGCACTAGTATATTTTATAATTGTCTTAAAATAAAATTAGATTAAACATTACTAAATATATTAATTAGTCATTAAGCTTCCAATTATATATATATATATATATATATTTATATATATATTTAACTTTTTAAAATATATTAAAAATACAAATAATAAAAATTAACAAAAAATATGTAATAATATTAATTGTTTTTTAATTAAATTAAATTTGAAAAGTTTAATTATTAATTTTATGATTTTATCTTATATTATTTGCCTTAATATTATTTATATGAACAAACTCATAATTTAAAAAAATAGTATTTTCATAAAATATATTAAAAATATGCACTAGTATATTTTATAATTGTCTTAAAATGAAATTAGATTAAACATTACTAAACATATTAATTAGTCATTAAGCTTCCAATTATATATATATATATATATATATATATTTATATATTTAACCTTTTAAAATATATTAAAAATACAAATAATAAAAATTAACAAAAAATATGTGATAATAGAAAATTGAAATAAAAGAAATGTATGTAGAATGTCACAACATAAAACACTAGTGGTCTAGTGGTTGGAGTACGACCACGACTCTTGGGTTCGAATCTCAGGCAATGCACATTATTTACAATGATGACGTGTCATCACTTGGATGACGTGGCGTGATGACGTGGCACGATGATGTCAGCACTTTGGTGACGTGGCGTGATGATGTGTCATCATTTGGATGACGTGTCAGTATTATGATGACGTTAGTGTTTTATTTAATATTTAATTAAAAAATACTTAAAAAAGACAACCCTTTCGTGCAACGGTTAAAAAGCGTTGTCGTATCTAAATAAGACAACGCTTTTAGTGCGTTGTAAAATGACGAATTTTTTTTTTGCAACCCTGGCTACGACAACGCTAAAAAATTACCTACGACAATGGGTAAAACCCGTTGTCGTAGCCCAAATTTCTTGTAGTGTAATCAAAAGACAACCCTAGAGACGCTCGTAGGATTTAGAGTTTTGACAGCATTAAGAATTAAAGAGACTCAATTACTAATCACAAACATACAAGCGTGGCTCGTTTCAATTAGATTATTTATTCCCAGGCACAAAATAGATTGCTTTTGAGGCAACAAAGTTATGCCTTGCGCTACTCTATCAAAACCAACAAACAATTACGGATTTGTCGTTTCAATTAGCAATAGATTATACTAGGACTATCGAATACTGGCCAGTTTTTCAATAAACCCTAATCTAATCATGAACATGAACATACAGAGAATAAATAAACACTTACGAACAATCGAATTAATACGAACAATTAAATCTCACAATCATAGAATCAAGGCTTCAATAACCCTTTAACTAGAAATAGGAATTTAGCACATACTCATAATTAAGAACACAAAATTAAGAGAGAAAAGATTGAATACCATAAAGATAAGAATTAGTCTTGTGAAGAAGTAGAACAAGCCAAAATTCGCCAACCCCTCTGTCGCTTTTTCACGTCGATCAAAAACTAGGTCTAAATGAATTTTTTATCTCTCTTATATCTGGAGAGAGAATCCTAACTTATCTAAAATAGGAAAAATACAAAATATCCAATAATGACTAATTAAATTCCATAAGGAAAATAAATAAGAGTTATATGGGAATAAGGAAATTAGAATCCCATCTCTTAATTATAGTATTAACAATCTCTAACTTCTTCCAAAAGTGAAAATCCCTCTGGAATCCTCGTGCCCACGCTCTAAGTCAGCTACAAGTCTGAAATTGGTTCCATTTTCATCTCATTTCTTCACTAACCTTACTCATAAGCCCTAGGACATCAAAACACATAAAAACAACATAATTAGTGCAATATATGCTCTAAAAATCATGCAAAACAATAATGAAAAACATGCAATTACACAACCTATCAACTACAAAAACCATCATATGCACTTTTACATGATAATCATATAAATCACTAAGAAAACGTATCTAAATGTACTCAAAAGAATACAAAAATATACGCAAAAACATGTAAAAAGCGACACTTATCAGGTGCAAATATACATTTAACGTTGTTGTGGAGGTGCAATTACACCATTAATCTTTTTTTGAGTGCAAATATACTCTCAATATTTTAATTAAGTTGCAAATTGACCCTAATCATTCTTCTATGGATATTCTATACATATTCTTCAATTGTAAATTTATTATATATATTTTTTGAAATATGGATTATATTATGTTTTTTAAGAATGTATTATATTAAATAGTTAATTATTTGTATTGAATTATCTAAATCAATTTAAAAATTTATAAATTAATTTAAATACGGACAAAGTTTGAAAATCAAATAGACTAACCACATTTTATAATAAAACTTGACAAAACAAATTTGACATTTTTCCTTAAAAAAAACACTACTATTTGTAGCGCCTCAAACAAAAAACGAAGCATAATTGATTAATTAAATATTAAACCCTTAATTTAATAATTATGTGCGAGTGTTTTGACTGTTTAATTAATTACGTGCGTTTCAGATACGTGTTTAATGCATGATTTAGATCGATAATTTTTATTAGAAGTGGAACATAGGATTTTTGTATACCATTAGATGCGTATCGAGAAAACGAGAAGATAGAAATGAACTAGAGGTCAATCGGAGACCTGTAGCTCGAACGGTGATGAAAAGGGCAAAATCCGAAATTTCGGAAAACTGGAAGATATTTCCGGTGAATAGTAACGTGGAAAATTCAACCTGTGAATAGTAACTTAGATATTTTCACATGAATAGTATTTTCTGAATTCTATAAATAGGGGCTCCTTCGATTCATTTTTCACCCTTTCTCTGAACGAGCCGAACGCGACGAAAACGAGTAAGTTTCTCTATCCTCCCTCCTCTCTTTCTCTCTTTCCTCTCTTTTCTGCCCCGACGCGCCGCCGCCGCCGGCGGTGGCCGGAAAATCTCAACTTTGTCGGTGTCGGCCGATTTTCGCACACGACGTTCGTCTCGACGAGACGAATCTAGGATAGGTCTCGGAATTCAATTCTGATTTCTCGTTCACCGGAAAACGGCGAAAAATAGTAGCAAACCCTAAACCCTAGGTTTTGCACCAACCTTTCTCTCTCCTCTATTTTTCTCTCTCTTCTCGCCGGAGCTGAGGACCGGAGGGCCGCTGGAGGTAAGGGTGAGAAGCTGGAGGGTCGGCGCCACCGTGGGTGGCGGCACCGGAGATAGACAGTGAGTGTATATATATATAACGTGCATGTGTGTGTGTTTGAGGGTGTGTTAGTGTGTGTGTGTGTGTTGTGGTTGCTGTTGGGGCGGCGCTGGGTGGCGCCGCCGTGTGGGAACCTGGGGCCGACGAAGGGAGGTCGCCGGCGGAGCCATGGGGAGGGTGGCCGGCGACTGGAAGTCGCCGGCCAAATTGTTCAGTGTATGTGTGTTTATAAGCATACGTATGTGTGTGTGTGTGTTGCTATGCGTGGATGTATGTGTGTTGGGTTGACCGGGAAAGGTTGCCGGCTAAGGGGGGTCGCCGGCCGAGGGGTTGGGAGTGGACGCCAGCGACTGGGAGCCGCCGGCCGGAGTTTTGAAGGTTGGGGTTTAGTTTTGCATACGTGACGTCGAAGGATTTTGCGGCGAACTTTCGAGTACTATTCACGGCCGGATTCTGGCGAGGGGTGGCCGGAGGTGGTAGCCGGCGGTGCAAGGTTTTCGGCGAACTAGGTGGCGACGGCTCAGGGCGGTGGCGCCGCGGCTGGTGGTGCGGGGAAGTTGGACAGCTGAGCAGGTCGACGCCGGGAGCCCTGGGCGCGAGGCTGCGCGCACCGGGTCGATACCTGTCGAGAAAACTCGACAGCTTGCCGAGCGTCGAGTACCCCTGCCAAGAAAACTCGGCCCTCGTCGAGACGGGAATGCCACGCTGTCGAGAAAACTTGACCAGCGCCGAGCCGCCTACCCGATGCTGCCGAGCCCTTCCCCGACGCTGCTGAGAAATCTTGGCCACCCGCCGAGCCCGATACCTACGCTGTCGAGAAACGCCGCGGGCCGTCGGGTTTTCCCACCGGGCGACGGGTACGCGCGTGTCCCGTCGCACGCGACGCCGTGTTTTTGATCCGAACCTCAATTTTTCCGCCGTATGTCAACATCGAGTCATCGCCGACGAGATATCATTGACCGAGGGTCGTGGGCCGGGTCAAAGTCAACCCTTTGACTAAAAATGACCAAAATACCCCTAAACCTAAAATGCTCCGTTTGAGCTCGTTTTAACTCCGATCGAGCTTATTCTTTTGCCGTTGTGACCCAAATTTCATTTCCTATCATCTCAGCCACTTAGACTGATCTGCCTCTCTCGTTTCTTTGACCCCGATCTTTAGATCTCTCGATCCGTCACGTAGTTAACGATCGTTCTTTCGCCGGGAACGTTTATAGCTTTAATTATACGTTATTAAAGATCTAAGAAATGTCATAACTTATGTAGGCTACTTGTTGGATTGAGCGTTGAGTTATCTGACCTTTGGTACTCGCTACTCGAGCTCTGAGTTATCAGACCTTGCTACTCACGTGGTAACCACCGAACAAGGTGGGGGTAATTTCTAAATCTTTATGTGTTTACAGTTTTCCCTATTACGAAGCATGAATGAGGAATACTAAATTCTGTGAATATACGTGTTATGCCATACTATATACTGTGAAAGGACTTCGGTTCACATTGCATGTTCTAAGGGTCCTATGGACCGTAAGAAAATGTCTTCTCCCCCTTCTACTACTCTGTTGAGGTTTGGTGGTCCTCTTGAAATGCACCAGCGGTATTGAGATCATTTTATAGGGTAAGACGGGTTGTTCCCGCACCTATCATTCCTTACCATTTCTAATATCTGCTGTGCATTTTACTTGCTATGAATTCATATCGATTGATACATATTATTGATCTATATAAATCTGTCGAATGTTATAAGATGCGGACTTTATCCCTACGAGTGTATTCCACTCACTCACCCCCTTATTCTATACTCACACTACAGGAGCTGGTGAGCATGTTGAACCCTAGGTAGAGAGAGGTGGTGTCATCTCTGGACTTTTATATATAGGTTGAGGTTACACAAACATTTTCAAACAGTGTTTTTATTTAATCACGTTTTTAATAAGCTTTGATACATGTGATGGATGTGAGATCCTGATGGTTTATTCCGCTGCTTTATTATGTTGTATATATCGGTATTGAGATCAAATATTATCGGTATTGAGACCGATCGTTATCAGCCAAGGCCGTTTGTTGATATGTGAATGATTCACATCGTCCCTCACCTCTTTCTTCTGTCGTCTTTTATCTCCTTCATCTGTTGTCTCTTACTATTTCTTCTTCACGCCCAAAGCAAAACTCTGATATTTTATGAAAAGAAAATGGGGCGTGACACTATTTTTTTTAAAATTGTAAATAGTATTAAAATGAAAACAAATGTATGTGTACATACATATACGAAAACAAAGAACACACATATATATATATATATATGTGAAAACAAAGAACAAACTAAAATCTTAATATTCCAAAATTCAAACAATTTTACTTTATAAGTATGGTAACATATAAAGTTTCGATTTTCAAAATTAATAAGTTGAGTGTAAATTCTATAAACGTAATTTAAGGAAAAATTATTACAAACAATTGATTTAGGATTAAAAATGTTTTATTAAAAAATAATTATTTAATAAAAAAAACTTATGTTGGAAGAATGTAAAAAAAAAATCCATAAAAAAGAAGATTGTGACAAAATTGCATCATTATATAAACATTAGAGATATATTTGCACCACAAATTAAACCTTAGACGTATTTGCTCCCAAAAAAAGATTAGGAGTGTATTTTTACCCCACCATAAACCTTAAGTGTATATTTGCACCTTTGCCCATTGATTTATAATTACTCTATTTTCTTGGGTGGTAATTTGGTTTCTTGGAATGCCAATCAGCAACCTATTGTGGCTCGTTCGAGCTGTGAATCTGAGTATCAGGCTCTTGTCAATGTTGCTTACGAAGTTGTTTGGATTTCATAATTACTTCATGAACTCGATTTTCAGCTCTCCACTCGTCCTTTGCTCCTTGGTGACAACAAGAGTGTCTTATTTCTCAGTCAGAATCTCGTTGGTCAAAACGTGCCATACATATTGATATTCACTACCACTTTATTCGCAAGTTGGTCTCCTCAGGCCGGCTAGACAAGCATTTTGTTCTTTTGAGCCTTCAAGTTGTGGACATCTTCATCAAGAGTTTACCTCATCTCAGCTTTGAGTTGTTATGTTCCAAGCTATGTGTTCAGTTGCATCCATAACATCGCTTGAGAGGTTAATAGGGAATAAATCTCTGATTTTATCTGTGGAGATTTTGTAAATATATTTTTTAATTTGATTGTCGTATTTATCTTGTATATCTCCTTGTATTATTCTATAAATAGTGGAAACTATAACTCACCTAATTAACGGTGATACAATATCAATTTTCACATGAACAACGTCAAAACATACCAAATTTCTAAGGGTTAATTGCCAGAAAAATCACAACCTTTACTCAGATTGTCATTTTAACCAAACTTTTCAATATTGGTTAAAATAACATAACCTTATATATATAGTATGCTTTTTTAACTAAGATAGTGAAAAAAATAAATCATTATCTATTGATATACAACTTTTCACCCAAGTATTTTAGTCTTTTTTTGTCCCTCTCCCTTCCCCTCAACTCCCCTCGAGTTTATTTAAAAAAATACAATTTTTCGAAAACTGAGTTTAGTCGAAAAACATATGAAATATATAAAGTTATGTTATTTTGACCAATATTGAAAAGTTTGGTTAAAATGACAATCTGAGTAAAGGTTGTGATTTTTCTGGCAATTAACCCAATTTTTAATCAGATCAATGTTCCAAATCAATTTTTGATTTCCATTCGATTCCATCTCACTTAAAAAAAAAAAATATGAATGAATTTTTAAATTTTAATTGAAAAAATGGCTTGTGAACTTTAAAAATGCAATCAAAAGAAAGAAAAAAATTTAGTTACAAATTGGAAAATAAAGTAAAAAACACTTCGCTACTAGGGGACAAAAGTGCATGTATTTAAGTCTCCATTGACTCTTGACCCTCGTAAAGACTTGAGCTCAAGTAAATTGTTTTAGGGGACTACATAATCGTCTCTAAAGAAAAATAAATTTCTCCAACCCTCAAAACACTTCTGCACTTCAGACAAAAGTGCATTTAAGTCTCCATTGACTCAGCTTGACTCTCGTAAAGACTTGAGCTCACGTGAAGCATTTGATTTTGAGTACATATAGTCTTCTCTAAAGAAAAATATAAATTTCACCATATATTTTAGTTAAAAATATATTTTACTCCTCAAATAATTCTAATTGGAAGTTAAGAAAAAAAAAAGAATTTGTAGATTTTATCCACATCTTCTCTTTTTTGTAATTTTCGAATGTTAAGCGTGTCCACGCCTATTCTTGAGACTTTTGCAATTTTTTGAGAATTGGTTTTTGAGAATCAAGCTCAAATGCTTAGGTATGCCCACACTTAAAGCTAAAACCGTCGCAGAATTTGCAAGCTTTGAGGACTCCACCAAATTTCTTCCAAATCAATCCAAAATGCCTTCAATATCAATTAAATCCTTATCTTGCCCTACAAATCACAAATCTTCATCAAAATCAAGAATAAAGGATTAATTGACATCTAAAATGAAAGAAAAACATCATAATCAAAATACACAAAATAGAACTCATCACTGTGAATCTGAGTATCGGGCTCTTGCCAATACTTCTCAAGAAGTTGTTTGGATTTCATAATTGCTTCATGAACTCGATATCCAGCTCTCCACTCATCACTTGCTCCTTTGTGACAACAAGAGTGCCTTATATTTCAGTCAGAATCTTGTTGCTCACAAACATGTCATACATATTGATATCGACTGCCACTTTATTCGCAAGTTGGTCTCCTCAGGCCGACTAGACACGCATTTTGTTCTTTCGAGCCTTCAAGTTGCGAACATCTTCACCAAAAGTTCTTTTTGTCCCAGTTTGGAGTTGTTATGTTCCAAGCTATGTGTTCAATTGCATCCATAACATCACTTGAATCTCTAATTTATTCTTTAGAGATTTTGTAAACATATTTTTTTGATTTCATTTTTATATTTATCTTGTATATCTCCTTGTATTATTTTATAAATAGTGGAAATTCTAACTTACCTCATTAATGGTGATACAATATCAATTCTCATAAAAACGATGTCAAAACACTTCAAATTTCAAATCAGATCAATACTTCAAATCAATTTTTTATTTTCATTCGATTCAAACTCAATTTGAACAAAATATGAATGAAAATTGAGATTTTGGTTGGAAAAAAGATTTGGAAATAGTCATAGAATACAATTTGAAAAAATTGCAATCACAGGAAGAAAAAAGTGGATGTATTTAAGTCTCCACAGACTCTTGACCCTCGTAAAGACTTGAGCTCAAGTAACGTGTTTTATTTTGACTACATAATCGTCTCTAAAGAAAAATAAATTTCTCCAACCCTCAAAACACTTCTGCACTTCAGACAAAAGTGCATTTAAGTCTCCATTGACTCAGCTTGACTCTCGTAAAGACTTGAGGTCAACGGTTTTAACTATCGATTCTGGTTTCGAAAATCATAATTAATGAAATCGGAATTCTCGATTTCGGTTTTGGTTCCAAAACCAAAGGTTCCGGTTCAACTACCGGTTTGTCGGTTTCTTTTTTCTTTTAATTTTTTTCTTAATTTTTTTAAAATTAAATTTGCATATAAATATTATAATTATTCATATATCACAAAATAACAATTTTGTTTGAGTTAATAATTTGATATAAATTAAAAATTCGAACTTATATTTACAAGTTACAACAACACAACATTACAACTTACAAGTTACAACTTCAAAAATTAGAAATTACGATTTAAAGAAAAGGAAATACAAAACATATACAAAAAAAAATTACAACTTGTAATAAAAATTAAAATAATAATCAATACAACTTAAAATGAAAAGGTAAAATAACATAAATACGTAATATTATTTATATATACTATAAAATAAAAAAATAAAAAAAGACAAACCAGCGGTTTAACCACCGGTTTCCTGGTTTGAAAAAACTCCAAATCGAAACTGAACCGTCGAACCACGGTTCACGGTTTCGATTTAGAATTGAAATCGGGTCAACGGTTTTCCGAACCTTTGACCCTGTTCGATTTCGGTTTCCCGAACCGGTTAAACACCACTAAGTTTCCTAGTTTGAAAAAACTCCAAATCGAAACTGAACCGTTGAACCACGGTTCACGATTTCGATTTGAAACTGAAATCAGGTCATTGGTTTTCCGAACCTTTGACCCCATTCAATTCCTGTCACGCCCCGTTTTCTTTCACTTAAAATATCAGAGTTTTTCTTTGGGCGTGAAGATAGAAAATAGAGAGGGACACATATCATAACAGAAAGAAGGAAAATAAAGACGACAGAAGAAAGAGGTAAGAGATGATATGGGTCATTCTCATATCAACAGTCGGTCTCACTACCGATAATATTTGGTCTCAATACCGACATATACAACAAAATACAACAGCGAAATAAACCATCAGGATCTCACGTTCATAGTACCCTAAAAAATAATTACAAAAACGTGAATTAAGTAAGACTTTGTTTGAAAACGTTGTGTGACCTCAACCTAACAAAACAGGTCTAGATATGGCGTCTCCTCTCTCCTTCTAGGGTTCATCAAGCCTATCAATTCCTGTAGTGTGAGTACAGATTAAGGGGGTGAGTGCGTTGAATACACTCGTGGGCATAAAATCTGCATCTTATAACATTCAACAGGCATATATAGATTAACGATATATAACAGTCGGCACAAAGTCATAGCAAGTAAAATGCACAGCAGATATTAGAAATGGTAAGAAGGATAGGTGCGGGAGCAGCCCGTCTTACCCTATAAAATGGTAAGAAAAGATGGGAGCGCTTCGGCGACTTTTCCGGCCACGGTGGCGGTGCCGGCGGCGGCGCCGGAGACTGAAAAACGGGAAGAAAAGAGAGGAGAGAGAAACTTACTTGTTTTCGTCGCTTTCGTTTTCGTCGGCCGAATGATTATTTTGAACTGACTAAGCCCCTATTTATAGATTTTCAAAGTTACTATTTACCAAGTAAATTTTAATTTATCGTTCATTAAAATATTATTTTTTCATTTTACCGTTCATCCGGATTTTACCCTCTCATTTTACATAACTTTCGTATTCGGCTTTTTTCTTCGTCATTTGAGCTACGGGTCTCCGATTGACCTCTAGTTTGTTTCTATTTTCTCGTTTTTCTGTTGCGCATCTCATGGTATAAAAATATTATATGCTCTATATCTTAAAATTTTATCCATCTATGTCGTGCCTTAAACATATTTTCGAAACGCACATAGACAATTAAGAAATAAAGCACATAAAATATTTAAATTATGGGTTTAATTATTTAATTAATCAATTATGCTTCGTTTTTTGTTCGGGGTACTACAATTCCGGTTTCCCGAACTGGTTAAACACCACTAAGTACATATAATCGTCTCTAAAGAAAAATATAAGTATTACCATATAGTATTTCACCATATTATATATCCTTGTACCCTAGATTTGTGCCATGAGTAGAACAACACAGAATTTGTTTCTTGATTCTCTAATAAATCTGCAAACACAACTAACCAAACATATACAAAAAGATAATTTTGTCAAATAATTAGTTAATGAAAATAATATTCTGTTATACAATTAACATTCTTATTAGAATTGATTGGCTAAAATAAATTTCACAACTATCTATTTAAGGAAACCTGGTAAATTTTTTGAATGTCTGATAACCAGATGATGATACATATTTTATTGGAATTGAGAATCTCGTGTGATTTTACTTGGGGCTTTAATAGTATGTTTTGTTAGAGTTGCATAATGAAATTACGCAACACCATGTCTATTTGTAGGCGATAAATTAGAGTTGCATAAATTAAGTATTTTTAAATGTAATAATCATTCATTGGAGTAGTATTTTTTAAGGTATAATAATTGCATTAATTACAACAGTTTTTATATAAACTCAATCAATATTATTTCCAACGTAATTCATAATTCAGAGTTGAACTTTCATTACAAGTTGTCAGATGATTTATCTCTATCATTGATGTGGATTAGATAAATTCCCACTTCCATATTAATTCCAGGTGAATAAGTATATATAAGTAACCATTGTGAGAAAACATATATTCTGGCATTAGACCATAAATGGAGTTCACTTACTATTACATTCTTACCCATATTGTCCTAATAGTGACCTGCAGCCATATGTTTTACTTAGCCGAAACAACTACAAATCTTGCCACAGATCAATCTGCCCTTCTTGCCCTCAAAGCAAACATCGCGTTAAACCGTCATCACATTCTTGCAAGAAATTGGACCAATTCAAGCTCCGTTTGCAGTTGGATTGGCGTCACTTGCAACCTGCGCCACCACAGAGTGTCTGCGCTAAATATTTCAAACATGGGGCTCTCTGGCACCGTTCCACTACATCTAGCAAACCTCTCTTTCCTCGTTTCACTCGACCTTTCGTACAATCTTTTCAATGGCACTGTACCTCATGAGTTGTCTCTTCTCCATCGTTTGAAGTTCCTTTCTCTCAAAATTAACAACTTCGTTGGAGACATTGAATTGCCGTTTGGTCATCTATCCAAACTCGAGTACTTATCTCTACATAATAACAGCTTTTCAGGCTTCATCCCAACATCCTTCTCTAATTTATCAAATCTACAATTCCTTGGACTTTCTAACAATTATCTGCAAGGAAATATTCCAGAAGAGCTTGGAAAACTTCGTAGGCTGCAGTCTCTTGTTATTGAAAACAATCATCTGTCGGGTGCTATACCTTCTGCCATATTTAACATATCCACACTGAAAAGAATTGGTTTGACATCAAATGAATTGAGTGGCAGTCTTCCCAATGAAATGTGCAGTAATCTTCCTCTTCTTGAAGGGATTCACCTTTCTTTCAATCAGCTGAGCGGCCAAATTCCATCAAATAAATCCCAATGTTCGCAACTTGGAATTCTATCATTGTCTTTCAACTCCTTCAGTGGGCAGATACCAGCAGAAATCGGAAAGTTAGTTTCGCTTCAAGAGTTATATCTTGGGGACAACAATTTAAATGGTACAGATCAATTCTACTTTGAATGAACATAACTTTTTTTCTTTTTTATGGAGCGACTATTTTCTTTGACAGGTGTTCTACCAAGAGAGATTAACAATCTTCATAGCCTGGTTATATTTTCTGCTTCAATGAACCAGATCACTGGGAACCTCTCAAGAGATATTGGGAATCTTACAATGATCGAATACTTGGATCTTTCAAACAACAACTTAAGAGGTGGGTGTTTGCAATTAATTTTATTTTTGAAAAATAAAAAAGTGCTTATCAAATTTTTTTTTGATATTGGTAATAATCCTGATCTCCATGGTGTCATTCCAGTTTCCATTGGAAATTTATCCTCATCTCTCGAAGAGTTCTATGCTTACGGTTGCAACATTAAGGGTGGCATTCCTATTAATATTAGCAATTTAAGCAACTTGATCACACTTACTGAAAATATTATTTGTTATAATTTTTATTTATCTTATTTGTATATAATTACTAAAAAATTTTAAAAAAAATTGTATATTACAAGTAATATTACATCTATTATTAAAATTATATTCATATTATCTTTATTTTGTTATTATTTTAGTATTTATTAATTATTTTTGTAGTATTTATGTATTCAAGTTTTCATAATTTTGTGCTATTTTTATATTTTATTTATAATAATTTATATTATTAAGATATATTTTATATTATATGTACATAATTTTATATTATCTAAAAAGTTTATATGATAATTGAATTTTAGAAAGTTAACTTGTGAAAATTAAAATATATAATTTTAATGCTCAACATTAATGCAATAAAAAAAAAAAAGGTACAGTCGTTTTGTTTAGTAGGTAAGAATAATACTATGGGAATAAATCATAACTAATCTCATATCCATTGATAAATCATATCAATTATTGATATGAATGAAAATCAAGGTAGGAACAATGAGAAAGTGATTTTGACTAAAAAAATAAGAAGTGGATTTGATCTTCTTCGATAGATCTTCTTCATAGTAATAGCTTTTCATTCTTAGCAGGTGTTCTACCTAAAGAAATTGGGAATCTTACAAAAATAAATTCATTGTTTCTCGGATACAACAACTTCACAGGTAAACGAGAGATTCACAGTGCAAATATATGATTCATAGAACAACTACTTAGTTTTGATTTTGGCAGGTGTTCTACCTAAAGAAATTGGCCAACTTTACCAACTGGAGTACTTAGGATTTGGAGTTAATAGCTTCATTGGTTTGATTCCATCCGAGATCTTTAATATCTCAACTCTTCAAACTCTTTCACTTATTCAGAATGGTCTATCGGGTACTCTTCCAACCAATTTGTGCTATGGGTTACCTAATCTTGAAGAGATGCTCCTCGGTGGAAATTACCTGAGTGGAGCAATACCCGACTCCATTTCAAATTGTTCGAAACTTATAGGACTTGGACTAGCTGAAAACAATTTTACTGGTTTCGTACCTCACTTTTTTGGAAACCTAAGACTCCTTGAATTTGTTCAATTGTTTAGCAACAATCTAAGGATGAAATCATCTTCTTCAGAATTGAGCTTCATTACTTCATTAACGAACTGCCCATCTTTAAACTATTTTGCTATTGCTGATAATCCTCTCCATGGTGTTATTCCAGTTTCCATTGGGAATTTATCCTCTCTCCAACAATTCTTTGCTTACAATTGCAACATTAAGGGTAGGATTCCGGCTAATATTGGCAATTTAAGCAACTTGGTCACACTTTCCCTATACAATAATGAGTTGTCTGGTGATATTCCTCATACTGTCAAACATCTGCATATGCTTCAAGCATTATCTCTAAATGAGAACAATCTAGGAGGTCCAATTCCTAAAGGTCTGTGTGATTTACACAGCCTGTCAATCCTAGATTTACCCCAAAATCAATTAGCTGGTCCAATTCCTGAATGTTTAGGAAATGTATCTTCTCTAAGAATGATTGATCTCTCTTCCAACATGCTGACTTCCAGCATACCATTAAGCTTATGGCGCCTCAAAGATTTGAGGCAGATAAACCTGTCCAAGAATTCCTTGAGTGGAATTTTACCTCTAGAGATAGGTAATTTATTAGCAGCAACCAGAATCGATCTATCAAAGAATCAGTTGTCAAAGTCAATCCCAGCCACCATTGGTAATTTAATAACTTCGATTTATCTATCTTTGGCACATAATAGACTTGAAGGTACCATTCCTGTGTCCGTGGGGAGGATGCTTAGTTTGGAAACTCTGGACTTTTCTTACAATAACCTTTCTGGTTCAATCCCAAAGTCCATTGAAAATCTTCAACATCTTGTTAATTTCAATGTCTCTTTCAATGCTTTAAGTGGAGAAATTCCTATTGGTGGTCCTTTCAAAAACTTCACTATGGAGTCTTTTAAGGCTAATAAAGCATTATGTGGAATCCAGAGGTTTCATGTCCCTCTCTGTCATACGGCTTCCAATCGTAAATCAAGGAAAGAGAATGTGAACTTTGCTCTGTTTATTCTTGTTGGAGTGATCGCACTAATCACTGTTATCTCATTAGCCTTTATCTTTATAAGATACAAAAAAAGAGATAAGTCAGGTAGAAGAATTGATGAGCAAGTGTCTATTGTGTCTGAAAGAATTTCCTATTATGAAATCCTGCAAGCAACTGAACAATTCAACGAAAGTAATTTAATAGGTTCTGGAAGTTTTGGTTCAGTTTATAGAGGGATTCTCAGAGATAGGAGGGTTATTGCAGTGAAGGTGTTTAACATGCAAAACGAAGCAGCTTTCAGGAGTTTTGACATCGAGTGTGAAGTAGTACGTAACATTCGTCACCGAAATCTTACCAAAGTCTTAAGCAGTTGCTCCAACGAAGATTTCCGGGCATTAATACTTGAATATATGTCCAATGGAAACCTTGAAAAATGGTTGTATTCCCACAACTATTGCTTGGATATGGTGCAAAGATTAAATATAATGATTGATGTCGCATCTGCATTAGAGTACCTTCATCATGGCTATTCAACAACCATTGTTCATTGCGACTTGAAGCCCAGTAATGTGTTGTTAGACGAAGAGATGATTGGCCATGTATGTGATTTCGGGATAGCAAGACTTTTGGGCATCGAGGAGAGCATGGTGATAACCAACACCCTAGCAACATTCGGTTACATTGCTCCAGGTTCAATATTTTTATTCGAATTTTTATATATTATATTTCATGATCTTTATTTTAATTGTATGTGCTTGCATTTTGATATATGTTATTTCTAGAGTATGGTTTGGAAGGGCAAGTTTCGAGAAGATGTGATGTATATAGTTATGGTGTGATGTTGATGGAGACTTTTACAAGGAAAAGACCAAGTGATGACATGTTCGTTGGAGATTTGAGCTTAAAGAGTTGGGTTCAAAACTCACTTCCACAATCATCCCATGAGATTATAGATGCCAACTTATTCATCAATCTTGATCAACAACATAGTGGCAAAATTGTGCAATATGTATCGTCCATCTTGGAGTTGGCTTTGAAGTGTTGTGCAGAATCACCGAGTGATAGAATAAATATGAAAGAAGCTCTAACACAGCTGCTCAAAATCAAATCTCTATTTCTCCCTAGCCTTGCCAAAGGATGACGCCCTGAACTTCACAAAATTAAAGGGATGAATCTTGTTATTATTTTTTTGTCTTTAGTTTTATTATATAGTAGCACACGTGTCTAAACAATTTATTATCGTCTTGTAAAATGGATTGAGAAACATATTATGGGCATATAATACATAATTAGAAATATAATGTTGGTTCATAGATTACACAAAATAAGGAAAAAACTTAATTGAATGTTGTGAATATTTAATTTATTAGCACGTACAACATTCAACTTATTAACAATTTGAGTGGTTTATATATATAGTCTACAGTTTACCAAATATTAACATAAATTAAGCAACTACCCAAAAAAGTAGGAGTTATTTCAGAGGAGATTGACAATCTTCAGAATCTGGTTGAGTTATTAGTATGCTTATTTAGGGAGCAAGTAAAAAATATCGGTACCTTGATTTTACGGAAATATCGACGGATATATCGATTTCAGTGGAAATATCGGACATTTTTTTTAAAAATATGGAAACTTTGTAAAAAAAATTGAAAAATATATCTAGTAGTTTACAGAATATTATAACTAATATTAATACGTATATTGAATTTAAATTCCAAATAAAATGACATATTTACAACAAATATAGATGTAAACTATTATATAAACGTTGTCTGTTATGATAACATGACAAATTTTGTACAAAATTAATACATGGACTAGTAATAGTTTGAACTCCTATGAGGTTCAAATGAATAAGATGGCATGTCATCTTGATTCAAACAATATTGATGAATAAAAATAATTTTGTAAATTATATTGTTTAACTTCAAGTTCTTTTTTTTTTAAATTCATAATTTGTATTGTATGTTGTAAGTCGTAACTTTTTTTGTAGCTTGCTTATACTTTATATTTTATACTTAGTAATTTGTATTATAAATATTGTAATTTCTAAAGTTGCAACTTGTAAATTATAAGTTCTAATGTTTAATTCATATTAATTTATATTTTGTAATTCTAACACTTATTCTGTTTTGTTAACTCTAACAAATGTTATGTATATTATAAAATTTAAATCAAAAAAATTATTTTAATTATATTACAATTAAAAAATCCATGAAATGACTAATTTTTGGATAAAAATCTTATCTCCATTTTAATAAATGATGTGTTTAAGTGGCTCCACTTAATAAATCAATAAAAAACATAAAAAATTAAAAAAAAATCAAAAAAAGAAAAAGAAAAAAGCAAAAAAAAAAAATCACCGATATTTGCAAAAATCGATATATCTGCGATAAATCGGCGATATACCGCAATTTTATAAAGACTCTCACTGATATCGACATTTTACCGATATTTTACCGAAATTTCCCGATATATCGCTGATATTTTGACGAAAAAAAATGTGTATTATAATTTCGGTATAAAAATTTTAGCGAAATTTCGCGATTTTTTCATCAGTGCTTGGAACCAATTAAGAGATATTGGAAATCTTTTCAATTATTGGGTTTTGACAATTTCAATCACATATGAATCAGTTTTCTCAATTATGTCTTAACTTCTTAAAAGAAAATGATAAAATGTCCATTATTGACAACGCTTAATATGTACACCGATGACATCTAATAATCTCATCCATTTATTATATGTAAAGTGAAATTAATAGGTATTTTGGATTTTTGACACATCAGCCGTAGACACATCTTAACGTGCCCACGGTAGGCAGGGTAGTAGGGCTAACTTTTTAAATATTGCGATTTTAATACAACTTTGGTACTTTTGCCCTAATTTTTATTTTTATGTTTGCCGATGGTTCTTCATTCCATATCATTTCTTGTGTGTAAGTGTATATTGAGAGCTTTCTGGCCACACCAAGCATCACATCGTTAAAATAGTGTAGGAAACTAGTTCTTGGACACTCGAGTGTGCAAAATTCAGGCAGAATCACTAATTTAGGAGTACTAAAGTTACTAGATTCTAAAAAGTTATGAGATTTAACTGCAAAAGAATTAATCAAATAAAACAAATATCGAATTTTTTTTTTTTTTGGAAATTTTAGGATACTTAGTTGTCACCGGAAATTTGGGAATTCCAACGAGATAGTGTCAAACCACCGATCGAATATAATAAAAATTCCATTTTTTATTTTTTTTATTATTTATATATATTTATATTTCAATATTTATTTATATTGTTGATAAATTTAGATAACTTAGTGCAATTTTGGAACAATCTTCTCATCATTGTATTAATATATATAAAAAAAATTCTATGCTTTTATTCATAAGATTAAGAAAATAATGGAAATGCATTGCATTAATTATATATATATATATAATTAATGCAATGCATTTCCTTTATTTTCTTAATTTTATGAATAAAAGCATAGAATTTTTTTTAATATTAATCAATTTAATATAAGTTATATTTTATGAATTGAACTAATTATATTGTTCTTTCTTTTATTATTTTTTAATATAAATTAATACAAGTTAGATGAAGATCGTTTCAAAATTGCACTAACTTGCCTTAATTTATCTAAAATATAAATACATATTGAAATATAAATAAATCTATAAATATAATTAAAAAGAGAAAATAAAAATAAAAATGAATTTTGTCTTGATTTGAGAATTCAATCTAATTTTCAAGCCTTAAATTGAGAAAAAAAAAAAAGAAGTTAAATTAAGCCCCTTATTGAGAAACTTTAAAATTTGGGTCTAGAATTGAAAACTAATCTATAAATTGGGTCTTGTTATTAAATTTATCCGATTGAGAAATCTATAATTTATTATATGCACACTAAATGTTCATTTATAAAATTGTATTTAAATTGAAACAATAATTCATCTCACAATATTATATTTGTGAAACAGTTTTATATACATTTATTTGATGATTTTTAAATTTGAACTTACATTATTGTTTGAGGTTTTTCCTAACCTAGTACTTTTATTTATTGTATAGATTTATATTGTCATATTCTAATTAAATAAAATTTGTTCAAATATGTGAACTCACTAATAATGGATTTGGATGTATTCTTTAAAATTATTGGGGAATAAATCTACTTTTAGCAATTATATTTTAAAGGACGGTGAATATATATAAGATCGTTTGAGGTTCAATCTTTTTTAACTTGTAAACAAATGAAAAAAAAAAGATATAAATGATAGATATATGATCAATTAATCTATATTTCATACTTGTTGGATTCATTTTATTGACATTTCTAAGTTCTATTACATATTTATTTCTTTATTGATTTGAATATGAATTGAATAGATCAATGATCAATATATATATATATATATATATATATAATTCAAAGTCATACTCATCTCTAATATATGACGTGTCAATATATATAGTTATATAATGTTTCATATCAACAGGATATATGAATAATTCTAAACACTAAAAATTGACATGTGTTTAGAATTATTGTTTTATATTAAATATTGAAATTAATATTTTGAATGAACATATCTATTTTTGTTAGCATATCATTTCTTATCTAGCTATATATAAAAAATGGCGTATAAGCATAACATAAATATCCCAAATAATAACTTAAAAAAGTTGTCATCCATGATCATAAATACAGTCGCACATAATTTTTAAATATAAAAACTCATGTGCAACTGTCGCACGGATTTATAGCTGAAAGAAGACATATTTATATTTGTAAAAGACATACTTGAATAACTCATGTTTATATTGTAAAAAACATATTTATAAAACACACTTATAGCAAAAAAACACATGATTATACTTAGAGGTGATCAACCGGTTCCGAACCGGAGACCCGGTTTCGGTTTGAACTGAAACCGTGAACCGAGGTTCAACGATTCAGATTCGGTTCGACATATATTCGAACAAGTGAACCGGTGATTGGAACCGACAGTTTGCCTTTTTTTTTAAATGCATTATGCCACGTGTACGAACGAGATGATAAAGTCGTTGATCATCAACGGCTTTGATTTACTAGTTGTTGGGAAACCGGCAGTTCAACCGCCGGTTCGATGATTGCATTGAATCAATGGTCGTGATTAAACGACCATTGTGATGGATGGTTGTGATCGTTCGAACTGACAATTCAACCGAACCGGAACCAGCGGTTCGAACCGTCCCGAATAATTTTTTTTTCATATTTTGATTGAAATTTAGAAATACCCCTCATTCCATTTGTGATTTGTACACCAATTTCATCATTCTTGATTCAGTCTCTCTCTCAATTCAACTCTCTCAAGCTCACACTTTCCATCTTTGATCAACTTTCAATTCATACTTTTTTTTTTGTTCTTCAATTCTATTTCATTTGTATTCAAAAAAAAAAATGTCTAGAAGAGATTCTTCTTCCTTCGGTTCATCTTGTGGAAAAGGAAAGAGCCATATGCCAATGTCGCCACAACAATCTTTGCACGATGATGATGATGATTATGTTAAGTCTTTTTCTCAATATAATCAAGATGATTTGGAGGCCACGTTAGACACTAATACTGCCACCGCCTTTGCCAAAGAAGAGGAGGAGGTGCTGATTTGTAGAAAAATATGCATAATTTAATTGAATTAGTCCATAGTTCTAATGCATTTTATGTGTTTGCACTTGCTATTTATCTACACATTTTCATTATGTGTTTAGAGAACCCCAATCTTCGATTCTTTTGATTTAGGCTACGATTTTGAAGAAAAAAAATAGAGAGGAGAAATGAAGGCAGATTATTAGAAGTTGCAAGAAGATGGACATTGGGTACAATGTCTACACATTAGATGATCCATTGTGTGAGAATCAAGCCCACCAAAAGCCCAAAGTTTTGTTGCCAAAGAAGAATGAGCCCTAACCCAAAATACTCTCCTATTTAGAAGGGCCGCAGACGAAGAGGGCACAACAGATTGGATAGCGGCAGATGAGATCAGAGAATAATAGGAAAAACCATGATTGTGAATTTTGAGATGCGCGGCTAATTTCTTTACACTAGTTTAAAGGGATGTTGAACCTTTATTCTTGATTTACTCCGAATGATTAGTAACGTTTTCTTAATTTCTATCTCTTGAATGATTTGTGTTGCTTGGTTAATTGTTTATGATATTGCATGATTTGATTTAGCAAGGCCCGTTATATTAAATTGTTGTGATATCTATTGCTAGAGTATAAATCGTAATCCGTAATTGTTATGAATTTATATTCTTTAGTAGCAAGAAACATTGGAATCGTTAGGGGCAACACATCTCTAGATTATCCAGATTGAGCTTGTGAATTTGGAGTCTAGTTCGTCCTATCGTCTTAGAAATTAATGCGTTCATCACACTAAATCTAGAGGGCGTACCTATTAGGTTGTCTGATTGAACAGGGTTTATTAAAGAGCTTGTTTTAATAGACTAGCTTGTTGCTAATCTAGGGACGCACTACAAGAAAAATGCACATAGACAACACCCCTAAGACAACGGTTTTCTGAAAAAACCGCTATCGTAGCTCAAATTGCTGTTGTCGTAGCCCAAAAAATTCTCTCATAGACAACGGTTTTTAACCTACCGTTGTCGTAGACTTTTGAAACCGTTGTCGTAGCTCGAAAAATTCTCACATAGACAATGGTTTTAACCTACCTTTGTCGTAGACATTTGAAACCATTGTCGTAGCCCGAAAATTCTCTCATAGACAACGGTTTTAACCTACCGTTGTCGTAGACGTTTTAAACCGTTGTCTTTGCCCGAAAAATTCTCTCATAGACAAGGGTTTGAACTTGTCGTTGTCGTAGACGTGTTGTCCTAGGACCCCTAAGACAAGAGTTGTTTTCTAACGTTGTCGTAGCCTCGTAGAAGCGTTGTCGTAGACTAATATTTAAAAAAAAAAGTCAATTATTACAAAAAAAAATTTAAATGATATAAGAAATGCTATATATTGTTAAATTAAATTAATGAAATAAACTAATTTTGAGAATTAAATTTTATTTCATTATAAATAAAATTTAGAAAATATTTACAACAGATTATTAATTTTATAAATATATTAATTTGAAAAATACATTAATTATATAAATTTATTAATTGTAAATATAATTTGAAAAATATATTGATTTTATAAATATATTAATTATATATATAATTTGAAAAATATATTATGCATTATTAATATACATATATTAATTTGAAAAATATATTAATTTTATAAATATATTCATTATATATATAATTTGAAAATTATATTAATTATTATTAATATAGTCATTAATCTTCCAATTATATATATATATATACTAATCTATCAAAATTGGAAATCAATTACTTATATTAATAAGTAATGGTACTTTATAAAAGTTAACAAAGAAATGCTATATATTGTTGAATTAAATTAATGAAATAAACTAATTTTGAGAATTAAATTTTATTTCATTATAAAGAAACTTTAGAAAATATGTACAACAGATTATTAATAATTTTATAAATATATTAATTATAAATATAATTTGAAAAATATATTCATTATTAAAATACATATATTAATTTGAAAAATATATTAATTTGAAAAATATATTAATTATATATAAATAATTTATAAAATTATATTAATTATTATTAATATAGTCATTAATCATTCAATTATATATATATATATATATATTAATATATCAAAATTGGAAATCAATTACTTATATTAATAAGTAATGGTACTTTATAAAAGTTAACAAGATAATATGTAATAATAGAAAATTGAAAAATATCAAAAATGTATTATAAAAGAAATATATGTACGTAAGACATTGTCACATGTGTTGTTTTCTAACGTTGTCGTAGCCTCGTAGAAGCGTTGTCGTAGACTAATATTTAAAAAAAAAAGTCAAATATTACAATTTTTTTTTAAATGAAAGAAGAAATGCTATATATTGTTGAATTAAATTGATGAAATAAACTAATTTTGAGAATTAAATTTTATTTCATTATAAAGAAATTTTAGAAAATATGTACAATAGATTATTAATTTTATAAATATATTAATTTGAAAAATACATTAATGTTATAAATATATTAATTATACATATAATTTGAAATATATATTAATTTTGTAAATATATTCATTATATATATAATTTGAAAATTATATTAATTATTATTAATATAATCGTCATTAATCATTCAATTATATATATATATATATTAAAATATCAAAATTGGAAATCAATTACTTATATTAATAAGTAATGGTACTTTATAAAAGTTAACAAAGAATATGTAATAATAGAAAATTGAAAAATATCAAAAATATAGTATAAAAGAAAAATATGCAAGACATTGTCACATGAGGCATCAATGGTCTAGTGGTTAGAGTACCACCGGGCCACCCGGCTTCGAATCTCACACTACGCATAATATTGATTATGATGATTTCAATGATGATGTCATCCTTATGATGATGTGTCATCCCTAGCATGACGTGTGAGATGATGTGGCAAGCTTACGTGGCAAAATATTGTTACCACGACACAGGTTACAACAACGGTCCAAATACAGCTACAACAACATTTAAAAACCGTTGTCTATGAGCATTTTTTTTGTAGTGACAGAATAGAAGGGGAACTGAACTGAGAACTAGTACTTGTTTATTAATTGATTCTTGTTCATTTAATTTGTTTTCATCTTTGATTGTTGCATAGTAACTTGTTAGGTTTTAAGTTTAATTTGATAATTTCCCAACCAATCCCCCCATTTAACTTGTTTATTTATTGAGTAGTTAGCACCAGTGAATTTAATTGATTCCTCTGTTCTCTGTGGGATCGACCCTTATTTGCCACTTCTACAAGTTAGTTGAGGGTAAGAAGGATTATTTAATTTTGCATGTCTCGACAGCATGGCCAGGTGCCTAGGAGAGAAATACAAGAAAATGACAATACAACACGCAACACTAATCCTAGAGCACCTTCTACGCTTCGAAGTGATATTTTCTTCATTCATTTTAAGAAGGAGAAAGTACCGAATAACAACGTTGATTACATAATCACGTGCAACCATTGTGCAAAAATGTACAAATTCAAGCATGGAGAGGGCTATAGGACATTCAACAATCATGTGTTGAAAAAACATCCCGACAAGATGGGCATTGATTGATCTCAAACACAACTTTGGGGATATACCGGTTTTTCTCAAGGTGGAGGTATGAATTCTCTTATTTTCAAATTTAGTCAATTGAACCATAGAAGAGGCGTAGTCGAATTAATTGCCGAAAAACATCTTCCATTTCAATTTTCTTGTGATGATAGTTTTGAAAAATATACTAGCACTTACTTACAACCTAATAGTAGAAAAATATCTAGAAACACCGTTACACGAGATGTAGAAAAAATAGTAGGAGAGTATAAATATAAATTAATTGAAGAATTTTAAATTTTAAAACAAAAACTTTCTATATGTAGTGATATTTGTAAGGACCCTTATAAGTTGCATGATTATATGGGTATTACTTGACATTGGATAGATGATGCATGGAACATACAAAAACGTTTAATTGCATATATTGATTTTGATGAATGACATTCAGCTATACACATTGCATAAAAAATTATTCATGTTTTAAATGATTATGGTATAGTACAAAAAATATTTTCCATTGGATTTGATAATGCTAGTGGTAATACGGCTAGTTTACATTCACTTATTGAAATTTGTATGTGTCATTGTTTAAACTTATGTGTAGTGCCCCGAATAAAAAACGAAGCATAATTGATTAATTAAATATTTGAACCTGTAATTTAATAATTATTTGTGTATGTGTCGACTGTGCGTTTCAGATATATACTCAGACACGATTTAGATTGATAATTTTCCTAGACTTGGAACATACAATATTTTGATACCATGAGATGCATAACGGAAAAACGAGAAGATAAAAACAAACTAGGGGTCAATCGAAGACCCATAGCTCAAATGACGAAGAAAAGAGTCAAATACGAAGGTTAGGTAAAACGAGAGGGTAAAATCCGGATGAACGGTAAAACGGAAAATAATATTTTAATGAATGGTAATTAAAATTTACTTGGTAAATAGTAACTTTAAAAATCTATAAATAGGGGTTCAGTCAATTCAAAATTCATAGTTTTTCCGAACGAGCCGAAAGCGATGAAAACACGTAAGTTCTCTCTCTTCTCTCTCTTTACTGTTTTCCGCCACCGCCGCCGCCGGAGTTCGCCGGAAAATTTCAAAGTTATCGATTTTAGCCGATTTTCATACAGATCGTAGCCCTCGACGAGACGAGTCTAGGACAGCTTCCGGAATTCCAATCCGATGTCTCGTTCGCCGGGAAACGGCAAAAAACCGCCTCCAAAACCCTAAATCCTTGTTTTTCAACCCTTTTCTCTCTCCCGTTTCTCTCTCGTTTCTTGGTGGTTTTGGTTCTTTTCTTTTGCTGGGGTAAGCTGGGGTGTTGGGGAAGAGTTTGGGACGGTCTTGGGGTGATGACCGGTGCCGGAAGGTCGCCGGCCGGAGTGGTTTTGGAGTGGTGGTGGAGTGTGTGTTTTTCATGGGCGACGGGCTGTTTTTGCAGGTGTTTTAGCGGAGTTAGGCGGCGCCTCTGTAGCCGTCGGTGGCTGGAGTTGGTAGCCTGAAGTGAGAGGAATCCGGAGGTGTGATCTGTGACCGGTGATTAGCCGGCCGACGGCGGCTGGACGCCCATTTAGGTAGCATGTTCGCGCAGGTTCGCGGGCGCAACGACGGGAACCCCAAATCTTAAAACGCTTCGTTTGAGCTCGTTTCAACTCCGATTGAGCACATTCTTTTTGCGTTACGATCCTTATTTCATTCTCTTTCACCTCAGCCTAAGAAACTGAACTTTCACCCTTGTTACTTCTACCTCAATTTTGAGATCCCTCGATTCGTCGCGCGTTAAATGATCACACTTTCTCCGAAATCATTTATAGCTTTATTTATACGTTTTTAAGGATCTAAGAACACTGTAACGTATGTAGGCTATCAGTTGGATTGAACATCGAGATACGGGATTTGAGACACGAGTTTTGAGACTCGAGCTTTGAGATATCCAATCTCTGGTACTCGCTACTCACGTGGTAACCACCGAATGAGGTGGGGGTAACTTCTAAACTCAATATGTTACTGTTTTTCATATTTGATAATTGAACTCTATGTGCGGTGATTATATGTTTTGATTATTATATTCATGCATACCTTAAGAGTACAAGAAACGTGGATCATGCATACGTTATGATACGATAAATGTGAACGGATGTCATAAGTCATGATATGGATGGATTGGTGGCCCGTAAAAAGCACCATACGTCATGATAGGGATGGACTGGTGGCCCGTAAAAAGTACCATACGTTAGGAATGCAACGGGTATAGTCGAGTGCTCTTAGAGCCGTGTGTTTTACATTGTGTGCTATGTATTTTATATGCTGTGACTACTTGCCGAACTACTATATGTTGGATTGTTGTGCTCACCTAATAACTGATAAAAGTTGGAAAGTATCCCCACAAGTGTATTCAACGCACTCACCCCTATTCTGTACTCACACTACAGGAGAAGAAGAGAATCTTGACGCGTAGAGAGAGGGGTGCCCTATCAGCTATGTCCATCTTCCGGTTTTATCTTTTTAAAGATATTGGTTCGTTTGTAAAAGAAAACTGTATTTATTCTTCTCTGTAAAGGATCCTGATGTTTTTTCCGCTGCGTAAGGTTTTCAAAATTCTATTTTATCGGTTGTAACCGATGTTGTGAGTGTAACACTCCTTGTCCTTTCCTAATTCTTTCTTTTAAATATCATGTATGCCTTTTTCCCCTTTCTCTCTTAACGCCCAAAGAAGAAAAACTCTGATATTTTTAACGAAAGATTTTGGGGCGTTACATTATGTGTTCATGATGGCTTAGAATCATTAGACGATAATATTAAACCTATTAAAGAGGCAATTTACGAAATTTCTAGATCTACAGCATATCATAAAAAATGGGCTAAGTTTTTTAAGAAAAACGGAATGGAAGTTAAAAATTTTGTAATCGATGTGCAACCTCGTTGGAATTCTACATATTACATACTTCAAAATTCTTATGATTATAGACACATGCTTTGAATTTTATATGGAAAATCAACATGATGACATTATTTTATTTGAAAATTCATGGGATGCATGTCTTAATTTGATTCAACTTTTAAAATTTTTTGAAGAGGCAACTAGGGAATTATCTGGTTGTAATTATCCTACTTCTCTATTAGTTTTAGATCATTGTGTAAAAATTGTTCTTATTTTCAATGAGTATTCAACATGTCCTATTTTAGGAGACATAATTATAGTGATGAAATCGAAATGATTAAATATTTTCATGAGATACCCGATTTATTTTTATGTGCTAAATTATTAGATCCTAGAATCAGATAAGATGACTTAGAAGAATTATTAAAAATGTATTATAATGCATTGTTCCCAAATTTGCTATTGGGAGAATATGGTGAAGTTGATTATGTTCCTAAACCTATTGAAGTTGTTGGTAAAGCTAAACAATGGCTAATTGAATTGTTTAGAGAATATAAAGTATTGTTTGGTGATTCTAGTGATGGTGTAGTAGGTAATCAAAATATATGAGGTAGTAGTCATTCATCTTCTTCATCTAGTTTTGTTCCGATTCCGGCACTTAGTCAATTTTACAATTTTTGTGATATTAGAACACAAAAACAAACTTGAGGTTCTAACCCTTGTCAAGAATTAGATTCATATTTAGGTGCTACTTTTGAACAAATTTTACTTGAAAATCCTTTGGATCTATTGAAGTGGTGGTCAAGAAGGACAACCATTTATCATATTTTAACAATTATTGCAAAAGAGATATTTGCAAGTCCAGACTCAACCGTTGCAGTAGAACATGCATTTAGTAAAGGAAGTCATATTTTGAATCTAAGAAGATCAAAGTGGACGAAAGAGAATGTACAAAACATAACTCTTCTTGAAGATTGGGTGAGAGCAAATAACCATCAACAACATCTTAATTTCTCCTATTTAGATGACGATGGAGATGATACGTATGGATACGATTCAAACACATCCTCCTCCGCCGAAACCAACGTTGACGAATGAAGGTAAGTTTAGGTAAGAGAACTACGTGAACTTTGATTCCTTCATTTTGACAAGAATATTTAGACAATATCATTCTAAGTTTGGAAGTTACACTTCCAAACTTAGAATGAAACTCAAGCTCTTTCAAAAAAAATTTCATGTTTCAATTTATTTTATACAAAGATGAAAATGTTCTAATTTTTTAACTTCAAATCTTCAATATTGTTGTACTTGTAGACTTGTAGTATGATTCATGATTGTAATATATTGAGTTGTAATATTTTTTTAATTCATAATTATAATTTTCACTCATTTTAATCCTGTAGACTCAAGTTGTATTATGTTTTATTGTAATCTTTTGAAAATCTTAAGTTGTAATGTTGTACTTGTTATGATTGTATTTTATTCCATATATAAATTGTATTTTATTAATTTAAAAATTATTTTACTTAGTTTAGACTTAAGACTTTATTAGAAATCTAAAATTATTGTACAAAAATTTAATTATGCAAAAAAAATAAAAAATCGACCCGGGTTGGGTCACCAAAAGTAGAAGCTTGGGCCCGGGCCGTGCACAAAAAAAAACCGTTCAAATGATCGGTTCCGGTTAAATCGGCGGTTTCCAAACCCGAACCAAAACCGGAACCGACAGCCCACGATTCGGTTCTAGTTCCACCTCAACCGATTCCCCAACCGCCGGTTCAAAATCGAAACTGACGATTCAAACCGGTTGAGCACCACTAATTATACTTGTAAACAAAATGCTTAAATCTGTTGCCAACTCATTTTTAAATGGGAGACAGTGATAAATTGTTTTTCTTTTCTTTTTTTCTTGAAAACTAGACAATTTTTTTTTTAAATAAAATTCTCCATTTTTATTTTTTTAAGTTGCAAAATTGCACTAACTTGTCTTAATTTATCTAAAATATAAATACATATTGAAATATAAATAAATCTATAAATATAATTAAAAAGAGAAAAGAAAAATAAAAATAAATTTTGTCTTGATTTGAGAACTCAATCTAATTTTCAAACCTTAAATTGAGAAAAAAAAAAAAAAAAGTTAAATTAAGCGTCTTATTGAGAAACTTTAAAATTTGGGTTTAGAATTGAAAACTAATCTATAAATTGGGTCTTGTTATAAAATTTATCCGATTGAGTAATCTATAATTTATTATATGCTCACTAAATGTTGATTTATAAAATTGTACTTAAATTGAAACAATAAAATTTCATCTCACAATATTATATTTGTGAAACAGTTTTATATACATTTACTAGTATAGGGCCCATGTAATACACGAGTTTTAAAAAGAATTGAATTAAACATAGTAAAATTAGTTTTTACTATACCTATTATATTATTCAACTCACCCATCATTTTTTTTTTGTTTGCTTTTTATTGTTTACATTTGTAACAACCCTAAACTTTTATTTTCAATTAAATGATTAAAAATTAAAGTTAAAATTTCACAAATAAATTCCACAGTTTATTTTAAAGGATATATTCAAAAAAATTATTTGATTTCAATAATTAATAAGTTTGAATAATAATTTTCAAGTTGCACACCTTTATTTTAGTTTTTTTTTCTTTTGTATCTATTTATATTTTTTCTTTACATTTTTAAATTTAAAAAAATTCAAATTTATAATAATACCTATCATTGAACTTTATCATATGTAATTTAGATAAATCTAATCAATATTTCTATATTATTTATTATTTAGTAATAATAATATTTCTTATCAACATTAAATTTGTAGCAATTAACTAGCATATTTAATATGAAAACATTATAGGCTTGTCATGTGGCACTTTGATCTTACTTTTATATATATAAAGATTTGATGATTTTTAAATTTGAACTTACATTATTGTTTGAGGTTTTTCCTAATTAACCTAGTACTTTTATTTATTGTATAGATTTATATTGTCATGTTCTAATTAGATAAATTTTGTTCAAATATGTGAACTCACTAATAATGGATTTTGATGTATTCTTTAAAATTATTGGGAATAAATCTACTTTTAGAAATTATATTTTAAAGGACGGTGAATATATATATATATATATATATATAAGAACGCTTGAGGTTCAATCTTTATTAACTTGTAAACAAATGAAAAAAAAAAGATTTAAATGATAGATATGATCAATTAATCTATATTTCATACTTGTTGGATTTATTTTATTCATATTTCTAAGTTCTATTACATATTTATTTCTTTATTAATTTGAATATGAATTGAATAGATCAATGACCAATATAAACAAATGCAATATATATAAAATTCACTTATAGTTGAAAGAAGACATTTATATTTGTAAAAGGCATACTTGAATAACTCATATTTATATTGTAAAAAAACATATTTATAAAACACATATTATAGTTGAAAAATACATAATTATACTTGTAAAAGAAATACTTGTTGCAAACTCATTTTTAAATGGGAGATAGTGATAAATTGTTTTTCTTTTCTTTTTTTCTTGAAAACTAGACAATTTTTTTAAAAAATAAAATTCTCCATTTTTATTTTTTTAAGTTGCAAAATTGCACTAACTTGTCTTAATTTATCTAAAATATAAATATATATTGAAATATAAATAAATCTATAAATATAATTAAAAAGAGAAAAGAAAAATAAAAATAAATTTTGTCTTGATTTGAGAACTCAATCTAATTTCCAAACCTTAAATTGAGAAAAAAAAGAAGTTAAATTAAGCGTCTTATTGAGAAACTTTAAAATTTGGGTTTAGAATTGAAAACTAATCTATAAATTGGGTCTTGTTATAAAATTTATCCGATTGAGTAATCTATAATTTATTATATGCTCACTAAATGTTGATTTATAAAATTGTATTTAAATTGAAACAATAAAATTTCATCTCACAATATTATATTTGTGAAACAGTTTTATATACATTTACTAGTATAGGGCCCGTGTAATACACGAGTTTTAAAAAGAATTGAATTAAACATAGTAAAATTAGTTTTTACTATACCTATTATATTATTCAACTCACCCATCATATATATTTTTTTTTTTTATTGTTTACATTTGTAACAACCCTAAACTTTTATTTTCAATTAAATGAGTAAAAATGAAAGTTAAAATTTCACAAATAAATTCCATAGTTTATTTTAAAGGATATATTCAAAAAAATTATTTGATTTCAATAATTAATAAGTTTGAATAATAATTTTCAAGTTGCCCACCTTTATTTTAGTTTTTTTTCTTTTGTATCTATTTATATTTTTTCTTTACATTTTTAAATTTAAAAAATTTCAAATTTATAATAATACCTATCATTGAACTTTATCATATGTAATTTAGATAAATCTAATCAATATTGCTATATTATTTATTATTTAGTAATAATAATATTTCTTATCAACATTAAATTTGTAGCAATTAATTAGCATATTTAATATGAAAACATTATAGGCTTGTCATGTGGCACTTTGATCTTACTTTTATATATATAAAGATTTGATGATTTTTAAATTTGAACTTACATTATTTTTTGAGGTTTTTCCTAATTAACCTAGTACTTTTATTTATTTTATAGATTTATATTGTCATGTTCTAATTAGATAAATTTTGTTCAAATATGTGAACTCACTAATAATGGATTTTGATGTATTCTTTAAAATTATTGGGAATAAATCTACTTTTAGAAATTATATTTTAAAGGACGGTGAATATATATATATATATATATATATATATATATATATATATATATAAAAGATCGCTTGAGGTTCAATCTTTATTAACTTGTAAACAAATGAAAAAAAAAAGATTTAAATGATAGATATGATCAATTAATCTATATTTCATACTTGTTGGATTTATTTTATTCATATTTCTAAGTTCTATTACATATTTATTTCTTTATTGATTTGAATATGAATTGAATAGATTACTGACCAATATAAACAAATGCAATATATATAAAATTCACTTATAGTTGATAGAAGACATATTTATATTTGTAAAAGGCATACTTGAATAACTCATATTTATATTGTAAAAAACATATTTATAAAACACATATTATAGTTGAAAAACACATAATTATACTTGTAAAAGAAATACTTGTTGCGAACTCATTTTTAAATGGGAGATAGTGATAAATTGTTTTTCTTTTCTTTTTTTTCTTGAAAACTAGACCTTTTTTTTTTTTTTAAATAAAATTGTCCATTTTTATATTATAAGTTGCAATGTCGTCATAGATGATTAGTTCCTCTCTCAACCAATCATTTCTGCCTATTTCAATCATTGCTATTTACTTTTTCATCAAAATTAAAATTACACTACAAATGTCTCTGTTAATAATTGATAGAATGTGAATTGAATTCACCTGGGTGAGGATTCTATTAATATATAAACAGATAGGGATATAAAGAGATAATTACAAAGATTACAACAGATTTGCTTATATACATGGAAAAAGGTATAAGTCAAATACAAAAATAAATTTAGGCCTCATTTTCAAAAATTTCTATCAAAAACCTAATTCATCTTGTAAGTGTATAAATCTTTGAAATCTTTACTACAGAATCAGAAGTTGTCCATTATTAATCCAATTAATTTGTTTGCCAACGTTCTCTTGCTGAATTTCTACATAAAATTATTGGAACTAAACAAAAATAAAACCATATTTTGGTAAGAATTATTCATATGCAGTACGAATAAAACAAAACATATTCTGAATAAGTCATCTCAAAATACGAATAACAACATAAACTAAATCATTCATAAGTGAATGATAAAGTCCAACAATTATTATTTATCCATTAATTGAAACTCCATAGCATCCCAAATAAATTTCGTAACCAAAAAAAATACAAACAAAAACGAAACTCGATCTATGAAAACAGAATGTTTGGAATGCAAAATTCGAGAAATTGCGAAGGGGAAAACTGTTAGTCAATTTTGAGTTTTTCTCTCATATTTACAGTGGATAATTTGTTTATTATTAGATATGAAATTGGTGCATTTTGCATCGCATAAATATAGTTGTTTGTTGCTATAATTAATTGCAAAATTTAGAGATATTTTTTCTTTTACTTTTTGTAAAATCTCCAAAGTAAAGGTCTTTTATGAAAAAAAAATTACACAAAAACTCACGTGAGACGGTCTTATGGATAAATACCGTGATACGAAACTCCATCACCCACAAATAATATGTGAAATCAATGTAATAATAATCCGTGAGATGGTCTCACAAGAGAGTTACTCAAAAAATTAAGGGGTCACATTTATTTATTTCAACTCTTCTTTAAAAAAAAAAAAAAAATTAGCATAATTGGAGTTTTATTTGATAAATAAAGGACACTTGTCATCAAAATATTGAAAACTCCGGCGAGCTTTGTTAATGTGGCATGTATTCTGTAGGGTGAAACATAAAGTATTGTTGATTTTGGAATTAAAATATTAAAATAAAGATAAAATATATACAAATTTGAAATATTGTTAAAATTACATAGAATAGGAATCTAAATATTATTTGAAAATACATAAAAAAAAAAATTAATATCAACATGTTTAAATGTGAACATAAAAATTACGCTGGAAATTATTTAAAAATACAAAAAATTACTTAAAAATCTTTAAAATTATTTAAAAAAATTTTAAACATTAAATTGAAAAATAAATAATTTATAAATAATATAAGTAACATTATATAATATTTAGATCAATATTTAAAAAGAAATAATAATTTGAATCAAAATAATATTCAGATTTTTATTAACTTTTTATGTTTTTTAAATATTATTTATATTTAAAATAAAAATCTAAGTACAATTTAAAATTTTAAAAGTGTTAAAAATATGATATAAAAAATACAAATAACATTAAGATTTTTTTTTTAATTGTTGTGTTTTGAACTTATTGTTTATAATTTAACATAAAAAGAACATAAAATTCAATATTAGAAACTTAGAGGACTTGGACTAGCTAAAAACAATTTACTAGTTTCGTACCTCACTTTTTTTGAAACCTAAGACTCCTCGAACTTGTTGAATCATCGTTTTCAGAATTGAGCTTCATTACTTCATTAACAAATTGCCCATCTTTTAAAAGTTTTTGGTATTGGTAATAATCCTGATCTCCATGGTGTCATTTGAAATTTATCCTCATCTCTCAAAGAGTTCTATGCTTACGGTTGCAACATTAAGGGTCGCATTCCTGTTAATATTAGCAATTTAAGCAACTTGATCACACTTACTAAAAATATTATTTGTTATAATTTTTATTTATCTTATTTGTATATAATTACTAAATTTTTTTAAACAAATTGTATATTACAAGTAATATTACATCTATTATTAAAATTATATTCATATTATCTTTATTTTGTTATTATTTTAGTATTTATTAATTATTTTTGTAGTATTTATGTATTCAAGTTTTTGTTGTTTTTTGCTATTTTTATATTTAATTTATTTATAATAATTTATATTATTAAGATATATTTTATATTATTTGTACATAATTTTATATTATCTAAAAAAAAAAAGGTCCAATCGTTTTGTTTAGTAGGTAAGAATAATACTATGTAAATAAATCATAACCAACCTCATATCCATTGATAAATCATATCAATCAAGGTACGAATAATGAGAAAGTGATTTTGACTAAAAAATAACAAGTGGTTTTCATTCTTAGCAGGTGTTCTACCTAAAGAAATTGGGAATCTTACAAAAATAAAATCATTGTATCTCAGAGACAACTTCTTCTCAGGTAAACGAGAGATTTACAGTGCAAATATAACAGGTGATTCACAGAACAACTACTTAGTTTTGATTTTGGCAGGTGTTCTACCTAAAGAAATTGGCCAACTTTACCGACTGGAGTACTTAGTATTAGAACTTAACAACTTCATTGGTTTGATTGCATCCGAGATCTTTAATATCTCAACTCTTCTAGCTCTTTCACTTGCTAAGAATGGTCTATTGGGTACTCTTCCAACCAATCTGTGCTACGCATTACCCGTTCTTGAAAATCTGCTCCTCTCTGGGAATTACCTGAGTAGAGCAATACCCGACTCCATTTCAAATTGTTCGAAACTTAGGACGCTCGGACTATCTGAAAACAATTTTACTGGTTTCGTACCTCACTTTTTTGGAAACCTAAGACTCCTCGAATTAGTTCAATTGTCTAGCAACAATCTAAGGATAGAATCATCATCTTCAGAATTGAGCTTCATTACTTCATTAACAAATTGCCCATCGCTAAAAATATTTGAAATTGGTTATAATCCTCTCCATGGTGTCATTCCAGTTTCCATTGGGAATTTATCTTCCTCTCTCGAACAATTCTTTGCTTACAGTTGCAACATTAAGGGTCGCATTCCGGATAATATTGGTAATTTAAGCAACTTGATGACACTTTCCCTATTCATTAATGAGTTGTCTGGTGATATTCCTCATACTGTCAAACATTTGCATAAGCTTCAAGCATTATCTCTTATTGAGAACAATCTGGGAGATCCAATTCCTAAAGGTCTGTGTGATTTACACAACTTGTTTAGGCTAGATTTAGGCAACAATCAATTAGCAGGTCCAATTCCTGAATGTTTAGGAAATGTCTCTTCTTTAAGAGAGGTTGATCTCGCTTCCAACATGCTGACAAGCAGCATACCATCAAGCTTATGGCACCTAAAAGATTTGTTGGAGTTAAACCTGTCCAAGAATTCCTTGAGTGGAATTTTACCTCTGGAGATAGGTAATTTATTGGCAGCAACCAACATCGATCTATCAATGAATCAGTTGTCAAAGTCTATCCCAGCCACCATTAGGAATTTAATAAATTTGGTTGATCTATCTTTGGCACATAATAGACTTGAAGGTACCATTCCTATATTCGTGAGGAGCATGCTTAATTTGGAAACTCTGGACTTTTCTTACAATAACCTTTCTGGTTCAATCCCAAAGTCCATTGAAAACCTTAAACATCTTGTTAATTTCAACGTTTCTTTCAATGCTTTAAGTAGAGAAATTCCTATTAGTGGTCCTTTCAAAAACTTCACTTTGGAGTCTTTTAAGGCTAATAAAGCATTATGTGGAATCCAGAGGTTTCATGTCCCTCTCTGTCATACGGCTTCCAATCGTAAATCAAGGAAAGAGAATGTGAAATTTGCTCTGTTTATTCTTGCTGGAGTGATCGCACTAATCACTGTTATCTCATTGGCCTTTATCTTTATAAGATACAGAAAAAGAGACAAGTCAGGTAGAAGAACTGATGAGCAAGTGTCGATTGTGTCCGACAGAATTTCCTATTATGAAATCCTGCAAGCAACTGAACAATTCAACGAAAGCAATTTAATAGGTTCTGGAAGTTTTGGTTCAGTTTATAGAGGGATTCTCAGAGATGGGAGGGTTATTGCAGTGAAGGTGTTTAACATACAAAATGAAGCAGCTTTCAGGAGTTTTGACATCGAGTGTGAATTACTACGTAACATTCGTCATCGAAATCTTACCAAAGTCGTAAGCAGTTGCTCCAACGAAGATTTTCGAGCATTAATACTTGAATATATGTCCAATGGAAACCTTGAAAAATGGTTGTATTCCCACAACAATTGCTTGGATATGGTGCAAAGATTAAATATAATGATTGATGTCGCATCTGCATTAGAGTACCTTCATCATGGCTATTCAACACTCATTGTTCATTGTGACTTGAAGCCTAGTAATGTGTTGTTAGACGAAGAGATGATTGGCCATGTATGTGATTTCGGGATAGCAAGACTTTTGGGCAACGAGGAGAGCATGGTGATAACCAACACCCTAGCAACATTCGGTTACATTGCTCCAGGTTCAATATTTTTATTCGAAATATTATATATTACATTTCATGATCTTTATTTTAATTGTATCTGCTTGCATTTTGATGTTTGTTATATCTAGAGTATGGTTTGGAAGGGCAAGTTTCGAGACGATGTGATGTATATAGTTATGGTGTGATGTTGATGGAGACTTTTACAAGGAAAAGACCAAGTGATGACATGTTCGTTGGAGATTTGAGCTTAAAGAGTTGGGTTCAAAACTCACTTCCACAATCATCCCATGAGATTATAGATGCCAACTTATTCATCAATCTTGATCAAAAACATAGTGGCAAAATTGTGCAATGTGTATCGTTCATCTTAGAGTTGGCTTTGAAGTGTTGTGCAGAATCACCAAGTGATAGGATAAACATGAAAGAAGCTCTAACACAGTTGCTCAAAATCAAATCTCTATTTTCCCTAGCCTTGCAAGGATGACGCCCTGAACTTCACAAAAATCACAAAAATAAAGGGATGAATCTTGTTATTATGAGATTTAATTGTAAAAACTGATATGTTTAGAAGTGAAATTTGCAAGACCTAATTGTTACGGCACCCTTTTTGCAAATTTCTCCGATAGCAATTCTGTATTGTGAATTGGGTAAAAAAAAAATTAAAGGCTAACATATTCTTCAGCTTCTTTAAGCATTTCAAGGCTCAAGCAATATGTTGGATTCGTAAGAATTTATGTAGTATCTTAAATCTTAACGATTTAAGATTTTATCACTCCAGTAATACTTTAAATCTTCAGATAAATGATGTCAACTGTCAATTTTTGTGTTAGATTTAGGCCAAATAGCTGAAAAATCCAAACCTTTTTAGGTTTTTGCTATTTTGGCCAATCCTTTTATTTTTGTCAATTTATCCATAATTTTAAGAATTTGTTGTTATTTTGGCCAAATCAAGTTTTGAGTCAAAATTAAATTACATGGCTACCACGTAAGTTTCCTTCTAGTACATATCATCAAAATGTTAACTCTCTAATTAACCATGATTAATGTTTATTTTTTATTATATTTCTTTAAATAATAAAAATCATTTATTGCAATTATCTCCTCCACCGAATCTCCCCAGCAACTTGGTCATCTCCGCCGCCGTCTCCGACACCACCGGCTGTTTCTGTTGCTGCTCCACCAGCCACTTCAAATCCCCCAAATCCAGAATCACGCAACCATTCCTAAACCTACTCTCGATCACCCCTCTCAATTCCTCGATCTTCGCTGCTATTTGCTTCTTATCGAAGAAAAGCCCTTTCTCCATGGATACGACCTCGACATTCTTCAGAAACCCTAACTCCTTGTTCTTAATTTTCCTCAACAGCTTCTTCACCACCTCCTCTGGCTCCGAATCGCCGACCAAAACCAGGTTCCTCTTCTTGCTTCTCAGCATAATCTCCAACACCTTCTTCACTTCTTCGCCATTAGGGTTTTCGACCTGCGCTGTCCCCCCAGGCTGCAGTCTCGGATTCAGATGGGCGCTCCGATTCGCCGGAGAAGGAGACGACATCGGCGGCGATGTTAGCGCTCCTATTCGCCGGAGAAGGAGACGACATCGGCGACGATGTTAATTGGGCAGGACTGGAAAGCAATCTGGGTGCAATATCATAAATATTATGAGTTATATTTAGAGTAATATAGAATTAAAAAATATATTTAATTTAATTTTAAAATTTGAATAAATGAAATTAATTAAAAAATATTTTTATAATTAAAATTTAGTATCCCAAATTTTATTGAATTTTTGTGTTTTTTTATAATTTTAATTTTAATATTCAGAACAAAATAAATTTGTTATTTTATTTTTATTATTTAAAGAAATATAATAAAAATAGACATTAATCATGGTTAATTAGAGAGTTAACATTTTGATGATGTGTACTAGAAGAAAACTTATGTGGCAGCTATGTAATTTAATTTTGACTCAAAACTTGATTTGGCCAAAATAACAACAAATTCTTAAAATTATGGATAAATTGACAAAAATAAAAGGATTGGCCAAAATAGCAAAAACCTGAAAAAGTTTGGATTTTTTCAGTTATTTGGCCTTAGATTTAACATGGGTCAACTCTTGCGTTAAATTTTTTTATTTTTTATTTTCATTTTCTTTATTCATATTCTTTTCTTTTTATCATTTTTTTTCATTAATTTTCTTTAGAATTTTTTTTGTTTTCTGTAAATTTTGATTGTTATTATATTTCACAATAAACATATCATATATTAGTATTTAAGGTACTTTAATTATATGCAATTAAAATGTTAAATAATAAATATATTATTTCAATAATAATAAAAATCATAATAATTTAAATGTATCATAAAATCTTAAATACTACACAAATGATGAATATTATTAAAATTACACGCAATATTTAAATATCTCAACTCAACTAATAGATATCGATAAGTTATGGATACTGATAGATATCGATATTCATATTCATGGGTAGTGTATATCAATATCTATACATTGTATATTGTGCCGTACATTAGAATATTTTATAAAAACAATGATCCATTTGTATCAATATTACGTATACTTAAAAAATAATATATATCACCGATATACTGTATAATATATATATATATATACACACACATGACATATGTATTTCATCCTTGTTAATATATGAAAAATAAAAAATCAAAATAATAATAATAATAATAATAATAATAATAATAATATTATTATTATTATTATTATTATTATTATGTTTAATGCAAAAAATAGTGTAGATTGCTGGAGATGAACGAGGTTTTTATATTGAAATAGTGCGAAAATTGCAGTATTTTTTTACACAGTTGAAAATGCTCTTACTCTATAATTTAATGCTTAGTTTGTTAATCTTCGAAAATAGAGGTCTTACTATTAGGATTTAATTACGAATTCAGTGGTTCAATATACTGTTCTCAAAGAACTTTATGTATTAGTTTGAATGAATTCACTGGTTTCGTACCTAACTTTTCAGCAATCCTAGACTCCTCCTTTATCTGTCTGAGAACAATCTAAGAATTAAATCATCTTCTTTAGAATAAAGTGTCATTACACTATTGACAAATTGTAGATTTTTTAATGAGTTTGAAATTGATTATATTTAGATTACAACAAGATGACAGGCTTGATATATGATGTATGTGTGATTTTCTAGCTTTGTGAGATGAATTTAAGCCAAAATCAATTATTAGATTCAATTACAATAACAATGTGATCTCATAAGTTTAGAGAGGGGTCAGCACTTTAAGACTCACAATAATAGGTCCAGCAAATCAGTCTCATAATTTTTTTTTATTGGAAAAAGTTAAATAATTTTCAAATAAATATCAATTTTTTTTTTAACAATTTTAGGATACTAAATTGTCTTCGGAAATTGGGGAATTCCATTGAGTTTAGCTTATGAGGCACAATTTCAGCTGATGTGGCTCATGTTATGTTAGCTAACATCTTCAATAGTGGGTTGGATTCCTAATATTTTATGATTTTTTCATTAGTCACTATATAAATTATCACACTAAACTATTTCAACTGGCATCCTTGTGTTGGATCTAACCAAGCAAGCTTGTTTAAAAAAAATTCTTTTCTTTTTTTATTTATTTATATTCATTATCTTATAATAATTATGTAATACTATGGAATATTATAGAATATTCATTTTAAGTGCAAAAAATATTGTAGATTGCAAGAGTTAAATTGTAGTTATTATATTCAAATAATGAAAAAAAAAAACAGAATTTTTTTTGTATACTGTTGGAGATATCCTTTAATTGTCAAACCACTGAGTAAAATAATTTAAAGTAAAAATATATCTATATAATTAGAGAAAATTTGGTTAAAAATTAAGTAATCAATAAAAAAAAATTAAAACAATCAGTATACTAGGTTTAAGAAATACAAAAAATAAATAAAAATCTGAATATTATTTAAAAAAATTGAAATGTCAAATAAACTGAGATAATTATATAGAAAAATAAATTACATTAAAAATATATTTAAATCAATATAAATATCATAAACCAAAAATAATAATTTAAAAATACAAGAATTCAATATTAGATTTATAACGATTGCTTAAACTTGAAAACCTCTAAAAACTTGGGCCTTTAGTAATATAATCAGACTAGCTTATTGGGCTCAAACATAAATTAGGATCTACGTTACAAGTCCATTATATTGAGAAGACTTTTATCAATTCTGAGTAACAACTAACAAGTAGACATCATCAAATTGATGACTCATACTCACCTTTAAGAATTTTTATTAATTTATTGTTTAATATAATTTTATTATTTTATATTGATTTGCATTTTTAAATTGAATTTTTTAATTGATAAATAATATTTAACACTATTCATCACCTGTATCTCATATACGTAGTAGATGTAAATTTAGTACATATCCTACTCGTTTTTTTAATGGATTGAAGAAAAGTCAAATAGCTATCAGGTAGCTATGATTTTATAGGAAGACTCATTTAATTTAATTTTATGAAATTGATTACTCACAATTTATTATATACGCACGAAATGTTGATTTATAAAAATGTATTTAGATTTGGGATGATAAAACTCAACTCAAAAAATTATATATGTAAAATAATTTTATATAAATTTTTTTTGATTATTTTTAAATTTGAACTTACAATGATTAAGGTTTTTCTTAACTTAGTATTTTTATTTATTGTAAAGGTTCATATTGTAATATTGTCAAGTAGCATGCGTGTTCAAATTATTACTTGAACACGAAATTGAGTTATTTCAGAAGAGATAATTGGCATCTCTGGTTGAGTTTGGTTGTGAATGGAATCAAATTAATGGCACATTGCCCGTCTTTCTCTGCTATATATTATAAACTGATCATTTGGTGTTGAATATCTATATGCATGTTTGAAGTGATTTTTTTAATATTGATTAAAATCAATTTTCATCCCATAATTATGGATTCTTGCGATTTTGGTCTCATAATTTTCAATTTAATTCTACAATTTAAGAATTTGTTCGATTTCAATCCAATTTTGTCTAGAAAATTTGAATTTCGTCGGAAAATGTCACATAGGATGCACTTGATCCCAGAATTGGGGTTTTTCGGCAACATCAAAATGAGTAAGTCTTATGTGAGACCGTCTCACGAATCATGTTACGTGAGACGGGTCAACCCACAACCCACATTACACAATTTACATGTAAATTAATGAAAATGGGTTAGGGTTGTGGGTAAAAATGATTCGTCTCACGAAAACTATCTGTGAGACCGTCTCACGCAAGTTTTTGTGCATCAAAATTGATGTGGATTAGATGATGCTAAAGTGGAAATTTTTTGATTGGCTAAAAATAAATAGAAATATCCAACAATGAAAATGAAATTACATATCATAAAAAAATAAGTTGTTTGGATTTCATAATTGTTTCATGAACTCAATGTCCGACTCTCTACTCCTCCCTTGCTCCTTTGTGACAACATGAGTGTCTTATTTCTCAGTCAAAATCTCATTGCTCAAAAACGTTTCATACATATTGATTTTGACTGCTTTATTCGCAAGTTGGTCTCCTCGAGTCGGCTAGACACGCATTTTGTTCTTTCGAGCCTTCAAGTTGCGGGCATCTTCACCAAGAGTTTACCTCGTCCTTTGCGTTGTTATGTTCCAAGTTATGTGTTCAATTGCATCAATAACATTGCTTGAGGAGATAATAGGGAATAAGTCTCCGATTTTATCTATGGAGATTTTGTAAATATATTTTTTGATTTAGTTGTTGTATTTATCTTGTATATCAACTCTAACTCACCTCATATAATGGTGTTACAATACCAATTCTTACAAAAATAACGTCAAAACATTCCAAATTTCTGATCAAATCAATGTTACAAATTAATTTTTGATTTCCATTCGATTTAAACTCAATTTGAAAAAAGAATGAATGAATGAAAAATTTTGGATTTTGGTTGGAAAAATGGCTTGAAAATAGTCATAGATGTAACTTGAAAGAATTGTGCACTTTAAAATGCAACCAAAAGAAGAAAAAAGTTGGTTACAAATTGAAAGAAAAAAAAAACGACTTTGCTACTACAAGTGCATGTATTTAAGTCTCAACTGACTCTTGACCCTCGTAAGGACTTGAGCTCAAGTAAATTGTTTTATTTTGACTACATAATCCTTTCTTTATGAAATTTCTCCAACTCTCAAAAGATTTCTCCACTTCAGATTTCTTTGACTACATATTTTTTTGATTTCATTATTGTATTATTTATCTTATTATTTAATAGTGATACAATATCAATTCTCATAAAAACGATGTCAAAATACTTCAAATTTCAAATAAGATCAATACTCCAAATCAATTTTTGATTTTCATTCAATTCAAACTCAATTTGAATAAAATATGAAAGAAAATTGAGATTTTGGTTGGAAAAAAGGCTTGGAAATAGTCATAGAATACAATTTGAAAATATTGCAATCACAGGAAGAAAAAAGTGCGGTTAGAAATAGCAAAAATAAAAAAAGATAAAAGACTTCGCTACTACGGGACAAAATTGCATGTATTTAAGTCTCGTAAAGACTTGAGCTCAAGTAACGTGTTTTATTTTGACTACATAGTCGTCTCTGTTGACGTCAGATTTTGTATGGCACAAAATCCTAGTCAAGCACCAAAGAAGTCAATCCGACTTTAATTAATCGGATCGAATAGAATTTAGAAAATCAAATAAAGTAAAAGAAAGACTGTGCCCGGTGCCTACTCGGACAAATTTTTTAGGCTCGTTCGGACGTTTTATTATATCAGATTTAGAGAAAACAACTCTTTAAGTGCTTTGAATACAATCATTTTGGATCTCGAATTCCATTCTTTGAATGATAATTGAGGCCCTATTTATAGGCTAAAACTAAGATACATTACTTGAACAATAAGAAATAAATCCCTAGGATTTAGGGTCTAAATAAGATAAAATTAGATTTAATCCTATCTAAATCGAATACGATTTGGTGTAGGATTTGTTTCCTTTTTTGTGGACTCCTTCGTGAAATAAACTAAATCTGGCGTGCCCCTCGGATATCTCTAGTCGGACCCTAGCCGAGTCTTCTGCCTTCCTGGTCGAGTCAGATTAGTGGAGTATAATATTAGCCCCTTAGACAGTGGTCAGATCTCGTTCTGGCCGGGGCCTAACTCAAGACAGCCCCATGAAGCTGACTCACTTTTGCGACATGTCGAGAGCTCATTGGTTGGATCGGGTGGTCAGTTTATACTTGTATAAATTTTCTTTCCCAATGTACTTCATTGTGCTTGGGTAGTATTTCGCTCACTCGGCTCTTTTCTGGCTTGGATCTAGCGCTCGGTTTGTTGCCTTAATGTTTGATATCCCATGTATTGGGGTTTGACCAATCGGTATAGCTTGGTTTGGAGCTCCGATTCGGATTCTGAATTCGATACGGCTCGTTGCCTTGATTTAGCCCCCGAGCTCGGTACAGGCCGAACTCTGATTGGGCCTCGAGCTTGGTTGGTGTGACTCTGATTCATAGCCTGGGCTCGACTTTTACGACTCTGGCACTGTCAACTTGTATGAAAGATGTATCGACCATGCTCGTACAATTATTGGAGGAAGAATTCAACGCATTAATTAATAAGGAGGACTAAATGAATATTGAAACAAAAATACGAAGTATTGGATTTATTGGAGAACTTTGCAAATTTTAAAAGTGCACCTGCCTGTTTCCTCCCGAGTACTCGTTCGGCTCTTTGGGAGTTCGGGCGTAGCCCTCGTTTTCCTCCCGAGCACTGTTCGGCTCTTTGGGAGTTCGGGTCGTAGCCCTCGTTTTCCTCCCGAGCACTGTTCGACTCTTTGGAAGTTCGGGCCGGAGCCCTCGTTTTCCTCCCGAGCACTCGTTCGGCTTTATTTTTTTTTTTAGTGGAAGTTTTCTTCTATGATGATCATGATTATTTTCTAATGACACATCATGTGATATATGTAAAATATACAATACCTTGGATAAAAATACGCAACTCTGAATGGGCCCGATTATAGGTTCTGGCCTTGGAGACTAGGTTGGACATTGATGTGTTGGTAGTCTTTGAGCTATGTGTTGTTTCTCAGCCCCCTCCTTCTAGCGCCAAATGTTGCGTCAGATTTTGTAAGGCACAAAATCCTAGCCAAACACCAAAGAAGTCAATCCGACTTTAATGAATCGGACCGAATAGAATTTAGAAAATCAAATAAAGTAAAAGAAAGACTGTGTCCGGTGCCTACTCGGGCAAATTTTTTAGGCTCGTTCGGACAGAACGTTTTATTATATCAGATTTAGAGAAAACAACTCTTTAAGTGCTTTGAATACAATTATTTTGGATCTCGAATTCCATTATTTGAATGATAATTGAGGCCTATTTATAGGCTAAAACTAAGATACATTACTTGAACAATAAGAAATAAATCCCTAGGATTTAGGGTCTAAATAAAATAAAATTAGATTTAATCCTATCTAAATCGGATACGATTTGGTGTAGGATTTGTTTCCTTTTTTGTGGACTCCTTCGTGAAATAAACTAAATCTGGCGTGCCCCTCAGATATCTCTAGTCGGACCCTGGCCGGGTCTTCTGTCTTCCTGATCGAATTAGATTAGTGGGGTATAACAGTCTCTAAAGAAAAATAAATTTCTCCGACCCTTAAAACACTTCTGCACTTCAGACAAAAGTGCATTTAAGTCTCCATTGACTCAGCTTCATTTAAGTAAAACATTCTATGCCTCCCATATTATTTCCAGGTAATATCCCTCTTGCATATATAATTATATATTAGTAGCATTGTGAGGAAACATATATTCTTGCATTAGACCCTTTAGCTAGCAACCATAAATGGAGATCACCAGCTACTGCTACATTTTTGCCAATATTATCCTAATACTGACCTGCAGCCAAATGTTTTACTTAGCCGAAGCAGCTACAAATCTTGCCACAGATCAATCTGCCCTTCTTGCCCTTAAAGCAAACATCGCGTTAGATCCTCGTCACATTCTTGCAAGAAATTGGACCGATTCAAGCTCTGTTTGCAGTTGGATTGGCGTCACTTGTAACTTTCGCCACCACAGAGTGAGTGCACTAAATATTTCAAAGATGGGGCTCTCTGCCACCATTCCACCACATCTAGCAAACCTCTCTTTCCTCGTTTCACTCGACCTCTCATTCAATCATTTCAATGGCACTCTGCCTAATGAGTTGTCTCTTCTCCGTCGTTTGAAGTTCATTTCTCTACGTAATAACAGCTTTTCAGGCTTTATCCCCACATCCCTCTCTAACTTATCAAATCTGCAATTCCTTCAACTTTCTTACAATGATCTACAAGGAAATATTCCGGAGGAGCTGGGAAGACTTGGTAGGCTGCGGTCTCTGGTTATTGAAAACAACCATTTGTCGGGTGCTATACCTTCTGCCATATTTAACATATCCACACTGAAAATTATCGGTTTTACAACAAATGAATTGAGTGGCAGTCTTCCCAGTGACGTGTGCAGTAATCTTCCACTTCTTGAAGGGTTATACCTTTCTTACAATCAGCTGAGCGGCCAAATCCCATCAAATATATCCCAATGTTCAAAACTTCGAATTCTATCATTGGCTTACAACTCCTTCAGTGGCCAGATACCAGCAGAAATCGGGAAGTTAATTTGGCTTCAAAAGTTATTACTTGAGTACAACAATTTAAATGGCACAGATCAATTCTACTTTGAATGAACATAACTTTTTTTCTTTTTTATGGGGGACTTTTTTCCTTGACAGGTGTCCTCTCAAGAGATATTGGGAATCTTACAATGATCGAATACTTGGATCTCTCAAACAACAACTTTAGAGGTGAGTGTTTGCAATTAATTTTATTTTTGAAAAATAAAAAAGTGCTTATTATAGAAAAAGGTTGGTAGTGTTTAAGAGTAGAAGTGATTTGGTCAACATTAAGAATTTGAAAATTTGCTTAATAATCACCATTTTTGTCATTAAATATTATGTTTTTGTATCTTAATACTCTTGCATGTTAATTGATGCAAATCATTTTTTGAGAAATTAGACAAAAATAAATTTGAATTTATTTCTCATAGTATGTACAGTTATAAATTATGAAATAAATTTATTTTTAATTGATATATTATTGTTAATATAGTATGTTAATATGCTACTATTTTCAGTATACAATAATAGATATTTTACTTGAAAATAATTATAATTAAAATGTTATGTGTTGATAATTAAATTTTAAAATATTGATAATGGAGACTTTTTATGCGTTGGAATTCGCAATAATAGTCAAACCAGCTAAGATGAGTATTATTATTGAATATTCTTGTTTTAATCAAAATGAAGCATGGTTATGAATAAATATAGGAATAATTGTTGGAAAATTCATAATCTTTACTCGAATTGTTATTTTAACAAAATGTTTTATTATTGATCAAAATAACATAATCTTATATGTGCAATATGATTTTTGTCTAAGATAGAGAAAAAGGAATAGCATGCATGTATATATAAAAAGAATCATAATATGATAAAAATCAATTAGGAATGGCAATTTTGACCAGATCCGTGGGTGCCTGATCTGACCCGAGATATTTGAGGCAGGTCAGACCTGCCTCATTCTAAAATAAGATTGGGCAAGTCTGGATCTTCCTTATGCCCCGTCCGACCCCACTGCGTATTATATATATATATATATATATATATATATATATATATATATATATATATATATATATACGTGCATATATTTAAGATACATATATTTAGAAATATAAATGTAAGTTAATTATAAATATTTTAATTTTATCTTATTTAAGATGTGTTTATTATGATTAAAGATGTGATTATACTAATAAATTTAAATTATTTCATAATAAATTTCATAATAAATTTCATATGATAAAATAAAAAAGATTATAATTAAATTATTTTTTTATTTCTATTAATATGTATCAGTGTATGAAATTCATTAATTTTTCTTAATATTGACATCTTAAAAAAAATTATAAATGGGGCGGAACGCGGGTCAGACCGCCCCACACGGGACGGGCGTGAGTCAATTATTCCTAACCCGCCACGGGGTGGATCCTCTGTCGGGGGCAGCGCAGGCCTGGATACCATTGCCATCCCTAAACCCAATCAATCAATTACGTGAATTTATATATGCAGATGGAATAATTTAACTATTAAAAAAAATTTATCACAACCATAAAAGTAGTCTAATAAGATAAGAAAAGGAAAATTTAAAATAACCGAAAAATGACAAACCATTAAATATAACAATTTTTTTTTTTATATTTTTACCCCCAATGAAATGATGTCAACCTCCTAAGGACATGTAAGGAGAAAGATAGAGGTGCTCAAACGGTTCAAACTGTCGATTTCGGTTCGAAAAATCATGGAGGGTCAAACCGAAACCGAATCGTGGGGATTTCGGTTCTGGCTTTGGTTTATAAACCGTCGGTTCAGGTGTGAACAGCCGGTTTGGGCGGTTTTTTTTTTTTTTTTTAATTTCTTTAATTTGTTTTAATTTTTAAAAATTAAATTTGCATATAAATATTACAATTATACATATATTACAAAATAAATAAATAAATTGAGTAAATAATTTGGTATAAATTAAAAAATAGAAATTACATTTACAAGTTACAACAATACTACATTACAACTTATAGGTTACAAGTTCAAAAATTAGAAATTACAATTTAAATACAACCAAATACAAACTATAAACCTACAAAAATTACAACTTATAATACAAATTAATAATAATAATCAGTATAACTTATAATTAAAGAGTAAAATAACATAAATACATAATATTACTTATATAAAAATATATATATATATTTTTTAAAATAGATAAACTGGCAGTTAACCGTCGATTTGACGGTTCGAAATATGCCCGAATCAAAACCGAACCGTCGAACCATGGTTCGCGGTTTAGGTTTGGAAGCGTTGACCCCGGTTCCAATTCGATTCTGGTTTTGCGGACCGGATGAGCATGACTAGGAAAAGAGAAGGGGGGTAATTTTATCCAAACACAGAAAAAAAAAAAAAAAAACATGTTTCTTATGAACATGGCTAGAATAAATTTTGATTTGGCTATTTTTACTCTTTATAACATTATTTTTTATCTCTAAAAATAATAACTTATATAATAATTGATAGAATGTGAATTGAATTCAATTTGGATGAGGATTCTATTAATGTATAAACAGATAGGATATAAAGAGATAATTACAAAGATTACAACAGATTTGTTTATATATATATATATAGAAAAAGGTATAAGTCAATACAAAAGTAAATTTAGGCTTCATTTTCAAAAATTTCTATCAAAAAGCTAATTCATCTTGTAAGTGTATAAATATTTGAAATCTTTACTACAGAATCAGAAGTTGTCCATTATTACTCCAATTAATTTATTTGCCAACGTTCTCTTACTGAATTTCTACATAAAATTATTGGAACTAAACAAAATAAAAATCACATTTTGGTAAGAATTATTCATATGCAGTACGAATAAAATAAAACATATTCTGAATAATTCATCTCAAAATACGAATAACAACACAAACTAAATCATTCATAAGTGAATGATAAAGTCCAAAAATTATATTTATCCATTAATTCAAAAAACGAAACTCGATCTATGAAAACAGAATGTTTGGAATGCAAAATTCGAGAAATTGCGAAGGGGAAAACTGTTAGTCAATTTTGAGTTTTTCTCTCATATTTATAGTGGATGATTTGTTTATTATTAGATATGAAATTGGAGCATTTTGCATCGCATAAATATAGTTGTTTGTTGTTATAATTAATTGCAAAATTTAGAGGTTTTTTTTTTTTTTTTTTTAAATCTCCAAAGTAAAGGTCTTTTATGAAAAAAATTACACAAAAATTCATGTGAGACGGTCTCACGAATGGTTACCATGAGACGGAGCCTCGTCACCTACAAACAATATGTGAAATTAATATAATAATAATTCGTGAGACGATCTCACAAGAGATTTACTCAAAAAAATTAAGGGGTCACATTTATTTATTTCAACTCTTCTTATAAAAAAAAAAAATTAGTATAATTGGAGTTTCATCAAAATATTGAAAACTCCGGCGACTGTGTTAATGAGTGGAATGAATTCTGTAGAGTGAAACCTTAAAGTATTGTTGATTTTGGAATTAAAATATTAAAATAAAGATAAAATATATACAAATTTGAAATATTGTTAAAATTACATAGAATAGGAATCTGAATATTATTTAAAAATACATAAAAAAAAAAATATGAACATAAAAATTACGCTGGAAATTACTTAAAAATCATAAAAAAAAATTTAAATTTTTTTAAAACATTAAATTAAAAATAAATAATTTATAAATAATATAAGTAACATTATATAATATTTGGATCAATATTTGAAAAGAAATAATAATTTGAATCAAAAATATATTCAGATTTTTATTAACTTTTTATGTTTTTAAAATATTATTTATATTTAAAATAAAAATCTAAGTACAATTTAAAATTTTAAAGTGTTAAAAATATTATATAAAAAATACAAATAACATTAAGATATATTAAATATAAATAACAATTTAAATAATTAAGATTTGTTTTTTAATTTTCATGTTTTGAACTTATTGTTTATATTTTAACATAAAAAGAACATAAAATTCAATATTATTTATAGTTTTAAAAATTTTAAAATAAAAATGTATGGTTTATGTACTTTTTAAATATTATTTATAGTTTATATATTTTTTAAACCTGAAACGGACTACAACCGGCCCGAAACAGCTAAGGCAGACTGTTTCTTTATACTGGTGTAATGCTTACTTTTCATTCTTAGCAGGTGTTCTCCCCAAAGAAATTGGGAATCTTACAAATGTAAAAATATTGGATCTCCGCTACAACAACTTCACAGGTAAAATGTACATTCTCAGTACAATGCATACTTTTGATCATTTATATTTGTAATGCTTAATTACTTTTCATTTTGGCAGGTGCTTTACCTAAAGAAATTGGCCAACTTTACAAGCTAGAATACTTACAATTTGCAGTCAACAACTTCATCGGTTTGATTCCATCCGAGATCTTTAATATTTCAACTCTTTTACGTCTTTCACTTGGTGTGAATGGTCTATCGGGTACTCTTCCAACTAATTTGTGTTATGGGTTACCCATTCTTGAAGAATTGGTCCTCTCTAGGAATTACCTAAGTGGAGCAATACCCGACTCCATTTCAAATTGTTCGAAACTTTATGGACTTGGACTAGCTGAAAACAATTTTACTGGTTTCGTACCTCACTTTTTTGGAAACCTAAGACTCCTCGAAATAGTTCAATTGTTTAGCAACAATCTAAGGATGAAATCTTCTTCTTCAGAATTGAGCTTTATTACTTCATTAGCAGATTGCCCATCTTTAAAAAACTTTAATATTGGTAATAATCCTGATCTTCATGGTGTCATTCCAGCTTCCATTGGGAATTTATCCTCATCTCTCGAAAAGTTCGATGCTTACAGTTGCAGCATTATGGGTCACATTCCTGCTAATATTGGCAATATAAGCAACTTGGTCCTACTGTCCCTATACAATAATGAGTTGTCTGGTAATATTCCTCATACTATCAAACATTTGCATAAGCTTCAACTATTAGCTCTACATGAGAACAATCTGGAAGGTCCAATTCCAAAAGGTCTATGTGATTTACACAGCTTGTTTAAGCTAGATTTAGGTGAAAATCAATTATCAGGTCTAATTCCTGAATGTTTAGGGAATGTCTCTTCATTAAGAGATCTATCTCTCTCTTCCAACATGCTGACTTCCAGCATACCATCAAGCTTGTGGCACCTCAAACATTTGTTGAAGCTAAACCTGTCCAATAATTCCTTGAATGGAATTTTACCTCTTGAGATAGGTAATTTATTGGCAGCAACGACAATCGATTTATCAATGAATAAGTTGTCGGAGTCTATCCCAACCACAATTGGGAATTTAATAACTTTGGTTGAGCTATCTTTGGCACATAATAGACTTGAAGGTACCATTCCTCTATCAGTGGGGAGCATGCTTAATTTGGAAACACTAGACTTTTCTTACAATCACATTTCTGGTTCAATCCCAAAGTCCATTGAAAACCTTCAACATCTTGTTAATTTCAATATCTCTTTCAATGCTTTAAGTGGAGAAATTCCTATTGGTGGTCCTTTAAAAAACTTCACTATGGAGTCTTTTAAGGCTAATAAAGCATTATGTGGAATCCAGAGGTTTCAAGTCCCTCTTTGCCCTATTTCCAATCGCAGATCAAGGAAAAATAATGTCAAAGTTGTTCTATTTATTCTTGCTGGAGTGATTGCACTAACCACTATTGCCTCATTGACCTTTATCTTCATAAGATACAAAAGAAGAGATAAGACCGTAAGAATTGATGAGGAAGTGTCTATTGTGTCCGAAAGAATTTCCTATCATGAAATCCTGCAAGCAACCGAACAATTCAACGAAAGCAATTTAATAGGTTCTGGAAGTTTTGGTTCAGTTTATAGAGGGATTCTCAGAGATGGGAGGGTTATTGCAGTGAAGGTGTTTAATATGCAAAACGAAGTTGCTTTTAGGAGTTTTGACATCGAGTGTGAAGTACTACGTAACATTCGTCACCGAAATCTTACCAAAGTCTTAAGTAGTTGCTCCAATGAAGATTTTCGGGCATTAATACTTGAATATATGACCAATGGAAACCTTGAAAAATGGTTGTATTCCCACAATTATTGCTTGGATATGATGCAAAGATTGAATATAATGATTGATGTTGCATCTGCATTGGACTATCTTCATCATGACTCTTCAACATCCATTGTTCATTGTGACTTGAAGCCCAGTAATGTGTTGTTAGACGAAGAGATGATTGGCCATGTATGTGATTTCGGGATAGCAAGGCTTTTGGGCAATGAGGAGAGCATTATGCTAACCAAAACCTTAGCTACATTCGGTTACATTGCTCCAGGTTCAATATTTGTATTCTGCATATGAGTTACATTTTTTATTTAATCGTATCTTCTTGCATTATGATTTTTGTTTAATTTATCCAGAGTATGGTTTGGAAGGACAAGTTTCAATAAGGTGTGATGTTTATAGTTATGGTGTGATGTTGATGGAGACATTTACAAGGAAAAGACCAAGTGATGACATGTTCGTTGGAGACTTGAGTTTAATAAATTGGGTTCAAAACTCACTTCCACAATCATCGTATGAAGTTATAGATGCCAACTTATTCATCAATCTTGATCAACAACATAGGGGCAAAATCGTGCAATGTGTATCGTCCATCTTGGAGTTAGCTTTGAAGTGTTGTGCAAAATCACCATATGATAGAATAAATATGAAAGAAGCTCTAACACAGCTGCTCAAAATCAAATCTCTATTTTCCCAGGATGACACCTTGAACTTCATAGAAATATAGGGATTAATCTTGTTATTATTTTTTTGACTTTAGTTTTATTATATAGTAGCACGCGTGTTTGAACAATTTATTATCGTCTTGTAAAATGTATTGAGAAACATATTATGGGCATATAATACATAATTAGAAATTCAATGTTGGTTCATAGATTACACAAAATAAGGAAAAAGCTAAATTGAATGTTGTGAATATTCAATTTATTAGCACATTCTACATTCAATTTATTAACAATTTGAGTGGTTTATATATAGAGTCTACAGTTTACCAAATATTAACATAAATTAAGCAACTACCAATTTTTTGGGCAGGAGTTATTTCAGAGGAGATTGACAATCTTCAGAATCTGATTGAGTTATTAGTATGCTTATTTAGGGAACAAGTATAAACTCACTTGGAACCAATTAAGAGATATTGGAAATCTTTTCGATTATTGGGTTTTGATAATTTCAATCACATATGAATCTGTTTTCCCAATTATGTCTTAACTTCTTAAAAAAAAAGATAAAATATCCATCATGGACAATGCTTAATATGTCCACCTATGACATCTAATAATCTCATTATTTTATTATATGAAAAGTGAAATTAATAGGTTTTGGATTTTTGACACATCAACCGTGGACACATCTTAACGTGCTCACGGTGGGTAGGGTGGTAGGACTGACTTTTTAAATATTGCGATTTTAATACAAATTTAGTATTTTTGCCCTAATTTTTATTTTTATGTTTGCCGATTTGGTACTTCATTCCATATCATTTCTTGTGTGTAAATGTATATTGAGAGCTTTCAATTAAATGATAAAAAATGAAAGTTAAAATTTCACAAATAAATTCCATAGTTTATTTAAAGCATATATTCAAAAAATTATTTGATTTCAATAATTAATAAGTTTAAATAATAATTTTCAAGTTGTCCACCTTTATTTTAGTTTTTTTTTTTTTTTTGTATCTATTTATATTTTTTCTTTACATTTTTAAATTTAAAAAATTTCAAATATATAATAATACCTATCATTGAACTTTAGCATATGTAATTTAGATAAATCAAATCAATATTTCTATATTATTTATTATTTAGTAATAATAATGTTTGTTATCAACATTAAATTTGTAGTAATTAATTAATATATTTAATATGAAAACATTATAAGCTTGTCATGTGACACTTTGATCTTACTTTTATATATATAAAGATTTGTTGATTTTTAATTTGAACTTACATTATTGTTTGAGGTTTTTCCTAATTAACCTAGTACTTTTATTTATTGTATAGATTTATATTGTCATATTCTAATTAGATAAATTTTGTTCAAATACGTGAACTCACTACTAATGGATTTTGATGTATTCTTTAAAATTATTGGGAATAAATCTACTTTTAGCAATTATATTTTAAAGGACGGTGAGTATATATATATATATATATATATATATATATATATATATATATATATATATATAAAAGATCGCTTGAGGTTCAATATTTATTAACTTGTAAACAAATGAAAAAAAAATATAGATTTAAATGATAGATATGATTAATTAATCTATACATACTTGTTGGATTTATTTTATTCATATTTCTAAGTTCTATTACATATTTATTTCTTTATTGATTTGAATATGAATTGAATAGATCAATGATCAATATAAACAAATGCAATATATATAAAATTCACTTATAGTTGAAAGTAGACATTTATATCTGTAAAAAAACATATTTGAATAACTCATTCTTATATTGTAAAAAACATATTTATAAAATACATATTATAGATAAAAAATACATAATTATATTTGTAAAAGAAATACTTGTTGCGAACTCATTTTTAAATGGGAGATAGTGATAAATTGTTTTTTTTCCCCCTTGAAAACTAGACAATTTTATTTTTTTAAAATAAAATTCTCCATTTTTATTTTTTTAAGTTGCAATGTCGTCATAGATGATTAGTTCCTCTCTCAACCAATCATTTCTGCCTATTTCAATCATTGCTATTTACTTTTTCATCAAAATTAAAATTACACTACAAATCTCTCTGTTTTCAATCATTTCTGCTTCTTTCACGAACCTCACAAATCTGCAAAACGACAACACACAGTAACCCCAGCTGAAGCGTGGAAGCTCAATTCCGATGAATAAATAGTTTCGATAAAATATCTGTTGCGTAATCGAATTGGGCTTGTAGAGAAGCCCTAGAATTGTGAATTTCCAACATTGGAAGTTAGGAAGAAATCAATTTAACGGCGATCCATGGCCGCCGCCGCCGTCAACGGAAGCAACGCCGTCGCAAAATCTCCGAAGCAGAAGGAATTGCAGGGGCTTCTATTAGACCGATACGATATCGGGAAAGTCATCGGGGTTGGAACCTTCGCGAAGGTGTATCATGCGAGGAACGTGAAAACCGGGGAAAGCGTCGCGATTAAGGTGACCGATAAGGAGAAGATCCTGAAGGTGGGTTTAATGGCGCACATCAAACGCGAGATCTCGATTTTGAGGCGAGTTCGCCATCCGAATATCGTGCAATTATTCGAAGTTATGGCGACGAAGTCGAAGATCTTCTTCGTAATGGAGTTCGTGAAGGGCGGTGAGCTATTCAGTAAGGTAGCCAAGGGGAGATTGAAGGAGGAAGTCGCGAGGAAGTATTTCCAGCAATTGATCTCCGCGGTGGAGTTCTGCCACGCCCGCGGCGTTTACCACCGCGATTTGAAGCCGGAGAATATATTGCTCGATGAAGATGGGAATCTCAAAGTCTCCGATTTCGGATTGAGTGCTATTTCGGAGCAGATTAAGCAGGATGGGCTTTTTCATACTTTCTGTGGAACTCCGGCGTACGTGGCGCCGGAGGTGTTGGCGAGGAAGGGATACGATGCGGCGAAGGTTGACATTTGGAGCTGTGGGGTAATACTCTTTGTTTTAATGGCTGGTTATTTGCCTTTTCATGATCAGAATGTTATGGCTATGTATAAGAAAATCCATAGAGGTGAATTTAGGAGTCCCCGTTGGTTTTCCCCTGAGTTGACTCGTTTACTGACTCGTTTGCTTGACATTAATCCGGACACACGGATCACAATTCCAGAGATTATGAATACGAAATGGTTCAAGAAGGGGTTTAAGCATGTGAAGTTCTACATTGAGGATGACAAGTTATGTAATGTGGAGGGTTGTGAGAATGATGACTTTGCTTCTTTATCTGATCCAGATCATTCATTGTCTGATTCGGAATCAGAAACGCCGAGTAGGAGGAAGATCACTACTCTTCCTAGGCCGGCTAGCTTGAATGCGTTTGATATCATTTCTTTCTCGCGTGGTTTCGATTTATCAGGGCTGTTTGATGAAGGATCAAATGGAGGGACTAGGTTTGTTTCAGGGGCACCCGTGTCTACAATCATATCGAAGTTTGAGGAAATTGCAAAGGTTGTGAGTTTTGCAGTGCGGAAAAAGGATTGTAGAGTGAGTTTGGAGGGTTCCAGGGAAGGTGTTAAGGGACCTTTAACGATTGCAGCTGAGATATTTGAGTTAACGCCAATGTTGAGAGTGGTTGAGGTTACAAGAAAAGGAGGGGATAGAAAAGAATATGAAGATTTTTGTAACAATGAGTTGAAGCCCGGGTTGCAAAGCCTTATGACAGATAATGCTGTGAACTCTTCTTACTTGCCTTCAGAGAATGAATAGAGAGAACGAAGGGGAAACGAGTACGCCCTTCGATCCTCTGTTCTCTTGCTTTCTTGTACAATGTTTTTTTGCTTTTGTTTCCTGTTTTTTCCATGAGTATACTTCTTGTTGCTCTAGTTAGATTACGTTTATATGTTTAGTTGATTCTCGTGCATAATGTTGTGAGTATGGAGGCTCTTTGTTGGCGAATACATGATTGTTACTAATGTTGGCTGATCGATAAATTGTGTCTTTCTGATGTCTAGTGTGATTTTGTGTGTTTATTAGCAAATTGAACATTCTTTGCTTTATCATATTCTCAACTTATGGTGTTATATGTTTGTGTGTTATATATTGCAGAGTTCAAGTAGTGCTATAAGGGAATTAAAGGTTTTGAGACAAGTTGTGAAGATCATGGTTTAGTGTTGTATAAGTTTGTGTTCACTTTATTCCCTTGTTTTTTATATCAGACCTTCGTATGATGAATCGAAGAAATAGTATATGTTTGGTGTTGTTAAAGAATTTTTAGATTACTGTTTAACTTGGAAGGATCTTGATCGTATACGGTATGATTTATGTAGCTGACCATAAATAGTGGGATATGGGATAAAGGCTTGTTGTTCTACTAGTTAAATTTGCCTTTTCTTTCTGACCCTTATGAGTTTGCTTGATTACCTATTTCCTTTTTTAGGAGATTTCCTGAGAATAGAAAGATTTCCTTTTTATTCAACTATCTTTTTTTGTTCTTGTAATTGGTTGCTATATGTGAAAATTTTGGGCATTCTAGTAATTGCCTAAACTTGATCTAAAACAAGCATCCATATATATGATTATTAAACCAAAAGATTGTTCTGCCCCATGAATAGTTTATCAAATATCACATTGTAATGACTGTTAACTATATCTGATTTTTTGGTTCTTTATAGTTAATCAATTAAGAAAAACAGAACGAATGATACGACAAATTCAAATAGGATAAGCACAGACAGGAAATACAAGTACAAGGACCAAAATCTTTCTTTCAAACAAGATCTGGCAAAAGTTAGCTAACCTAATGGATATTGCTCCCATCTTAAATTATCAAGATTGCTGAGTTGTTACATGTGCATTTACCATTAATTCACACACACACACATTCATATCTAGATGTGTATATATCAAGAACTACATCTCTGGATTAATTGTATCACGTGAGCCATATATTCTAATATAGTGCCTTGATTTTCTTCCTCTTCTTTCATTGTCAGATTTTGGTTGGTTTATTCATAATCTGATAGATTTTATTATCATTCATTTGTAGCCTCACATTTCCATGGAAATAATGCTCTACCAAACTATGGTTGGTTGTTGATAGCTATTGCTCAAGAAAACCGACTCCTCTTGTAGTTATTGTATTACGTCGATTCCCAGTTCGGATTGCCCGTTAGATTGGCGTTTCATCTTGTATTTTATTGCCGATGATGTCATTTATACACATGTCGTGAATAGCAAATGAAACGCACACTAAAAGAGAATCTTGTGCACCACTCGTCGCTTTTATAATTGGACCAGTGATCAAATCGATCTTGTTACAACTAGTTTGTTTGTTTATTTTTTAAGTGTATTCCATTAAATATAAAATAATAGGTTAGAGTATTGGTTTAGTTATTATATGAAGTTATAATGTATAGTGAAACAAGATAAACTATTAAACAATATATTAAACAAGATTTGAGACATAAAAACTATACTCATACAATTCAATCAAATAACAAGCTTAAACACACTATCCAAATTTATTATAAAAAAATTTAGAATCCTCAATTTCAAGTTCTCAATTTGAACAAGCCGGCTGTCTAGTCTTGTTGTTTATATCAGATGAAATTTGTAAGATATGATATTAATAACATTATTCATTTGACACAATACGTGAATATGCATTTGTATCAACGAGATAGTAATTATATACTTAAATAATATAATAGGTGGAACTTTAACTTCATATGGAATCAATTTATATTTCTTGCATATAATTATCTGAAAACACAATTTAATTCACTCATGACCACTAAAGAAAATCAATCAAGAAAAACAAAGTAAAATCATTACAGAGCTTTGCTTATTAAAGATCCCGAATGAAGAACACCTACACATATCATTCTACCTTCAAAAACAAGCAAATTCTCAAGATTTCAACAACACATAATAATAAAAAAAAAATTGTATTACCAATCAAATCTAACTATAAAATTAGGAAATCCCTAAGCACTCCCTTGCCAATTCCACACTATATCCTTAAGAGAAGGCTTCAATTCTTGATCACAGAACTTGACATACTCCAATGTGTCACCTGAGGTTTTCTTCACCTCCACCATATGAAACGACGGCGTTACCTCGAAAATCTCGGTGTCGATTGTAAGCTGCCCTTTCCTCCCCCCTTTATTGCCTTGCATCTTCACTACACCATCTTCTTTCTTGATCTTGAAACTCTCCGATGTTGCAAGCTCCTCTAGCTTCGCCACCACCATCGATGGAGGCTTCTGCGTGGTGAACCACGCGTGATCCTTGGAGTTATTGCTATCCTTTTCGAATAGACCTGAGAGATCGAACCCCGGAGATAGGGATATGAGATCGAAGGCGTTCATGCAATGTGGCTTCGTCGAGCACGTTGCCTGAACGTCTGATCCAACCTTTTTTTCTGAACAAGATTCTGTGTCGGAATCATCAACCATGTCGAATATGCTACGTGGCGAGTCCTCTACCTCCTCGTCTTTCTCCTTCTCCTCCACTACAATAAAAATGATTATTTGCGATTAAAAGATTTGCGACTATAAAAGTTGTTGAGAAAATTCTATTTTTTATGACTACAAAAAATTGATAGTACATATAACTTGACAACAATTTGTCAAAAAAAAAAAATTAAAAAATGCTTAATTACACAAATATGTGATCCCAATGTATTACCGACAACAACATTATCGCAAACAATTGGGAAATTTGGAATTTTCATCATGTAACTTAGACTGTCTTTTGTCACTTTTTTACCACCAATTTCACAAATTTCAATTTCGACCGTCGAACTATCATTTTTTTCAATTTCCATCCGAATTTGCTTGAAATGTTGATTTTTGCCTACAAAGATATCGGAAATGCGGTGAATTTTTCAATTCAGATGTTCATGTATATAGAAATTGGCATTCCAATCAGAATCGAACCAAAATTGGACTTCGTAAACTTGGTGGTAAAAAAATGGATAACGCCTAAATTACATGATTAAAACCGAGATTTTCCCAAAAAAATAATTATTTACGAAAATACTTTTAAGATAATAATTCAGGACAGAACGTTGTCGCAAAAATATTTTAATTGTAGTGGTAGCTTACCTGGATCGAAATCAGGAGATTTAATGGGGCGAAACCCTTTCTTGAACCATGAGTTCTCCATGATCTTGGAAATGGAAATCCGGGTCGACGGATTCGGGTCGAGTATACGCGATAAGAGCTTCTTAACCTCCGGTGGAAACCAATGAGGGCATTTGAATTCTCCTTTGCTAATCTTCCTATACATCTCCATGAGATTAGGATCATGGAAAGGAAGAAAACCAGCCAAAAGCACGAAAAGCACGACCCCACACGACCATATATCGGCCTTTACGCCATCGTATCCCCGTTTATTGATCACCTCCGGCGCCACATAGGCCGGAGTCCCACACGTGGTGTGAAGAAGCCCGTCCTGTCTCTTGGAATCAATCAAAGCACTTAGTCCAAAATCCGAGACCTTCAAGTTGCCATGCTCGTCGAGGAGGAGATTTTCCGGCTTGATGTCGCGGTGGTAGACCCCACGGCTATGGCAAAAGTCCACGGCCGCGACGAGCTGTTGGAAGTATCTCCGGGCGGCTTCCTCCTTGAGCCGCCCCTTGGCCACCTTGTTGAAAAGCTCACCACCTTTGACGTACTCCATGACGAAGTAGATCTTGGATTTGCTCGCCATGACTTCGTGAAGCTCGACCACGTTGGTGTGCTTGACGAGCCTCATGACGGAGATTTCGCGCTTGATTTGATCGATCAATCCGACTTTCATGATCTTCTCTTTGTCGATGATTTTGATGGCCACACTTTGGCCTGTTTTGAGGTTTCTTGCATGTTGAACCTTGGCAAATGTACCTTGGCCAAGCACTCTTCCGATCTCATATTTTTGCATCAAAATGTTGCCTTTCTTCTCCATTTTCGACACCTTTTCGACGAGGAATTTAGGGTTCAATCAGGCAGATGAATCGGCCCCATTGGTGTTCATGTTGACGTGGATTAAAAGGGCCATTTTGATCAAGAAAATAATATGGTGAACACCATTGATCATGAAGAATGCAAGAAAGCCTTGCCCTTATACCCAAAGGCAAGGTTGGCGAAAATCTCTTATGCAGAAAAGTGGAAGTGAGAATTGGGAGAAGAAAGGTGGGAATCTAAGAATAGATTTGGGTAATTATAGTAAAATATTTGGTAATAACGAATATTTGCAACTTATTCGCAAAACAGTTGGTGTATTAGTGATGTATAATAAATGTGTTGGATAGAGTTTTGAGGCTATAAGGGAATGTCCTAGGCACATATTCTCTTTTTGAGAAATTTGTGGGACCGATCAATTTGGATCTTATGTTATACTACTTTATTTTGTAGATAGGTTGTCAACTAACCCAATCCATTATATTAAATCCGTAAAACATTCATCTAATAATTACTTAAATTATAATAATATGCCTTTGTATTATGGATCTAGTAAGTATCTGTCTTTTGAATTTGTATTTATGAGACGTTATATATAAGTTTTCAGAGTAAGTCTCTTGTGAGACTGTCTTAAGGACTTTTATTATATTGCGTGAGACGGGTCACCCACAACCCAATAACCCGTAATCCAAACCCTACAATTCATATGTTGTTTGTGAATGATGGAACTCCGTCTGACGGTAACTATTCATGAGATCGTCTTACATGAGTTTTTGTAAAGTTTTCATGTCTAATTATGAATGTCATATTATACGAAAAGAATGTATATTTGGGTTTTTTTTGTTTTGTTTTTTGGTATTCTTAGTATTTTCATTTATAGATATTAGGTCTTGTACTTTAATTCAAAAAAAAAAAAAAATTATGGGTTCTTATAGTATTGTTTTTAAAAATTGAGTGATCACAATTTCTTTACATAAAAGTTGGGTCTCTATATCTAGTGGTTGACATATGTGCCTTTATAACATAAGGAACAAATTTGAATCAATACAAAGAATTATGAACCCAATTTTTTAAAAGTTGAAAGCACGCAAACCTAATAAATTTGGAGATCCAATTTTTTAATTAAAAAAATGAAAAAAAAAATCTAGTCATTTACGTATGACATAATAGGATATGGCCACCTATTTTAAAAAGTGTGGATATATCATTTAAACATATCGAAAGACTAAAATATATTTTTCTTTCTTTTGTTTTTATAAATTAAGTTGTCTTTTGTTTCTACATCTAGAAACCTCGAGAAGCTTGAGGTTTCACATGCTCCAAACTATGGAGGTTATGAGCAAATGAGTCCGATCATGAGTTGAAATAAATAGTTTATCTGGAGCTTTATATCTCTATCACATGCTCAAAACATTGAATGTCTCAAGCTTCAATTAAGTGACTTAATTGTAATAATTTGGTTAATTTCAATTTTGATTTTGTAGATAGATAATTTGGGATAATTTTAATTTTGGTATTGTATGTAAGATATTTTCTATTGATAGATTACATAAAATACATATTTATTGTCATATTTTCCCTATGTTTTAGATGATAATTAATCCTTAAGTGTTTGTTTTGATGAAGTTTCATGTTTTGTAGGGACAACAAGGATTTAATTGATATTCGAGATCATTTGGAGTGATTTTTGAAGATGTTGAATTGAAGTTTCCAAAGAAAGAAAACCAGAAGAAGTTTTCCCATAAGGCGTGGGCACGCCTTATATCACAGCCCGGCTCTAAAATGAACAGAAGAAGTTTTCTCATAAGGCGTGGGCACGCCTAAGGTCCAGACGAGAATTTACATAAGTGGCGCCCAAATCTCTACTCCAAGATTCAAAAATCAATTTTTCCCATCATTTTTGGAGTCATATATATCTGGAATTATTTTATATTTATTTATTTTTAATTAGGTAGTTATTATCCATGTTTTTAAAAACCAACTAGAGATAAGGATTGGACACTCTCTCTTCTTTCCTCTATCTTCTCTCCATTCTCTCTTCTCTCTTATCTCTGTAACTTTTCATTCTATGTATCTATTTTGGATGGAACAAAGCATGACAATCTCTTTGATGGATTGCTAAACTCTTAATCTAGCCATTGATGAATGAAGATTTGGTTCTACATAATGTGAGATTTACTCTCTTTCACTCTACATTATTTATATATCTTTGTGTTTGATTATATTGTTTGGCGAGTTGTTTAATGTGGCCAGTTATTCAATTCGTGAAAATGATATATGTCAATTAGAACGTTAAATCCGTAATTGTTTAATTGTTATGATATTTGTGGCAAGTAGCATATTTGCTATAGGAGATATATGATCTAGTCTAAATGAACCTACATGTGTGTTTGTTGGCTAGAATTGGGTCTTTCTGGTTTGAAATGTTGCTGGTGAATTAAATCCTACGATGGTATCTAGGGTTGTTTATTAGTTAGAGAAGTAATTAGAGATGGTATCCTAGTTATCGAAAAAGTAAGGAAAGATTGGTTGTTAGGTGGTACCAACAGCTATAACCAATTTAATGTTAGAGTGAAAGAGCAATTTTTGCATCAATGATCGATTGTGTGTGAACCAATTCTGAAGATGTCTATGGCTAGATATTTTAATTCTTTGAATCACTTATTTTAATTTTCTTGTAGTTTATTTTAATTCAGTTCAATCACAAATTCAAACCCCCCCTCAATCTTTAATATAATTGTTGTAATTTATTTTTGTGAAAAGAATAAAAATATTACCAATCTCTGTGGATTCAACCCTGCTCACCACTATCGCAATTAATCATTGTTTAAGCAGGTTTTATTATTTGTTGGATTCGACACCCATCATCTATTTTTTTGATAATAAAGTATTCGTTTTTTTTTTTTTTTAGTTCCTTATGTTTTAATTTTTTCCCATTTCAGTCCAATTGCGATTGAAATTTTCAAAATCGCTGACGTAGCCGTCGGAACTTGGCTGCCACGTTAGAATTTGCAACAGTGTGGACTAAAGTTGAAAAAAAAATTAAAACATAGATCATTAAAATTAGAAAACCGATGCTTAATTGAAGTGGCTTTTGCTAGAGGATGGAGACGATTATGGCTAGAGTCAGACTCAGCATATGTAGTGGCTATTTTCATGCATGAATCTCGAGACAACATCCCTTGGTACTACAGAATTAGATGGATTGAAGTGTTGAATAAAATCTCTCAAATGTATTTTCGAGTTTCCCATATTTACATGGAGGGAAATCAGGCGACGGATATTCTTTTAAAAATGGATGTTGAGTTCAAATGGTTGCAATCACCCCTGAGATCTATTTCCAATATTTTATGCTTGGACTTTCAGGGTTGAGAATATTTTCGTTTTTCTTAGCTTTTGGGTATGGTACTCTTTTTCCTACATATGAATTTTTCCCAAAGGGTTTTCCCGTACTGAGGTTTTAATGAGGCATGCCATATAAAGTTTAGTCGAGATATGACTTTTCCCACTATCTTTATATTTATTTTATGTTGGTTTTTAATAAAGTTGCTATTTATTTAAAAAAGAAACTTAATACTTAATTTAAAAAAAAGTCATATATATATATATATATATATATATATATATATATATATAAAACCAAAATTAAAATTACTATAATAGTTTCACTGGAACCTCTATAGTTATTCCACGTCTTGAAATATGTGGAGAATGCAAAATTTTGTCACAGGCTTAATTCGATTCTCAACCTTACAATAAATAGGACCCACAAGGCCACAATATTAATATTTTTAGTAATAAATTATAGACGGATCGTAATTTAAAGGGAGTTTCTTGTGAGATTGTCTCACGAATTTTTATTGTATTGTATTAGATGGGTCAACCCACAACCCAATCACCTACTATCCAAACCCTACAATTCACATGTTATTTGTGGATGATGAGATTCTGTCTTATAATAACTATCCGTGAGAACATTTGTTTCTGTGATTATTCTAATAGTCAAATGAAGTGCTAATTAATTACAAATAGACCATGTAATATCATTTTTTTTGTTCAACATGTGATTGTTTCATAAAACTCGTCCTTGAAATTTTTTTTTTACATATATATTATTAATACATTTTAATATGCCAATTACTAATGTATACAAATCACATCTTTTCAAAATCTTATGACATAAAATTAATAATGACATTAGATGTGTAACGTATCAACAATAAACATGTTAAAATATATTATCCACGATAGACAAAGTGAATATGGTTGCGGTAGTTACATATCTATCATCTTAATAAATTATTTTTATTAATGACATTTTTCATGTATAAGACAATCTAAAAATTTATTACACCAAATCTATTTTTATTTTGCTCCTATTAATAAAATCTAATAGAATTCTTATAAACAAACAAGATTCCTTACATGCACAAATTTCTAAGAAAGCTGCAAACTCATTTTCCCCAAATCTTTTTTGTTGCAGCCTTGTAGGTTTGTCTTCTAACAAGTTATTATTTTCCTAATAATAATGACGACAATAATATATTGAATTAAAATTCAACCAGTGATCAAGTAAACGAATATTTCTTTTATCTTCCGAATTAATATATTGTTGGAAATTTTGTGAATTTTTGCCCATTTTGGAGCAAAATTAATATCGGGTCGTGCACCCAAAAATGGAAACTAAAAGTTGGGTCTTCGAGACAGTATATTATTTGGCCAAAATGATTAATGGGTGAATGAGAAATTGAAGGTTAAATTGATGAGTTTGAATCCTTTGGAAGGAGTTGGGAAGCCTCGAAGAAGGTTTGTCCACATTGGGAAAATCTAGTTAAATTTACTGGTATATAATGGGATTCCCTCTAGTAGATAATAAGTATATGACAATAATGCTCTCTCTCACGCGCGCGAGTGTAAATCAAGATTTGTTCGAGTACAAATCAAGATTTTCTTTGGCATCATTTCAATTTGTCGGAGTATGAACTTAGAGCTTGTTTGCTTTCTTATTTTTTACTCATTTCCGTTTCCTTTCCAGTCTTGGTGGTGATACTCTTCGGCCATTATTTCAATTCGCCGAAGTACGAATTTTATGCTAAGTTTGCTACTGTTTTCTTGTTGTATTCTGGGAAACAGACGTCCAAACGATCCTCAAACATCGTGTGAGGGAACAAATCTATTTAAAAAAATATGTGTCGAATATGGGCCTCGGTTTTCTCTAATAGATCTCTGCTACCTGTTCTCGTTTCCAGGCATTTTTCCAGCAGTTCAATAACATATATAACATATACCCTTCTTTGCAAAAATTGTTCTTCACTTAGTGATCAGAACAAGGTTTTATATATAATTAGAGCAATAAAATTTGTTCTTCATTTTACTCCTATTGGCCAATAGAATAATGAAATTCAAATTGGATAAATTGTCACAATATCAAGAACAATATCCCCAAGTAGAGAAGAAGTTTTATCAAATAATAGTTTCAAAAGCATTTCGATCTATCCTATGAGCTGCATAAATCAATGATTAAGATGATCAATGATTCATGTAATATATTTCAAATATATTTCACTGTTTAATTGGATAATTGTCCTACCTTCTTATTAAGAATGTTTTCGTCAAACGAATCAAATCTATTAGCTAGAATGTATGTTTTCTTTTCTTAATTTGGTTCAAATAAATTCTTTTGTTACCATTTCCACGGTTTTAATAAAACCAGAGATAAAATACAAATTTGAAATTAATGAGACAAATTATTAACCACAAACAATAGTTCATTCACTAACACAATACAAAACTAAATCCACAAAAAATTATAAACTAAAATACAAGTGATCATCTTCTATGACATTCCACGTTTAATCACCACACCTGATGTGTATTTGATCGATGACATCATTTAATATCAAATGTAACAGAAAATCCAATAAAAAAAAAAAAATCATACATTCCTAGTTTAAACATAATGCGAATTGAATCACCAAATAAAAATACAAGATCAAACATTTATTCACTAGCATGATACAAAAGCTAAATTCACAAAAGATATTAAAACAAAAAAAAAAACAGATCTTCTATTTCAACACATGTTATATTTTCTATTCCAAAATAATCATCACATGTCATATATCCATAAATGGTGTGTACTAAACATAAGATATAACATAAGATGTAATATAAAATCAAATCCGATTTTAAAAAAAGGCCATATATTAAAAATAATTAGTCCTCAATTAATTCTTATCATGATCAAGATCCCTCTTCCTCCCCCACTCCTGCATGCAAAGGCGGAGCTTCTTACTCGCCGCCAGGAAGTCCACCACCTGCGGCGGCGTCAGAATCCTCACCACCTCCTTCAACGTGTTCATCCTCAGCCCATCCGCCGCCTCCAGCACCTCCGCCATCCCCCGGCCGTGCTTATCCAGCGCCGCCTCCTCCCCCCCGCCGGCCCTGACGGCGATCTCCGCCAGCGGATTATCGAGCAGCTCCTCCTGCAGCCCCGCCATCCTCGTCGACAAAACCCTCTCCTCTCTTATCGTCTTCCTCTGCAACTCGTCCACCATCACCAGCTGCCGCCCCGACAGCTCCCCCAAGTTTCCGATTCTAACCCCGTCGAGGAACTCAGTGAGTTGCGACTCGATCTCCATGCCGCAGAGCGCGTAGATGAGCCGGATGTAGGAGCTGGGCCGGCAGCCGCCGATCCACAGGACGGAGCGTTCGAGAGAGGTGCACCACGTTGGCGCGAAGTAGGGTGACACGTCGACGCGGGCCATCATGCTGCGCTGCTGCATGTAGTCCTGGAAATGGCTCATGATCTTGTCGATTAGGCGGCTCAGCTCGGCGTCGGTGGTGGAGCCGCTTTGGCTCAGGGAGACGGCTTGGTCCAGCTCGGAGAGCTCCTGCTCTTGCAGGTTCATCCATTCTTGGTAGAAGCAAGCGCCTTTGCTTTGATCGCTAGTTTCTGCCATTAATTAATTTTTAGAGAGGGGGAGAGAGAGAGAGTGTTTCTGATTTATGTGTATTGTTTTGGACAAATTGAATGTGATAGAGAGTACTTTGAAATTTGTATATCTATGAAGAAGAAGAAGACAAAAGTCTTCATTCAAGACACTTTTTAGGGGATATTTTTACACCTCGTGCTCATCCTCCCACTGTTTTCATATTTTTCTGACGTGGAAAATATTTTGCAATTTCAAAATTATGTATTTTGAAAATGGTATAAGGATGGAACATTATCCATAACATGAAAAATGAGATGAACATTCTCAATGTTGGATAATGGCATAATGTCATGGGCATGACTAACATTACATAGATAATTTATTGTTAATTATAAGTAGTTCTAAGTGTTACTCATTTTTGTAAATATGCAGATTGCGATGATCAAGTTTGTATCTAATAAGTTTTCTAGTTTTTATTTCATTCCTTCCATGTTCATATAGAGTTTACTAATAAAAAGTGTCATATGTTTGGTAGTTTTTCTTTTCTTTTCAGTAGTTAAAATGGAAGGTGTGGAGATAATAAAGATTAAAAAATTTATGTAATGTAAGTTCGAATTCTGATTATTACAATTTACATTTTTATTAAGATGAGATATTATTTTGGTTATAAGGCTCGTGGTATTATTAGTTTGATAGTTAATTTTACATGGATTTTGGAATTAGACTTTGTCCAAAAAACCCAATTCAAAAATGTAAAATTGCCACTTCTAGATTTTTTTTCCTTTTATTTCCCGAATTGAATCTTTTATTCCAACCGGTTTTTCAAAACTTAATTGGAAGCACTTTTTACCAAATTTGTACTTAAGAATCCCATTTAATTTCCAAAATGAACTTCCATAATAAAAATGCTATCAAATATGCACAAATAATATAATGCTCGTAACAGATGATCTTGTGTCAATGAGAAATTGTATACCTCATCTTTTAATTCAAAATAATTGTTATACATTACATGAATTCGAATGAAATTATTAATCAACACGTAATTTATAGTTTATGAAGAGCCCAAAACCGACTGATTGCAATCGTCACAACTCAATCTGCAATCAGTTCATTGCACCTTAAATTGCATTTGCAAAAAAATTAAATAGTATAATAATTAATTCGTGCATTGAGGTTGTCCACATTTTGATTTCCTAGGCCATTACTTTCTTGTCGGTATTCCCCAACCGCCCATTAATTACATGCTTTTTCTTTTTCAGATTTTGTGAGACTTTGCTACCACTCCAATCACATCCATCATTATCCTTTTCTTTAACATTAATTTTCATATTGTATTGTTAATAAAATTTCAATATCTTTTTATTAGGGGAGTTGAAGAACTTCCAATCAGATTATAGATATCTCGGTATGAGATGTAAATCGAGGAATATGTTTAAGTGATAGATATTTGTAGGAGAGAACACTAGTCAGGATAAAAAATTTCCCGTACGAGGTTTGAACATATGTTGTCGGAGAATTTCTCCCAACGTCGCCACAGATTTTACCAACTCGACTATTTTCTGAGAACAACTTTCCCATCTAGTATGTGATGCTTTTTGAGATATCTCTACACCTAATAAAATTACATTATATGTAAATTTATCATTGATTGACATATATATGTAAAAAAAATAAAAACTAAAAGTGTGGTCGGATATGGATCGGATCGATCCCGTTACATGGATTCAGATCCATGTAAGATACATATAATTGGTGCAAAGGAGAATTTATGATGTAAATCAATGATGAATTTACACCAACTTAACTGAATGTAATAAATATTTAACCTATAAGAACTTCTTACTTTGTTGATAGATTATGAAATTATTGTAAATCATAGTTATTCAAATAAATTTCTTATTAAAGTCGTATTTAATATTGAAATTGATTGGTTATATGGTTGTATTAAATAAGAATATATAAGAAAAGAATAATTGAAATGATATTTTTAAAAGCATAACTCAAATCATAGAAAGAAATGTAATTAATTAATTTGTTTGGAACTGAGGAATTATAGTTTTCTATTTTATATGTGACCACTTTATCGATAGATTTGTATAAAACTCAAATCTATTTTCACAAATACTGAATCTAATAATCACTTATATTAATTGTGTTGATTCGTACAAGATAAAAATACATATATATATCTTGTTGATATATATATATATATACACACACACATGTAGGTAGATGGATTAATATTGATGTATGTTATGTAACAAGTAACATGTGAATAGGATCACCTGAATTTTAGTCTTATCGAATACCACATGCGATTTCTTAATTCTTCTTTTGTTTCTCGAATTTGCAATTTTTTGCCCCTTCTTTTAAGAAATGGGAGATTTTTACTTAAAAGACAAAAATGTCTTTACGTCATTTAATCTGATATTTTCCTCTGCTACGAGAATATCGATGCTCCGACCAAAAAAATAATATACATAATTTAAATTAATTGCAAGAACATGATCAGCTATAAAGTGAGCCAGTCGATTGCAAATTATAGAATTAGGCTCGATATTGATCAAAATGAGTATAAATCATATATAATAACTATATTCTTCAATAAAAATTTGAATATAGTCTTATATATAATACGAGGTTTTTTTAAGAAATTCTACATATATAATACTAGTTAGTTAATATTAAAATATATATATATATACACACACTTGACAAAGACCAGTTGATTAAGATTTAAGATGCAGTATCTTTTTTCTTTACTTTACTTTACATAAATAAAATGCCATTTGGATTTGTTAAATAATAGATGTAAATGATAAAGCAAAAATAAAATGCAACTGATTAGGATGGTTTGTCGTATATGAAATTGTCAATAACTTATAGGGTACCCATTCCTTATTACCCCTTTTTATATAACACCATATCTTTCTATCCCCAAATATAACATATTATCTCAATATACCCTTTTTCATTAAAGCACATCCCAATCTACCCCTTTCAATCATTAGTATTTATGACATTTTACCAAATTCCAAGCTTTGTCAACAAACATATAAAACTTTCTTACTTAATTTCTATTTCCACTCCCAATATCAATAATATCCGAATAAAACGTAAATAGATCGAAATCAAGCCCAACATGCTTCCGTAAAATAAATTCATCCCCTAAAATTCATACCTCTATTTGACCGCAACAGCACCGAGTGAGATGGTTTGCAAATCCACCAGCTGAAAAATCACTGCCCCCAGATCGTTCTACAAACAGCTCCTCGTTGTTCAACTTCAACCCTCAGGGAAGATGGTCTGCAAGTTATCCAGCTCCTTCAGTAACTGTACAGCACAACCTTGGTTCGTTTCCTACACCAGGTGTACGAAGTATTCCTTCCAGGGGACGAACTAATTGTATTAAAAACGCATGTTGAAAGCAAAAGTCTTTCTTTTATTAAGAACTTGGAAATATTTATTACAACATATGTAATCTCCTTTTGGAAGGAGAATTACTGGTTTAGCCTCTCATAGAGAAGGCTTGAACTCGTAAACACATAAACTATAAAACTCAAACTAATACAAAAACTAGAAATGATAGATGTTTTGAAGAAAACTGAGGGGAATAGTCGATGTCCTTAGCTTCTTTCACTCTCCTTATTTATAGAGAGAAATCCGGATGTGAAATGCGGATTTCAATTCCTCTTGAATGAGCTAGCTGGCTGCTTTCAATTGTGGCCAATCAGTACTCATTTCTCTTTATTGCCCCATGACTCAAACATGTGAAGTCTATCGGGGAATCTCTTGCTTTTGACTCACCCTTCCATGTGATAGTGGTTGGAGGGTCCTTTTCTCGTGACCTATCCCATTTAATTTTATCGGGAACGCTTTAATAATTTGGTCGTTGTGGTCCCCGGGGATATCTTTTCTTTTGTACTGGGCCCTTGTCTTTATTGGTTCCAGCTACCTGTCGGTCGGGGTTGGGTCGGAAACCTTTTCCAACCTCGGGCTCTTTCTGTTCGGGGCACGCTTGACAGATCCGATCTATCTATCTTCCGATGTGTGTCATATTACAGAATTTCCGGTAAGTATCTTTGCTTGCCGGAATCTTGTTCTCCCAGAGGATCTTTCTTTTGGTTTCAAAAAGTTCCTCTGCATAACCTGTTGTCGATCCAGTCATTGTATTCAGCATGAAGGATCCATTGACTGAATTCTGGAAGACCTTGAATGAGTATTTGACCTTGTCCATTTCTGTTAGACAAGTCCAAAGTCCCCAAGCTCATAGTGTAGAAGTTTCGTCTTCAGTAAATGCTCCTACTAGTATCGGAACTTCTTCCGGGGAGGTCGCCTTTATATATTTTAAGGCATTCCCGTTCGGCCTCCGAAGCTTGATAAAGTGAAAGGCCTCATGGAAGCCCTTTCTTCGCTGGTTCTGGAGTGGCACTAATAAAGTAGAGCTCCAAGATATCTCCTCTGGACAAGTGTGGATTGTTTGTCCAAGTCTCGTGAACTGCTTCCCCAATCCATCTTGGTAATTTTGAGATTTCTGGGAAGCCAGGTGCAATGGTATATACTGAAGTCAAGGCTCCAAAGTTATACCATTCTTGAACTTCGTTTGGATGACTTCCAGGTTTCATCCAAACCCTTGGGTATTTCCCGGCTATATCGATGATTGATTTTTCCGGGTTGATCCCTCGTCTTGTTATCAATTTCTCCCATTGCCTTTGGTAAACCTGCATCGGAGAAACCTCGTTAGTGTGAGCTTGAACCTTAGTTTTGTCTGTCTGAGGCCTCAGGTTCAACTCGACCTCTTTAACCCCAGAGGTACTGGGTTGACTTGAAGACTCGGGTTGTGACACCGGAGCTTCAACATTCGTTGCAGATGGTACATCCTCAAGGAATGCATCACCTGTAACACTCGTAGGCATGGTATTTGAATCCATAGCCTTCGGGTTAGAGTCCCGATCTCAAAGTTCTCCTTTTAGCACCGTAGAAGATGCAGCCTGGAGGAGAGGCTTATGCAACGCTTGGAACATATGTCCCTAAGCGTATTGGCATGCTCGTATTAGATCAGAAACGGATTTCTGATCTTCTCGTTGAAGTCGTCCAGCAACTTCAGCATTGAGACATAAAGTCCCAAATTCTCGTTCAAGACTCTTCAGGTTTTCCCTGAGATGTCTTACTCGTTTAAGGACCTCGTCAGCCACGTGTCCTTCCATCTCGTGTTAAGAAATCTGCAAGAACATTTTCGTGAGATTTCACAATGACAATATCATAATCATAATATTGGCATTCAGCTTGCCACCTAAGTATCCTAGCCTTTTCTGGTTTAGATTCAATTTTATTTTTCAGAAAAACTTTGACACTTGAATTATCAATTTTTTGGATAAATTTTTTAGCCAGTAAAAAGAGAGACCATTTTTTAAAAGCTTTTCTGACTGCAAAGAATTCCTTCTCGTTGATATGCCATCGGATCGCTTCTCCATCTGTAAACAGACCGCTGCAATATATGCATGACACTTCTCTGTCTGGTGTAGCTTTCAAAAGAATAGCCGCCCATCAATGATCACTGGCATCTGTGTAAAGAACCAGTTCATCCTCGTCTTGGGGTATAGCAAGTTTCGGAAGCTTGCTACAGACTTCCTTGAGCTACTTAATCCCTTCTCGATGTTCATCTTCCCATTTGAAAGTAGCATCTTTCTTGAGTAATGGGCTAAACACCTTCATGTAAGATGCTAGATTGTTGATGAACATTCCAGCAAAATAATGGGCTAAACACCTTCATGTAAGATGCTAGATTGTTGATGAACATTCCAGCAAAATTAACAACTCCGAGAAAGCTTTGAAGTTGTTTCTTGTCTGTGAGATCATCTGGAAATCCTTGTATCTTTTCTACAATATGACTTTGTAGAATGATTCCAGATTCATCGATTTCAATCCCGAGGAATTCAATCTGTCTCATAGCAATTACTGCTTTCTTTTCTGAAAGCACTAATCCTTCTTTATGACAAACATCTGAAAAAATCGTCAAATGTTTGAGATGCTCCTTCATATTCTTTGATGCGATAAGAATATCATCGATGTAAACGAACATGAAGTTGAAATAATCCTTGAAGAGATTATCCATCTTTCTTTGATATATCTGGGGTGCATTTGCCAAACCCATCGGCATGACGTTCCAGACATAGTGTCCTTGTGGTGTGGAGAAAGCTGTGAACTTCTTACTTTCTTCCTTCATCTTAATCTGGTAAAAACCAGACTTGCAATCGAAATTAGAGAATATCTTGGCCCCTTTGATACAGTTAACCAAGTGTTCTCTACTCGGGATATAGTATCCATCAAACTCCAGAATGTTATAGGTTTACCTCTTTTGATTTCTCCAAGATTCCTCACAAGAAATCCCGGATTGCTATATGGAGAAACTCCTGGTGAAATCAACTTAAGGTCCAGATGTTCCTTAGGTATCTTCTGCATATCCTCACGATCATTCTGATTCATCAGGATTGGTTTGAGTCTTACGAACTCATGTTCCTTTCCAGGTTTAACCTTTAGGGATGCTTTGAGCTCGTTTCTATCCCACCATGCTAAAGGATCTTCGTTATAATTCCTTTGGATCATTTTCTTGAAATCCTCGAGTGATATTTGTTCTTCAATGGTAACATCACTCTTTGGATTCTCCATTATGGCTTTTCGCAATTCTGTAATAGCTTTTGGAGGAACTCGTTCTTCTCCTTGTCTTCTGACCGAATACAAGGTATTATCCCATCTTTTGGTATCTTTTTATTTCGAACCAAATTGTCGAAAGGATAATAAGGCATCACCAAATCTTCTTTTATCCGCCATCTTTGGATGTCGAAGTTTGGCTTCATCACCACGCTTGCTGCGAAAAGAAAAAGGCATTTTTCTGTAAAATGCTTCCCGCAGTCTCTGGACAATAATCTTATGATCACATATTGTTGTGAAAATAAGCCGTCTTGTCTCATTTTCCTGTGTAAATCGCTTGAATGTTTGTAGGAAATTGTTTCCTAGCAAAACATCTGCTCCTGTATCATGGAAATAGATTGGTGGCGTCTTCACCTTATACCATGGGGTATCACCTGCGCCTCCGATCATTATTTCCGCTTGTTTGATTCCTTGATTCAGGATAAGAATCCCTTTAGAGAAATCTTATCCTGTAATGGCTGGTAGATCTTCTCCCATTTCTTTAGGAAAGACTTCCTGTTTTGCAGTACATATTCCGGCTCCTGAATCAACATAGGCTGCGAAATATTCAGCTTTGTATTCAGCATATAACATTCCGATTGAAATGTATATGGAGAATGGACTAGTGGTCATCTGATCCGATATCTTTTATCCGCCACTGTAAACTCCATTCCATCTTGTAATCTTTCCCAAGGCATATGATCCTCAAGAAAGTTGATACCCAGTATCAACTGTTCTGGGATTTTTCCTGCGACTCCTGAGATAATCAGTTCGATTTCACCCATCTTTAGGCATCCTTGAAATCTACGAACTATCGATTGTTGTAGGTAATATAGGACATCACAAGAAAAAATATTATCCTTCTGGTTGATGTCAAATATTACTTCAACTGATCTCCAGCCTTCTGGACATTTCAACTCTCCTTGTGTTTTGAATACACCTGGGATTCGCTGAACTATACTAGGCCTCCTTTCCTCCCAACGACTGCTACTCATCAGTCTATCTTGTTGGAAAGACATTCTTCTTGTCTCCATTCTGAGGCTTTGACTCCGGTTGAAGACAGGTTGATCTTGTATTTTCATATCTATCTCTTTTATAGTTGGAGATTCAATGAGTTCTGGCAAAACCACCTTAGCGAAATCCTCGAAAATTCTTGGGACTTCGATAATTTCTTTTCTCAAGAATACATCTGAATGATGTGTATTCGAGAGAGCATATGAAATCTTATAAGTGATCGAGTAGGGTCTATTTCATTCTTTCATCAAATCTTCTCTTTTGAAATCTTGATGAAGGGTTAAGACTTTGTTGAAGTCTCGATCTCCCAAATTGTATGCAATGCGAGGATAGACATTGAATGCCAATTTCCCTGCACACAGGTTTCCTGTGACTACTCCAAGGCATGAATCCTTGAGGTTTGAGATTCGCTTATCAAATATGGCAAGATTGAGAGGCGAATCAATTTCTTCTTTGAAAGTTGCTTTTATAATAACTCGTATGGCTCCGATATGAATCCATGAGAGTGTATTTACGACTTCTCTCTTGACTTGGTTTCTGATCTCTTGAACTTCTTTGTAAGGGATCAACTGCATCTCGATCAGGTTACTTGTGAATTCCATTGGGATAGCGAATTCACCCGTAGTAACCCTATGGATAATTTGGTGTTTTCTTTTACGAATTCCAAACTTATCCAAAGTTTTTTCCATAGCTCCAATGGTAAAACCATCGTAGATCTGAAGCTTTGGATTTTCTTTCATAATCCTCATGAGAGTCTTATGTGAGACTGTCGTGTGGGAGAGAAATCCTGACATATCTTCTCTCACTGTTTGAAGAATTTCTTCTTCACTCCGATTCTGATGTGGATTTACTTCCATCATCCGAATAGATCTCTTCTTCATAAATGCTTTCATCTGAGGGTAGATCCTCAAATTGATACACCTGTATAAGATCCTGGTAATAAACAGCTTCTTCGAATTCTGGTGTTGCTTCGAACTGTCTAAGACCTCTCCTTTGATTGTCTGGGCAATCCGTTAAGATATGTCCTCTTGCTCCGCAAGTCCAGCAATTACAGTCTTTGAAACTTTCATTAGCTCTGGTATGAGCACGCCTGAAAGTTCTTCTTCCCATAGATCTACTAGAACCTCTTTGGTTTGAACCTGTTGATGAGGTTCTACTCCTGCTTGGTGCTGGTCTTTGCCCTGACTTATAACTCCGGGCTTTTTGTTTAGACCACCTCCTTCTGGGTCTCCAAGATCTCCCTGAAGACATGTGACTCCTCCTGTTGTTGTTGCTTCCACGGCTATAAGGATGGCTTCTTTGTTTCCTCCTTTTATGCCTTCGTGGTTGACCTCCCACTATTGTTGGGATATCATTTTCTTTGCAACATAAGGGAACCATTTTATTGATTCCTCTTAATCTCTTGTAATTTTTGTAGAGTGCTGCCTGATGGCACCATTCAGATAGTTTGGCTTTTAGGAAAGACATCCTTCTGGCCACTGTATCCAAATTGTCTGCACTCTTGTATTTCCTGATGAGCATTTCTCTCCAGGGACTCGGAATCTTCGCAAAGAAAAGTTGCAAAGCTTCTTTGTCATCCACCTTGGACTTCCATCGGTACTCGGTGAATAACTTGATATATTCATCTATATGACAAATATCATGTAACTCGAGGCAGTAGAGGGCTTGTTTATATCTTTTTCTATTTTCCTCTTCTATTCCCTCGAAATATCCTATGCCGATAAAATGGATTTTGAATAATTTGGTCATATTATCGATAATTCCTGTTAATGATTCACCAACAGTTACATTATTCCTCATCTCTGGTGGTGTCATATCCCACGCTCTCTTTACAGATTCTTCAAGACTCATTTCAAGAAGTAAAATGAATCTTTCCTTTGTAAGATCAAGCGTTCCTGCTGCCATCCTCATCGATGCTGCCCAGTCATCAATAAGGGCTTCTCGATTCTTGAAATCTAGAATATCTAGATTTAACATTAATCCATATGGGTGTATTGGATTAAGTTGTGACTTTCCATAAGGCGTATTCTGAAGATCTGGCCTTTTGGATCGATGTCGAGTTCCCAAAACAATTGGGTCTCCTCTTGTGGTAAAATCTCCAGCGTGTGGCATTGGTTCATCCACATGATGTGAACCTGAACTTTCTGCAACGTTGGGATCTACTGGTGGTTGTGGAGGTGGTCTTGGGTGTTGGTCACGCGTAACCAAGGCTGAACCATCTCCTGTATTCATCTTTAGATCCACTATACCTAATCCTGCAAAGGACTCGGCAAGTTCTTGTAGATCTTCAAGATTCATCCTCTCCATATCCATCCCGTTAATTGATGGATTTTCCTTTGATGATAGCAATAAGTTTTTCATCTCGGGTCATTGGTCGTATGACTTCAGTAGGTATCCCCTTTTGGTGTAAATAGGGGACCGTTCCGAAATCTATACGTCTCCTTCCACCGGGAACACTTGGTCTGTCCTCCAGATTCTTGACTCTTTTTTCAATATCATAAAGGATTTCAAGAGTTTCCTTCTGATATCTAACCATCATCTCCATCTGGTTTTGGATTTGATGGACTTGTATAGGTAAATGATTATGGCGGTTACCATAATTCTGCACCGTCTTCTGGATTTCTCGAAGATCAAGGCCAATCTTAGATGAATCTGGAAGTATCTCACTCCATTCAGGGTCTCCGTTTGTCATCAATGATTTAGATGAACGATCTCCTGAAGGTTTATGAGTTCGATGTATAAATATTGATTCACCCAAAGAAAACCCATGTAATACTCTTCTCCCTTTTTGCATTGCCTCAAGGTTTCCATGTTGGCTCCTGCTTCTTCTTGTTCAACATATTGGTTTTGCCAATATGTTACCTGGTCTCGTTGTTCTTGTTCAAACATCGCCAAAATTTGACGATATCTCCTATATGGTATACATCTTGGACAATTGTCCAGATCCATATTTTCGCGAGAAATTCTCCTCACCAAAGGTTAATGACATAAATATAATAAATATCTAAAAGTTCTTAATAAACCTAGGCTCTGATACCATTTTGTGCAAACGTTTTTTCATCCGATTTTATGTCCAATTTTCTGATTTTCATTTCTGAAGGAATTTGTACGTGACATTGTTACACATTCCAGACCACTGGTTTTTAAGCAGTATCGGCACGAGGAAAGTATTCCAGCCTATATACTTATTCCTTTTAAGAAAATAAATCTTTTAAAGTTTAATTATCGGGTCCGGATTTTCAATATTCGGGGTGGAATTATTAATTAAATTAGAAAGAATATAGATTGGATTAAGAAAAATGTGCTTAGAAATAGTAAAAATTAAATGATTGAAATGTGGGTCAAAGGGTTCAAAGGTTTCAAAAGGTCCTTTGACTAAGAAATGGGTATATTGAGATGTTTTGTTATATTAAGGGGTAGAAAGGGATATAGTTATATGGAATTGGGTATTTTGGGATATTTACCCATAACTTATATGACAAAAATGAACAGTTGATAATTAAATAAACGCCAAAACTTGTGTGTCCCTGGGACACGGATCTTAGATCCATGTCCCCAACCCGACCCGCGCCCAACGCGCGCCCCACGCGCGCTCACGCGCGCGCGTGGGCACCTGGCGAGCCCCTCCATGCGCGCACCTGATAGGTATCCATGGGATACATGATAGGTATCCCATGGATATCTTGATAGTATCCATGGGTAAGGTATCCACATGTATACTTGATGGTTTCCACATGTATACTTGATGGTATCCATGGAACCTACTCCATACCTGATAGGTATCCATAGGATACTTGATAGGTATCCCATGGATATCTTGATAGTATCCATGGGTAAGGTATCCACATGTATACTTGATGGTTTCCACATGTATACTTGATAGGTATCCCATGTATATGTTGAAGGTATCCCATATATATCTTAAAGGTATTCACATGTATACCTTCATGTATCCAGCCATGGATACCTTGAAGGTATATATGTGATACCTTGAAGATATCCATGTGATACCTGCGCGCACCTTGGTCACCAAGCCGCGCGCACACCGCGCGCCCACCCACGCCGCGCGCGCCCACGCCATGGAAACCTGAAGGTATACATGTAGATACCTTGAAGATATTTCATGGATACCTTCAAGGTATCCATGGGATACCTTCAATATATACATTAAAAAAAAAATTATGTGGGGCCCGTGGATTGGGCTGGGGACACAAGAGACACACTCTTAAATAAAAAGCATTTTTGCTTCGGAAGTTGCAATCAAATTAATTATTTTGTCCTCTCCTAAAGTCTATTCTGTGTTAATAAGTACCTGGAAAAGGATAGATATGCAAAATATCTTTGCTGGGCAATATTTAAAGAGCACAACTTCCATTGTTCTACACATTTAATTTTGTGAAATGTGTAAACATACAATCTATTATATGTCATATATAATAGAAAATGGCATGTAAAAATAATATTGGATATATGTTAAATATATTGAAGTTTTGTTGTATGAAATTATAGTTGTCGCGAAAATTTTATTTTTTGCGATAATATATTATCGCAAAATTGATAATATAATTGATAAATTGTTAGAATAAATAATTAAAAAAATAAATAAAACAGTTATTCGCGACAATAATCCTACGTACGGAAATTCACTTGATTGATACTTAACATACACGTTCATTTACCAATTTGACATAAAAATAATTTTAAAATATTTCATCAAATCATGGCATCAAGAGATTCTACTTGTCCCCTTGAACTAAAGTCTAAAAGAACAATTTTTAATAACTTCTTGATTTTGACCCCGCTTACTAGATTTGATTTATATAAGAATGTTGATTCGTGAGAAGGTTTTTGAGATAATAATTTTGCGATAAAATATTATCGCAAAATGTTTTTATGACAATTATCAATGTTTTTGAGACAATATTTTGTTGTTACAAGAGTAACTCTCTTGTGCACATGATGCATCATGCAATCATCGTCATTTTGTTTTTTGTTTTTTGTTTTTTCACTTTTTTTTTTATGTTTACCTTTATAGTATATTAGTCATACATTTATATACAAATATCATAATCTTTATATAATACTTTAACTTTAAAAAAAATAAAAAAAATTCAACACAATTTATATATATGTACATTTATGTGATATTACTTATACATTTATATTAAACATAGTTATACATTTTGTGGTACAACTAATATAACTAGGAGATATGACTAATATAACTAAAATGTGTGAAAAGTATTAATGTCTGTCTAAAAAAATGTTAACGTACAACTAACATAAATATATAACTAACATAAAATATATGACTAACACTATTAAGAGGTATGATTCTAACATAACATAAAAATATAATACTTGGGAGCGAGTTTGTACATGCACACCCAGTCGTGTGGCGGTGAGTCATAATGCGTGGTGGGGGTCAACCCGAATGGTGCATAAAAGGTTTTGTGTGTTTGTGTGTGTCTATTTATTTATTTATTTATTTATTTATTTATTGTGATATTTAAAAAAGTTTTTAAATAAAAGACAGCCGTCTGAGATGTATGACGGGACACTATATTTTTAGAATATTGTTCTAGGAGTTGAAAACCAGTTTGAAAATTACTTATTTATTATGGTTTTCGTTTCAAATTATTATAAAAATTATAACTTTTTATTGCAACTGAATGATTAAGAAAAGATTCTAATCATGATTCATGAGACCCAACTTCGATACAAAGTGACAATATCTTTTATTAATATTAAGAAGAAATGATTTTATTGTTTCTATTTTGCTTGTATCTTGCTTTTTTTATTAGGTCTTTATTTAATATAGATACTCATAATTTTTTTTAAAAGAAATCCTTATAATTATAAGCATCTTTTAGCAACCAAAAAAATAGATAATTGGTCATCTTATACACACAATGATGACTATTATATATTTTCTTATTATATGTAAATCTTAAACGACATATAAATTGTAATGGAATATAATGGAGTAAGATATTGGTATTGACATCAAATCTCAAAATTTTAGGTCAAACATTACTAATTAAATAGCTCATTCTCAAAAAAATAAAATAATAGCTCATTCTCTAATATATATGAAGCAACTTTTAGTGGGCTATATCACCCTTTTTGGTACACCTTTATAGGCCATATTAATCCACAGTAGTGGGCTCCATTACCCTTTTTCTTGTGATTTATTCCTTGGGTGGGCTCACCCATTCTGGCCCAACCCTAGACTCTCTAAGATCTTCATTCAAATTTGTAATTTAGGTATCCATAAGATTAATACTAAAAAGAAGACAATTTTAGTTTCCTTGTAACTTTTTCTCGAGTAAATTCAAGGTCATTGATTTTATATTAATATATATATACACTTGATCATGAAAATATTTGGAACCACTCCTAGAACTCTTCCAATTCACCAAATTAAACTTCAATAAAAATGGTCTTTTTGATGTTATCGAATGAAGTATACTTAAAGAGTATGATCAATTATTTATATTTTATAAACACATGAACATATACAATTACACTAGTTCGTGCTAACTATGACTAAGATATCACAAAAACATCGATTGAGCCAAAAATTAAATAAAAAAGTAAAAATATTTTCAATAATAAAAAAAGTAAGAAAAAAATTAAAATTATTTAATAAATGTTTTATTTGAAAAAAAAATCTTAGATTACAAGATAAAATCGAAAAAAATTTATAAATTTGAAAATTACGAAACAAAACCCCACACATTCAGAAAATACAATTATATATAATAGTATAATAAATACTTATATAAAAAATACTTAGTATCTCAATTATTCATCAAACAAAATTCTTATTATTTCAATAGTTTTCGAACCCCAAGATTCTAATTAATTCCAGAATATTATGTCTACATATTTGAGATTTAGTTGGCATCCCATTCTTTGAACGATCTTCCATCTAATATTCTATTGTATTTTTTTAATATACATACCATGTGATAATTATTTTAAAATATAAAATTTGAATAGAGAATGTTATTTATATTTTTTCATTTTTTATTTTAATAAAAAATATATTTTTTCAATTAAGTTACACGCATTTGTTCTCCAATTGACACGTTCCACCGGCTCTTCACCAGGTGTTACTGCAAACTCATGCATTTTCTCAGTCAAAGGTACAATTCATTATACGCAATGTACAAACGGTCTGCATGCATATATATATATTCAGAGAAACAGCCTGTTTGGAAATAAGCAAGAAAATGAGAAGCCAAGTTGAAGAGAAGTTCTCAGATTTCTACGAGAACTGGCTGAGTCAACTCGAGGACCTGACTCAGCTTCTTCTGATCGTCTCGAAGTCGAGCTCGCAGGCAGCAGATCAGGCCGCCATTGTTGCCAAGCTCACAGCTCACCACAAAGAATACTACAGATTCAAGTGGGCTGCAGCACACGACGACGTTTTGGCCTTTTTCGGGGCCCCGGTTTGGCTGAGCCCTTTCGAGAACGCCCACGTGTGGATCACAGGGTGGAAGCCCTCGACAGTTTTTCACCTGTTCGACTCACTGAGTCGGACTCAGCCGGGGGCCGGGTTGAGACTCGGCGGCGTGACGGCGGAGCAGGTGGAGAGGGTGGAGGCGTTGAGGGTAAGGATGAAGGTGGAGGAGGAGAGGGTGGAGAGGGAGATGGAGCGGCAGCAGGTGGCGGTGGCCGACCGGGAGACGGTGGAGCTCGTGCGGCAGGGCGGTGACTCGGCAGCGGCGACTCGGGCGGTGGAAGGGTGGTTGGGTGGGTTGGAGAAGGTGATGAAAATGGGGGATTGTGTGAGGTTGAAAACATTGAAAGGGTTGTTGGATATTTTGAGTCCCATGCAATGTGTGGAGTTCTTGGCTTATAATTCCATGCTTCTAATTAAGATTAGAAAATGGGGCCAATTGCAAAGAAAAAAATTGCTATAACAATTTTGGCTTGTTTCATTTGTGTATCACTGTTAAAATTACGATGTTTTCATTGTTAAAATTATGTAGTTTTGATATACGATGTTTTCATTGTTAAAATTATTGTTAAAATTATGTAATTTTGATAGCAATTTCAGTTTACAATTTTAGCTTAAGCACATTTTCGACAATTTTATTAAAATTATGTCGTTTTGACAATGGTGTATGGTTTGGAAACATATATAAAAATGAGACATCATTTCATTCATTCATTTTGTTTCATCAATGTATTTGTCAAAATTAAAACGATAAATGAAAATTGTCCCTTGAAATTAATTTATTTATTATTTTGGCAAATTAGTTTTGGTAATGTCTCATTTGTTTTATTTATTGTTGTTCATATTAAGTATTTGATATAAAGATTTACTAAAACAAAATTGTAAAGTTCAAGACTTAATAAAATAAAATTTGAACTTTAGAAATTCAAAGATTTGGAGAAAACAAAAATAAATATAGGAAATCACAACTTTAAAGATTAAATATATGGTTAGTAAAAACAAATGAATGTGTGCACATTTAGAGAAACTCAACTTCAAAATTCAGGACATTATAATATGTTTTCTCTAATATTTCAATATCATATACACTTAGACATGACATAATTTTGATAATATTAAAAAAATAAACACATGTAATTGGCTGTTACAATCCACTATTATTATTTTTTTTTATTTTTTTTTTTGTTAAGAACATTTATTATTATTATTATTATTTATTTTGTGTTAACAACATTTATATTTTTTTTTTGTTAAGAACATTTATTATTATTATTATTATTATTATTTATTTTGTGTTAACAACATTTATATATCTGTAAAATCATCTCATATGAATTATATATATGTAAAACCATCCATGTCATATGAGTTTTTGTGCGCCATATTTGTCAATGTATCTATTCCATTGATTATCCATAATGACAACTAAAAAGAATGAATCAAATTCTTACAAAATATTCTTCTCTTACAATACATGAATCAATAAAAATCATATATATCACATGATTCAACTCTTCAACATTGATTTTAATTACATACATAGCAATCAAAAGTATAATCATCAAACATTTCAACATCCAAACGGCCTCAAGATGACAAATTTTCATAGAAAAGAATCAAACAATGTGAACAATAAAGAATAGCATAATAAATGAAAGAACAAGAACGTTTCGATTCATGTTTGGCGCCCCATTGAAGCGAAGGAAGAAAGCACATCGTATCCACATTTTTGTATACGTATACGCTCGAATCAAGCCGCCTCGGCTGATAAAATCTCAAGCTCGGCCCACCAAAGCGGAGAAAGCCTTGGGCTCGCTGCTTCGGGTGATATATCGATAGCATGTCTCAAAATCTCGACGATTTCCTTCATGGACGGTCTTTTCCTCGGATCTTGTTGAGTGCACCTCTCGATTGCCTCGTAGATGATATCGAGCTCGTTCTCTTTGTAAGACTTCAATGAAGGATCGACCAAGCTACTAAAGCTCTTTGTTCGATCGTTGAAGTATGGAGCAGCCTGAAATTAGTAGAAGAACTCGAGATTATACAAAGACTCGTATTTTTCGGACGAAGGAATTATAAAAGATGAATGCACGCACACACACCCATTGAAGGAGATGGCCATGCTCTTCGGAGTATGGAAGCTTTCCGGAAATTATTTCGAGCAACAATAGTCCGAAACTGTATACGTTAGTTTCCACATCGGCAGGTGGTGGAAGTTCGGAATGCTCTGACTCGTTTTCTGTAGGGTTCTTCGACTTGGCTACGATTTCCGTCCAGAAACTGGAGTCTATGATCTGAAAAATGGAAGGATTTTTTGCCCAAATGAGAATCGGACTACAAGAAAAATGCAAAATGGCAGCGAAAATTTTTTGCCACTAACCAACATGGAATCGTGCAAAAACAATTTAGTGGCAACAAAACTCGCCGAGAATGTCGTTGCTATAAAATTGTCGTTAATTGGCTTTTGCGGCAAAACAAAGATGTTGCTACTAATAATTTACCCTTGCAAATTTTGATTTTTTCGTAGCAAAAGAATTCATTTAGCATCGAATAATACTCTTGCAGCTAAATTTCGCAGCTATTTTTCCTTTTTCTTAGAGTGAATATATTATTTCATAAATATTACTTGAGGTGGAATCACTTACTTTAGCAGCATAATCATCTGTTAAAAGTATGTCTTTCGACGTTAAGTTGAAATGGTGGATTGGAGGATTGAGATCGTGCATGTGTTGAAGACAATAAGCAGTTCCCATGATTATCCGTACTCTTGCATTCCAATCGAGATGCTCAGCATCTGGAACTGAAATAGACGAAGAAAATGTGAAATACTAATGATATATACAAAAGTTACTATCCCAAAATACGAGCACATACAGTGTAGATGCTCGAAAAGAGTGCCATTTGGAGCGTACTCGAAAACCATCATCCTAGTGAAAGGTTCGTCCTCCTCACAGTAGCCAATAAGATTAAGGAAATTCTTGTGGTTTACCCGCGACAAGGAATCAATCTACGCAGCAAAAGTAAAACGAAAAGTTGAGGGTAATAGTTTTGTATTGAATACGGATTTGTTTCGAGTATAGAGATTATTGGCTAACCTTCTTCCGGTATACCAATTCTGAACGTTTCAACCAGTCCTTTAGAGAAGTTATGATGGTTGAAGCAACGGCAATCTCAACTCCACTAGATAGAGTTCCTTTGTACACATTCGCCACACCCTCATCGATGGTGATAATATTGCTGAAGTCCTCGCACGCAGATTCAAGCTCGTCTCGATTCAGCTTAGGAACCCCTACAAGCGAATTTCAACACAAGTCTTGAACATAAATTTTAACATAAATATCGCGACAAATCTTCTCTCCATACTAGCAATTTGCATCCCAATTTCTTAGCAAAAAAAAAAGGGGCTAAGTCGCATAATTTTTTTTTTTTCTAATTGTATTATACGATTCTATAAATTTATTATTATTTAGATAAGGATAGAAAATCAACTATTTGAGAAATACAAATAAAAAATTATTTTATAATCATTTGAAAAATCATACACAAATATAATTCAGTTGAGATATTAAGTTTTTACTTGTCCTCCAACAGAAACTAAAAAAAACATAACATAAAAGTTGAATTTTTTTTTAATGGTTTTTAAATTAAGAAAAATGGCTAAAGTAAGAAGTTTATTTAATTTATATTCGTCATCCTAGGCGATAGGCGCCCATCAATCCCGTCTTGTGAATTTTAGAACATTGGAAAAGTATACCTGTAACAAAAGCTTTCTGCAACTGCCCACTCAATCCCGTCTTCCAAGGACCGATCGTTCTAGCCGCTTTGCTTCTGCAGACGGCAAACATTGCCGCACCAACGACGAGCAAGAAAACTAGAACTGACAACCCCACTATAAGCTTCAAAGAATTCCCTGATTTCCCATCAGACGGTCGAATAGCAGCACCGGGATTAGTTATGCCGTGAATCTCACGTACTTGAGGTGAAGTAGGTGACAACGCAGGGGCAAGGGTGGGGGCAAGGGCAGGGGCAGGAGAAGGTGATAGTTTCCTCAAATACGGAACGGCCGGAAACGACCCACTACTTCGGCTCGGGGGAGCAACGTTGGGTCCCAATTCGATGGGGACCCACTCACTCGGAGGAATGGCGAAAAGATTGCTCGATTGCTCGACTAGCATGCGGCGCATCGCGCTCACATGATTGTCTACATTCCAGATGTAAGCTGGCTCCCGTAAATCTGCAAACACGATACAAGGATATATTAGTTGTCATATAGAGTATTGCAAAACTTAGTTCAAAAAATGAAATATTGTGTGGATACCTATTAGATTGTCGAGGCTAACATCGGGCCGATTGTTCGACGATTCGCTCCCAAACTTGAACCTTGACGAAAGACAACACTTTCTTATCAAGATTCCATTGGACTAGGGCGAAAAACAGCACAAGTGTAGACAAATTACAATCACTTACAGAGGTAACAGATTGAGGTAACGAATTACGGCCCCTTTAATCGGTACCTGGAAGGGATTTGATTTCCGGGATCGTTTCAAAACACTCTGCCAAACGCTGTTCAAGAAATGCATATTAGGAAGATACAAATGATAAAAAGCTACGATAAAAAATGTAGGGAAATCTCACCAGAGGCCGAGTTTTCTATTCACGCAGACAACTCCAGCATTTGTAGGGATCTCGACCAGAATTTGCTCATTGAAACTATTATTACAGAGCAACCTGAAGCAATATGCAGAAATAAGACAAGGTGAATAATGTCGATAAACATGCAACAGACAGAAGCTTATACGTACAAATGTTTGAGGGACCGTAATCGTCCTAATTCAGCTGGAACTGTTCCGGTAAATTTATTATTCCTCAAGTCCAAAATTTCGAGCGTCGTAAGCCGTCCAAACTCTTGTGGAATGGTGCCGGAAAGATGGTTCCTCGATAAGTTACTTGCAATTGCAAAAAAAACAAAAAATTCGTAAAAAGGTTGAGAAAAAAACACAGGAATTTTCCCCTATTCGGTAGTTTCTATGCAACGACTTCTTAATTAGAATTCTTCATTTAATATTATGTATGCAGTGAAAGAATAGCTTGACGAGCAATCAACGACTTCCCAAAACATCAAGCAATGTCCGTAAAATAAGAAAAAACTACTTGTATATGAACTCAACGAAGTTATTAAAAAACGCAAAGTTGAAACTCACAGAACTCTTAAATGCGAAAGATGTCCGAGCTCTGGTGCCAATACACCCTCCAAGTCTTGTCCATTGAGATCACTATACACGACATTTTTGGATTTACGAATCATTACAACATATACAAAATCTTCAATCAACATTAAAATTTTCAGACAAAAAATCCAAAATCGGTACTTACAGCTCATGCACTTTACCATCCCGACAATGAACACCCGACCAAGAGCATGGATTGCAATGACTCGGGTTCCAATTTGCTAATGCTCCAGATGGATCAAAGTCCACCTTATCACGGAATCGCAACAAGGCATATCCTATAATTCGAATTTCATCAAGTCAACACAAGAATATTGCTAAACACATCAACTTCGCAATAGAAATCCTTGAATACCTTCAGAATTGAGGGAAGTGCATCCATGAATTAGTGAAACGAGAATTAAGAACACGAAACGGAACAATTGGGCTTCATAAGCGGTCCATCTACCGCTCATTGCTTGCTGAACCATTCGTCGAGGTGGCAGCTTCGTCTGTCAACAGCCAGCACTCTATGCAAGGAAATGCACAAAATCGCCAGCTTTTTCGTGCAAAATAACCCTCCGAGCAATGGTGAATTACTCGGACTAAACACAATTGCACAACCAGGACAACAAATCAAGAATCCAATTTGCAAACACAAACTCACAACTAGCACCTATGAATGAACTAAATCACAAATTGAATAATCTAGGATTTGCCTGCTTCAAACTATGAATTAAATTGGGCTCTCTCATCTTCAACAACTTTTTGGGTCTACAATTCCTCCATATTATATTTCTCCAATATTCAATCTTTTTAGCTGAAAATGCACAAAATCAATAATCACAAATGCAGAAATTAAAGCAAGCTTATTTCACAAACCTCTAGAGAATCATATGAAAAAAGGTAAAAGATATTCTAAAAGAACACCCCATGAAAGAAGCAATCTATGCAAAAAGCAAAAGGGCATGAAATGTAAGGGCATGCAGAGTAAAAACTCACCAGATGAGAGAGAAAGCAAGAGAGAGAGAGAGAAGGGCAGTCAATTTTTGAGAATTTTCCCTGCAAAATTCCTCTCAAGAAAATGCAGAGGGTTAAAAATGGCAGCTTGTAAAGGATTGCGAATGAGAAAAACAAAGAGATGAATTCACGTATGATTTTCTCGACTGCCCTTTTCAGGATGATCTCAGAGGTTGAAACTCTCTTCGACCATCTTTTCCCTGAAAGAGAAAGGCATGAGGGGAAAATCTTTCTCTCTCTTATTTTCTCTCTCTAAAAAAACAGAGTTTGTTTTCTTCCACTCTCTCTCCCCCTTACACCCCTCACACCACCTCCCACAAATTATTTTCTTTATTTTATTAAATTATTTTCTCTGAGAAAAAAAAAACGATTTTTTTCAAAAAATACTTGTTTCAATGTCGTGAATATGAGCTTGTGAGAGAACAAATGAACGCCGGTTAACCGCCGGCGACAATATGTGGTGATGTGGGCCCCACCTTCCGAAGTTTTCGGACCGGCTTTTACATCCGTTGACTGGGTCCCACCTCCTCTCTCTCTCTCTCTCTCTCATGCGTGCCTGCCTCTAAGCATCTGTCCAGCTATTTATATATTTGTTAAATGCATTATTTATTTCATAAATTAATGTCATATAGTTTTTTCAGTAAATAAGCAAGTATCCAAAATAAATCACCAACATTTAAAAACTAAACATTCGATCTTAGTCAAGCCTTATAGGAAGAGTTTTATTTGTTTTTTATTTTAACTTTTTATCAATTTTTTTTTTGTTTTTTATTGTATTTATATCATAGTCAACTAATTATGACTATTGTAGGGGAATAGATATGTTATTTTAAATTATAGACAATATGGTTTTGTTGGCCGTTTCTTTCCGTTCTTAAGAAACTTAATAAATATTTTTTTAGTATGATTAAATTGAAAATGTAATTTATTTTTAGATGCTCAACATGATGGACAAATGATTTTTGAATTGGCCTGTTATTATAGTAAAATCAGTTTGGTCGTAGGTTTAATTTGATGACTGGTTTTTCTTTTCTAAACCGTTCATTTCGTGTGTTGATGTATCAGGCTATAAATACAAGTTATATATGAATGCTATCATCATTATATAGGCTATATATATATATATATATATATATATATATATATATATATTGAAATGAGATACTATTTTACAATCAGAATTTTGAATTATGATTCTAATTATAGAAACATTGATTAATTAGTAGCACTAATGTAGCATTGATTAAAATTCTTGAGTACTACCAAAGAATCATTAATTATTATTAGTAATTAAAAAAAACGCATAAATTGAATGAAATTATATTTTATGAACTAACAATTATTATGAAATAAAGAAAGTACAAATTAAATTAACTTACTATATCTATAAGGTTGTATTACTTGTTTACATGAAAAATATTATTGTTTGTGTTTTATCACATATGTGTTAATCATGAGTGGTTTCTGATGGTATTATTATTTTTTATTAAAATATTACTTGTTTTCATTTAAATGTATTGCTTGTAAAATTGAATTATATATGATACCTAAAAATCATTTCTTATATAACTAAAAAGTATTAGTGTACTGTGTACATGTTGAAAAGTATCAATATACGCTACAAATAACTTTTTTTTTAATGAGTTTGGGAGGAGAGAAAGGAGGGCAAACAATAAAGACTAGAAAACTTGTGTGACCTAAATTCAACTCATAATTATCACAATTTATATATTTATAAAGGTAGGATACCACTTGAGCTACAAAGCTCGTGATGTATACACTACAAAGATAATATGAAATGATTACTTCATCCTGTTAAAAAAAAAAGGTTTTGTTGGGTGAAAAATATTACTAACTTTATTAAAATCTATTACTAGTTTGACCAAAAAAAATATTACTTTGTGTTCTTTCAACGTAATACTTGTTTTCGGAAAGTTATTACTTCTGTTTAATTCTCTGTTCTAAAAATCGGCCTAGGTGCTAGGCTACTCCTAACCATACCGATTTTTGTCTGTTCAGTCACTTTAGGCGCTAGACGGTCCTAGGTGGAACAATTCGGCCCTAGGAGGTCTAGGCGGAATAATTCGGTCCTAGGCGTCAAATACTTTTTTTTTAAATTTCTTTCCTTTATATTTTTTACTTTTTTGTCACTTTTTAGCAAAATGATGATATTATTAATGTATTATAGTCTTCTATCAAATTATTATTAATTAATTAGATATAGATAAAAAATTCACAAATTGAAAAATACAAATAAAAATAATTTTATAAATGAGATATGATGTTTTTACTTGTCTTCCAACATAAAACCAAAACAATATAATATAAGATTTTCAAAAATATTTTGTAAGGATAAAAAATTAAGAAAAATAGGTAAAATAATAAAAAATCTATTTAATTTAGATACGCCGCCTAGGCCCCGCCTAGGCATCCTAGGCGCTAGGCGCCAATCAAGCGCCCGACTAGCGTCTGGCGAATTTTAAAACACTGGTTTAATTAATGTAAATGATTATTTGTAAAACCCACAATGTATCAGTTGAAGTATTGAAAGATTATTGTTTGTATAATTGAAATGTATTACTTTGTTTTATATTCATTTCAAAGGTATTGCTCGTACAACTAAAAATTGTCATTAATTCTATTGTACATATTTTGAAATATGAAAAGTAGAACTTGTGATTTAATCCTTACCTACTTAGTATAAAGTCAAGCATCTTCTCCATATTTTTTTCTACAAATTAATGATTACTGTGTTTTTTTTTTATCAAAATAATGCTTAATTATAATCATAATTATAAGATAATAATTTTCAACTTGATTTTAAAATTTTAAAATATTAGACTTATTCAAGATTTTTTAATCATTCTTCTGAAACTAAGAGGATGAAGAATCAGAAATTTATAATAACATAAGAAGTTGAATGGAGTTTTGGATAAATGCAACTTATAGATAAGGGTGCAACCAATAAAAAATACGCGTATACATCGATCCTACATGCATGCACCATCTTTAATAAACTCATTTTTATAAATGTGAAAATTTACTCTAAGAAATCTCAATGCAAGATAATCGATAAGATATTTTGAATGAATACCAAGAATCCAACCATTAATACCCAATATATTTTACACAAAAACTTGTGTGAGACGATTTCACGGATAGTTTCAGTGAGACGAATCATTTTTACCCACAACTCTAACTCATTTTCATTAATTTACATGTGAATTGTGTAATTTTGATTGTGGATTGACCCGTCTTACGTAACATGATTCGTGAGACGGTCTCACATAAGTCTTACTCTATATTTTAATATTAAAATATCTTAGAAAAAATAGATAAAGATTGCTCACAGTCACAGTAAATCAAACATGTTAGCACGTATCTCATATTTGCCAAAAACTATCCAAAATATTGGTCTATTGCCAATTTGCCATCCAATGTACAAATTCAACCAAAACAAATCATACATAAATATATAACTCAATAAATAAACAAAATGATCACATAAAATATATACTAATACACGGAACAGTAGATCTAATTCACTTCATTTTTATATATGACTAAGAAAAACAAAAGTATTTGTGATGAGATTTTTTGCGACGACAACCTATTTTTTTGCGATGAAGTATTATCCAAAAAATTAATAATATAAATTGACAATAAGTTGTTACAAAAAACAATTAAAAATATGAGTAAGTCTGGTGTGCACTTGGTGCACTGGGCAATCCGGGTTGGCGCAGGTCGACCCGGATCCGCAGATCCTTTTTTAATTTTTTTTCCGCTTCAGGTGTTGACGTTTATGTTGTATGAGTGTGACCTTTATGTTATATTAGTATAACTTTTATGTACAAGTATATTGACCTTTATGTACTGAAATTTAGAAAAAAAATGATGAATTTCAGCACAATTTGTACATTTATATATCTTTATGTGATATTACTTAACCTTTATATTAACATAGTCATGCATTTATATAATATATAAATGTGCAACTAACATAACTAAAATGTATGAGTAATATCACATAAATGTATGTTGATCCAAAAAAAACGTCAAACTTCTCCCTTTTTTTATAAGTTACAGACTTACAGTATAACATTTGTACATAAAGGTCATATTAATATAACATAAATATCACATATTTATAACATAAAAGTCAACACATAGAAACAAAAAAGAAAAATCAAAATTTGCGGATCCGGTTCGGATTGACCGAATTGCACAGAAAACATATTTATTTGCAATAACATGTCGCAAATACATTAGAGACAATAATATTGTCACAAAAAACTATTCATCAAAAAAATTTACGATAATAACTTAACAATAAATATTTTTTTGATAATTATCAATATTTTCGAAACAATATATTTGGATCGGAAAAACAAAGGAACAGATGAAAAGTATATGTTTTGTTTTTCTCTCCCAAAATTTACGAGAAAATGACAAAAAAAGAGACGTAAAAAAAAATTGGGAATCGAGACACATCCATCTCAAAATCCCCAGAACCCGATATATCCGTTTGCTAAATTTAGCAATTGCTTTTGCTATTAATTAAAAAAGGGCAAAAAAAGAATAAAAAAAAAACAATTGCGTGACCCATCCCACTTGTCTAAAAGTTTTGAACGTTGATAAATATGAAAGGATATTGAGTCTTTTCCTTGTGACATATTATTGTGGAAATAAGAATTTATAGCAGCTAATTATTTAGTTATACATATTTTCCAAATTTGTATTGCTTAGTGCTTTAAGACTTTAATCTCCGCTCATTCATATGGATAATAGTAATATACTATAAAATATTTTAGAACGATATATACTTAATTAGGATGCGTAATATAACCACAATAGTTCAATATTATTTATTTAATTCCTTATAAATCTTTTTCTAAAGAGAAACAGTTTATAAGCTCATACTGTTTTTATTTTATATATACACATGACACGCACGCAGCCACGTAATACAAAGAATTAAAATAAAGCAAGAAAACAACTTATGTAAATTCCAAAATCACCTAGAAAGACTACACTCTCATTATTTAAGAATTTGTTTAATTTCAATCCAACTTTGTTGAATTTAGATTTTTAATAAACGACCTAAAAGTGTTGTGGTAACACGTATTAATGAGGCTTTCACATAACATTTTTCGTTGAATTTCGAATTTTTCAATTTTGATCTCAAATGGAATTGATTCTTAAATTATGAAATTAAATTGAAAAACGTAATATTTATGAAACAAAAATTGACAGACACCGTAATTATGGAAAAAAAAAAAAAGGATTTTAACGATTCATCGGTTGACATTATATACACACATGGTATATATCAAATTGCGAGACATAAAATCTCATAGGAGTTAATTGATCGAAATTGCCATTCAAATTACTCTCAAAACTACGTTATTCCGACATTATATACAAACACAATACAAGATTATGCGACATAAGATTTTATAGTTTTAAGAGTTAGTTCCACGTGTTATTCAAAATACATTTAAAATTTCGTCGTTTTGACAAGATCGAGACACAAACCCTAGTTTGGCTTTAACCACCAACTTGAGACGCCATTTTCTCCGTAATCTTAGCCAAGCATTTAAGATTACACCTGATTATCGTATCAGCAAACAAACAAGTATCCACCTCACAACTATCCGCCGGAATATCCACCACATAAGATTCCATCACCACCGTCCTTCCGCCACCGCCGCCGCCGTCATGCAAAGTGGTGGTGGACTGATAATTGATGAGCTTATGATCGCCGCCAATTATGCTCACCACCATCACATGCAAATCCTCGTCGAGCCGGTCGAGCCGCTCGACGCTCCTTCCCGCCGGCAGCCCCGACACCATCGTCAGCTCCCTCACACTCCCGGCGGCGCCGCCGCCGTGGCTGAGGCCACAGGTCTTGACGAACTTCTTGTAACTCTGTGGGTAGCAGAATCGCCGGACGATGGACCAGACGAGGGGCAGCGGCGCGTGGATGAGCTGAGTGACTGTGGAGGTGCACTGGTTTGGAGAGAGAAGAGGAGTGTGGTGAAGGGTTTCCATTTAGAGAGCTTTGTGTTGCATAACAATGGAGCTCTGTGTAGCCGCCATAACTGTGGAGCTCTCTTGATTTTAAAGAGGGGACGCATTGCTAAATTTAGCAAACCGATAAATATTTTATTAATATAATCGATCGTACAAAAAGAGAAGCATTGCTAAATTTAGTAAACCAATAAATATTTTATAAATATAATATGGTAGAGGGGCACATTCAATACTTCTTTTGTCTATTAGTTTTTACTTCTTCTCTTCAGCGCGGGGTAGAGCAGTTTGGTAGCTCTTGAAACTTTTCGAAGTAATTTTAGTTTTCCTTTGAAAACTGTTAGAACTCGAAAATACTTCTTTTTACAGTTTCCAATTTAATATAATTAAAATTTGAGTGGTTAGGTTTTTGGTCTTGTATGTAAGATATTTTGCATTTTTTGACAATTAATTATTCATTTTCAATTTTAATTCTCTATATTTTAACTTTTTTTCTAATTCCAGTTAGTTTTTGGTCGGAGTTTTTGAAAATTGCTGATGTGGCCATTAAAAATTTGATGTGGTAGCCAAATTTTGGTGGCCACGTCAGTTGATTTTGAAAATTTCGAACAAAATTGCATTTAAATTCCAAAAAAATTAAAACATAGAAGATCAAAATTGAAAAATTGATAATTATTTGTGAAACGATAGATAGCATTGCAAATAAATGTGCAGATTGTGATGATTAGAGTTTGAACCTGAATCATGTAAGTTTTCTAGTCTTTATTCTCCCCCTCCCTTCCACCCCAAACTCATTATAAAAATACATCATTATGAATTAAAATACTCATTTGCAAATAGAGTATAAAAAATCTAATTTAAAGAAATTAAAAAACTTAAAATTAAAGGGACGTACATACTTTTCCTATACAAAACCAAAAGTACAACATTACGTAGTTGTGGAGTCGTAAAAGAATCACTACAAGAAAAAGGGTCAATAATGACGCTAATTTAACAACGCTACTAAAAACGTTGTTAGAAATAAGATATTAGTGACACTTTTTCAAAAGCGTATGTAAGTGATAAAAGTTAACGACTCTTGGTAGAAGGTGTTTGTATTTCTGTCAATTTAATGGCACTTATTAAAAGTGTCATTATTCGAATAAACCTACTTACGTTTTTATTGTTTGTGTCACTAAAATAACAACGCTTTAAAAGAAAGTCATAAAATTGATGACATTTACTATTTTTATGTAGTAAATATAATAAAATGACATTGTCTACTTATTTTTACTTAGGCATTAATAAGCAATCTAGATAGTATCTTTTAACTATGAAAATTAGCGACGCTTACATGAAAGCGTTTACATATTAATGACGTTTTTATTGAAATTATTAATATTTTGATAAAAGAGTTGCAATATTGTTGTATTTACTTACGCTTTTATTATTTGTGATATAAATTTGTGACACTTTGCAAAAAAAAAAAAATCACAAAATTTATAACAATTTTTATTTGTGTTATTATAAGTTATAAGAATTAAGGACATGAACAGAAACATTCACGTTTAATTTTTTACTAGAGAACTTTACATTAGAAACTTATTAATGTTTTTTTTTTAATTTTAAAGTGAATACAATGACCTTAATTATTACAAGAATAATTACTTCAAAAAAATTATTACAAAAATAATGTTTGCTAATGTGGAAAAGGAAAATATTTAATGATTAGAAAGTATATGAAACCAAAGAAAAGAGGAGTAAAAGAGGGAACAATTACTAAAAATTAACAATTTTCCTTTTTAGAGTCAAGAGATGCACATTTAAAATCTACTATATATCTCTCAAGTTTCTTATTGTTTTTTTCAATAAATCATAAATTTCCCATAGAATCAAGAAAAAAAAATGTATGCATACAAAAAGGGATGTAAAGAGAAAAAAAAAATGCTGGCCTCAAGTTTCTTATACTTAATTTGTGAGTAAAGTTATTGACTTAATCTTTTTTTTTTTCATATTTTGTTTTAATACTTCTGTAGGATATACAGATTCTTTAGCTATATAAAAACATGGAGCTTTTTCTATGTTGGGATGAATTGTAAGTATTTGATGTATTCTCTTATCATATTTTTAAGTTTTTTTCCTACTTAATTTATGAAATGCTAAATAATCAAACTACGTATTGTTGTTGATTTGATTTTGATATAGGAATATATAAATTGACAAAAGAAATTGCGGTTGAGCATATGTTTTGTCGTCATTTCCAAAGCTTCTTCCTATGTTGAGCAAGTATTAACAATGAAGGAAGACAATAATGTTATGTCAGAGAGTTAATTAATAGTATAAACTCGGTTATTAGTGTATTACACATTCTATTTTGTAATGAGAATTGGTGAAATTTTAATGAATAGAATTATTTGATAATTTATTTTAATATTCTTTTGAGTAAGTATTATTTATATAGTGTATTTACTGTAAATAGTTTACCATCTAAAGTATGTATATTCAACTTAAGGACACAATTCGAAAGAGTGTTGCTAATTTATGTACACAATCCAAAAACATTACTAATTTTAGAGAGTTGTCAAATTGAAAACATCTAATTGTAGAACTGTCATATATTTAATAACACTAATTTTGGATTATGTCATCAATTTAATATAGTACACTTTAAAAGTGTCTATGCTTTAACAATATTTGTTCTTAAAAATGTCATCAATTTAACAACAATAATTCTTAAAAGTGTTGCTAGTTTAGGATGCGATCATTGACTAATGTCACCAAAATTGCAAAAAAAAAAAAAACATTATAGAATTTAACAACATATATTATAAAAAAGTGTGGCTATTTTTGGTGACACGAATGGTTAGTGTTGGCAAGAGAAAAAAAAACACTACATATTCATTAAAATAATAACACAAAGTAGTGTCGTCATTTTCAAAATTAGTGACGTAATTATCAAAAGCGTCACTAAATGAACTTTACCCACGCATGGTTTTTGCGTCAGGAAAAAATTCGTGACGACAAATTTAACAACACAATTCGTGACACTTTTACAAGCTAAGTGTGGATAATTTATTTCATGACGCTAATTAACGTCATCAAGTGGGAAAAAAAAAAAAACGTCATCATACGATGAATATCTCAGCTAGTACTTTAGTTTCTATCTGATTCCTGATTCATCTTCACAATGACTTTTTATATATTTATTACAACATAAATATGTATACCAATTAAAATTATGTCAAATATATATATATATATATATATATATATATATTGATATATTTAATATGCATATTAAAATAAAAAATATTACAGTTTAAAACTAAAACGACAAAAGTTGGGAATTTGCAGATTGTGTCCCTTTGTGGACTGAGTACACAGCAATTCCAATTCCACTGTCAATGAATTGGGCTCAAAACCCAGCCCATTATCAACTTTCCACAGATCTATTGTCATCACTGATGGGTTAAATAGTGGGCCTTCGGCCCAAGACTTCACACAAGCATTGGAATATCTGGATCGGGTTGACTTGATCATATATGAATCTGGGTCTGAAAAAACCCGAAAAACGGTCCACAGACTCAATTGATCATTGAGTTAATGCTTCAAAAGTTATTATTCCATAAGAATCTTTTCTCGCAAAATAATAGTTAGTTAATGTTTCGAAAGATAAAGTTAGTTTTAATTAAATAAAACTATAATGCTAGTATAACCAACTTATGATTAATTATTACAAAGATTTAGTAAGCTTAAACGACGAGGTATATGTGAGATTTTGCACCTTTCAAAATGCTGTGCAGTCTAAAAAATACAAATACTATATTCTAATAAAATATGATGATAAATGAGGGAGTGGTTTCTTTTTGTGTTTTTCCTTTTGATTTTTAAGAACCAATCCATTCTAGTTCGTTGAACTCAGTCTGTAATACTTTTTATTATTTCTTATTATTATTAAAAAATGAAAATAAAAGAAAAAGAAAAGAAAATGCATTGAAAATTTGAAAAGAAAAGGAGAATACTACAGGTTTTGACCCTACAAATTTAGTGCAGAGATAGTAGTTGAGAAATATAGAAGTAACCTTTTACAATATTGTTAGAACAGAAAAACATCAAATTCCGATATTTTTACTACAATATTGAAGATGCCTCTTTAAAGTTAAAATAAGAAATTTATATTTGGATTTTTTAAATGGATCAATTCAGGAGTGTTAGCTAGGTGTAAGGGGTCAAATCTTCAGAGATAAAGTCAATTCAAGGAAAAATAATTTATATTTTAACCATATAAATGTTATTTTGATAAATAAATAAATAGAACATAAACCAAATGAGTTTTTTTTTTTTTTTCTTACACTTATGTTTAATTGTCAGTAATGATGAGAAATTGTCAGTAAAATTCCCTGTTTCTAACTTCTTCAGTTTGATGATTGCAAAGTGGTACAAACCCTCTGCCAATATCCAAACACATCTTTTTCTGTTCAATAATTGAATTTCTCAGACAGCCCACGATCTCCTCAACCTCAAAAACTTTAATTTTCAAATAATTCTTTAAGTAAAGAATTAGCCCCAATGGTTTGGTGCTTTGACTTAATTAATTAGATACAATCAATCCACTAATTACTGCTAACTTTCATCAGTTTAGGTATAGCCTTATAAGTTATGTGATGTTATGTGTGTACTTTGGTGAATTACATCTGTTTTAAAAGACGCTAAGAGCATATACAATAATATTATTATGGATGTTATTAACACTTATCTAGCATAGAAGCATTGATAATAAAATTAATTGTATTTTTTATGATAATATTGCTACAAAAAAATTCCCTTAAAGAACATGTTTTCTTCATTATTAACCAATAAAGTAGTGTGTGCAACTCCCAACATCGAAGTTAGGATGCTTATTGTAGAATCGATGGTTTTCAGTGTCATTTTTTTCATATTTTATGTGTTTATTGTCATAAAATATCTAAAACATTGGTCATTTATATGACCATAAATATTGGTGGGGAGTTCTGATGGAAATTAATGTAATTAGTCATTCATAAAGTCATAATTAAACACCCTAATTAATTTTCTTAAGTTTGGATATATCCTTCATTACAATTGATTTTTCATATTATAATTAAATATATTTAATATATATCACATGCTAATTATTTAAACCATTTATCACATAATGATATATGGCGATTAATTATGGGATTATTTATCACATTTTATATATTATTATATGAAATATGATAATGATAATTATTTAGAAAAATAAACGAAGATATGGTGTGAATTTTTTGATGCTATCATCAACTTTCACTTGTATAGTAGGGCCCACTAGGTGATATACATCAAATCAATCATCTACAAGTTCTTTGCATATGTCACACACAACCATTTTTCTAAGTGTCATCATCTTGCCTTTTGAATTCCTTTAAGTTGAAGTAAACTTCAAGACAAATAAAACACAGTTTCTAAGTCCAGAAATTCTCCATTGTTTATAGTATATGTATCAAATGATAAATAATTGGATAACTGCACACAAGATTTTGATATATATGGCTATTAATTATAATATTTCGAATTTAAATTAAATTCAGATCAAAACATAATAACTTAATAACCAATAAGCAAATACATGTTTGTTACCTTATCTACCCACCGTATACACATTATTAATGTATCTATCGTTGATGTATCACAAATTCAACACAATTATAAGTGATTAAATCTTTACACATCAACAATGCATATATTAAGATATGTCTAAAATGGATACAAGATCGTTATTTCGAGCCAAAATTATTAAATAAGACTCTTTCTTGCCTTTTTTTAAGGAATTAAAACATTATATCATGCCCACAAATGAGTAGGATCTTTTCCTATATGGTTCTTTAAGCCTTAATTAATTATTTCTCTCTCTCTTTTTTTTTTTTTTTCTTTTTAGTTGGGGAATGGAACATTGAGGTTTGTACCCAAATCTCACCCCAAACAAAATGCGAGTGATACTATTGAACTATACATAATACAAGACTTTTCATGTTAGAATGTGAGTTCATGGTCAATAGGACACGACAAAGACGATTTTACCCCTTTGTCATTACAATATATATGGGAACAAGTACAACCAAATTCAGCTAGATCAAAGTCTATCATGTAAATCCATATGTAAAAAAGTCTATCATCCCTTACTTTCCCAAAGAGAGCCACAATCCACATGATTTGCTTGGGATATTGAAAGATCACTAACTCCTCTCAAAAGAAGATCTATCTCCAAATAATTGATACACGAAAAGGACAAAAATGTGTCCCATTAGTCTCCTTTATTCCCAAATTACCCTCCATTCTAAATTAGGTCTTTTTTTTTTTTACCAACTCAATTCCAATTTTAGGTTATTTGACTACTTTGACTTCGTGGACAACATAATCCGATTCTTGCCTGATTAACTTGAGAACAATAATTTTGGGCATGTAAATAGTGAGATGTGCTACAATTTTGAGTTTGAATTCACTGATATTATTAATAAACATAATAAATATTTATTCTTGTAAGATTCGAATTCACATTGTTAATCCGAACATAACTTGTAACCTTCTCTTTTGACATTTAACTACACCTTTCCCCAATTCATCATATTCCTCATTATTTGATAAAATTGATTACATCCAATCTTTATTGCTATACCATTAATACATGCCAAGTAAATATAATGGCAATACGAATCAACACAACTTATAAGATGAAATACCAATAATTTGAGGTTGTGAACCGCAAGCCTCCACATCCTTCCTTTGCACTAATGATGTATGGCCAACACAAAGTCTTGGAAAACAACCAAATGAAATTATTGAGCTTAGTTAAGAGATGAAGAGGGAAATGATTGATCCAAAAGGCAAAGTACAAAAATGAGGTCCAATTATTAATTAGTCATACCATAGATTTTCCTTCCAAGAAAAATAGAATAAGTTCAAACAAAAAAGTCCAAATGAATACAATTATTAAAAAATCCACCCAAATTTATATTTGAGTTAATTTTAATTTTAATCCTATATACAAAATACATTATATTTTTTTGATAATTAAGTATTTGTTTTTCAATTTTTGTCTTTTATGTTTTAATTTTTTCAATTTCAATCTAATTTTGATCGAAATTTGCAAAATTGTTGATGTGTCCGTCGGAAATTCTGATGTGGCAGTCAAATTCCGGCCACCACATCAGTGATTTTGAAAATTCCGATCAAAATTAGGTTGAAAATGGAAAAATTTAAAATGAACTCAGAGGACCAAATTGAAAAGGGAATATTTGATTATCAAAAAATGAAAAATGTCTTACATACATGACCGAAATTAAAATAACATCTGTGTAATTTATACCGTATTTCAATTTCGTATAATACCCTAACATAAGTATTCATACTAAAAATGAAAACAAAAAATATAACATTCTATATGAATAAAAACATCATTTCTACAACCAAAAGAAAGTGATTGATAATTAGATACCCACTGGCACTCTCCCCTTTTCTCTAAATATACAAATCAAAGAAAAACAAAGAAACTCTCTCTCTCTCTCTCTCTCTCTCTCTCTCTCTCATGAGGTTGCAGCCATGAAGAACGCCATCAGGTGCTGCATATCGTGCATTCTGCCATGCGGAGCTCTGGACGTGATCCGAATAGTGCATGCCAATGGCCGAGTCGAAGAGATTAGTGGCAGTGTCAAAGCTGCAGAGATCATGAAGCTTCATCCCAAACACGTCCTTAAGAAGCCCTCGTCGCCGGCCGAGTCGGGGATGTGCCCCAGGATCGTCGTCGTGCCGCCGGAGACCGACCTCAAGCGCGGCAAGATTTACTTCCTCATGCCCCTGCCGCCGCCGCCGACGGAGAAGAGATCGTCGGCGAAGAGGAGGAAGAAGGAGGCTGATCGGACGGCCGAGAAGACCGGGTGCAATATCTCGGTGGCGAATTTGCTGATTTCCGATCGGTATCTGACGGAGATTCTGTCGGAGAAGATCTCGACGCGGCGGCGCGGCCGCGTCGGAGTTTGGCGGCCGCATTTGGAAAGCATTTGTGAAACGCCGGTGGAATCGTGATTTGTGTAGGGTTTAAATTTGCTAATTTTGGTTTTTTTGTTTTTTGTTTTTTTTTTTGTGTTTTGCTTCTTTTGTTTGTATAGCATTTAAGCAAAAGTGGTAAAACAAAAATAATAATATTCAGCGAATCGTGCCTTTGATTGTCTATGGGCGGCGCCGGCGGTGGCGCTAGGTTTCCGGCGCCGGAATTGTGATGTGGACCAAAAAAGACTTTGTTTGTTTGTTTTATTGCACATATAAGAGATTGCAATTGAAAATGATCCCACTTCTCTTTCTCACTCATCATCTGAACTATATTTGATGATTTTATGCTATTTAAATTTACTTGAATTGGAAATTTTGTTATGTTTGAGTTTGTATTACCCATCAAATTAGTGTAACGCAAATCCAATTAGGTTGATTAATTTGATCTTTTTATGCTATTGAGTGAGTAATAGATTTTAATTTCATCAAACATACATATGTTCCAATTTTATTTATTACAATTATATATATTTTTAACCATATTATAGTTATATTTAGAAGGTTTATATTACAAATAATGTTTCATCATTTATGTATTGATATAAAACGACATTATCAATATAAAATCTCATATGACTCAATATGTATAATTTAATTTAATTTTAAAACTCTAATCCATCGAATCGCTTCTCACAATGAAAAGAGTATAATATTTATGCAATAAATATTTGGGTAAACCACTTAAAATACCACAATATATATAGATTGGAACAAATATACCACTTCATATAATAAAGTGACAAAAATACCATTTTTTCAAACAAAAGGAATTTTGAACCTTTTTAACCCTTTGACCACACTTTATTTCATTTAATTTTTACTACTTCCAAACACTTTGTACTAATTCCAAATTATTTTAAATTTCCAATTTAATTTATATATTCTACTCCAAATATTGATCGGATCTCGAAAAAACATTTAAAGATCGATTTTCCACCGGAATAAGTATATAGGCTGGAATACTTTTCTCGTGCCGATACTGTCTAAAAAACAGTGGTCTGGAATGTGTAACAATGCCACGTACAAATTCCCTTGGGAAAAAAGATTTTTAACGTAAACTAAAGCGGATCCTGAAAATGGTATCAAAGCCTAGGTTTATTAAGAACTTTTATGATATTTATTATGGTTATGTAATTAACTTTGGTGAGGAGAATTTCTCGCGAAAATATGAATCTGGACAATTGTCCAAGATGTATACCTTACAGGAGATATCGTCAAATTTTGACGATGTATGAACAAGAACACCGAGACCAGGTAACATATTGACAAAACCAATATGTTGAACAAGAAAAAGCTGGAGCCGACAGGGAAACCTTGAGGCAATGTAAAAAGGGAGAAGAGTATTACATGGGTTTCCTTTGGGTTAACCAATGTTTATACACCGAACTCATAAACCTTTAGGAGATCGTTTATCTAAATCATTGATGACGGACGGAGACCCTGAATGGAGCGAGATAATTCCAGATTCATCTAAGATCGGCCTTGATCTTAGAGAGATCCAGAAGACGGTACAAAATTATGGCAACCGCCATAATCATTTACCAATACAAGTCCATCAAATCCAAAACCAGATGGAGATGATGGTTAGATATCAGAAGGAAACTCTTGAAATCCTTTATGATATCCAAAAGCGAGTCAAGAATCTGGAGGACAGGCCAAGTGTTCCCGGAGGAAGGAAACGTATAGATTTCGGAACGATTCCCTATTTACATCAAAAAGGAAAACCAACTGAAGTCATACGACCAATGACCCGAGATGAAAAGCTCATTGCTATCATCAAAGGAAAATCCATCATAAATTAAGATGGATATGGAAAGAATGAATCTAGAAGATCTACAAGAACTTGCCGAGTCCTTTGCAGGATTAGGAATTGTGGATCTAAAGATGAATACAGGAGATGGTTCAGCCTTGGTTACTCGTGACCAACACCCAAGACCACCTCCACAACCACCAGTAGATCCCAACGTTGCAGAAAGTTCAGGTTCACATCATGTGGATGAACCAATGCCACACGCTGGAGATTTTACCACAAGAGGAGACCCGATAGTTTCGGGAACTCGACATCGATCCAAAAGGCCAGATCTTCAAAATACGCCTTATGGAAAGTCACAACTTAATCCGATCCACCCATACGGATTAATGTTAAATCTAGATATTCTAGATTTTAAGAATCGAGAGGTCCTTATTGATGACTGGGCAGCATCGATGAGAATGACAGCGGGAACACTTGATCTTACAAAGGAAGGATTCATTTTACTTCTTGAAATGAGTCTTGAAGAATCTGTAAAGAGAGCGTGGGATATGACTCCACCAGATATGAGGAATAACGTAACTGCTGGTGAGTCCTTAACAGGAATTATCGATAATATGGCCAAATTATTCAAAATCCATTTTATTGGCATAGGCTATTTCGAGGGAATAGAAGAGGAAAAGAGAAAAAGATATAAACAAGCTCTCTACTGCCTCAAGTTACATGATATTTGTCATATTGACGAATATATCAAGTTATTCACCGAGTACCGATGGAAGTCCAAGGTGGATGACAAAGAAGCTTCGCAACTTTTCTTTGCGAAGATTCCGAGTCCCTAAAGAGAAATGCTCATCAGGGAATACAAGAGTGCAGACGATTTGGATACAGTGGCTAGAAGGATGTCTTTCCTAAAAGCTAAGTTATCTGAATGGTGCCACCAGGCGGCACTCTACAAAAATTACAAGAGACTAAGAAGAATCAATAAAATGGTTCCCTTATGTTGCGAAGAAAATGACATCCCAACAATAGTGGAAGGTCAACCACGGAGACATAAAAGGAGGAAGCAGAGAAGTCATCCTTATAGCCGTGGAAGCAACAACAACAGAAGAAGTCATAGGTCTTCATGGAGACCTAGAAGGATGTGGTCTAAACAAAAAGCCCGAAGTTATAAGTCAGGGCAAAGACCAGCACCAAGCAGGAGCAGAACCTCATCAACAGGTTCAAACCAAGGAGGTTCCAGTAGAACTATGGGAAGAAGAACTTTCAGGCGAGCTCACACTAGAGCTAATGAAAGTTTCAAAGATTGTAATTGCTGGACTTACGGAGCAAGAGGGCATATCTCAACGGATTGCCCAGACAATCAAATGAGAGGTCTTAGACAGTTCGAAGCAACACCAGAATTCGAAGAAGCTGTCTATTACCAAGATCTTATACAGGTGTATCAATTTGAGGATCTACCCTCAGACGAAAGCATCTATGAAGAAGAGATCTATTCGGATGATGGAAGTGAATCCACATCAGAATCAGAGTGAAGAAGAAATTCTTCAAACAATGAGAGAAGATATGTCAGGTTTTCTCTCTCACACAACAGTCTCTCATAAGACTCTCATGAGGATTATGAAAGAAGATCCAAAGCTTCAAATCTATGATGGTTTTACCATTGGAGCTATGGAAAAGGCCTTGGATAAGTTTGGAATTCGAAAAAGAAAACACCAAATTATCCATAGGATTACGACGGGAGAATTAGCCATCCCAATGGAATTCACGAGTAACCTGATCGAGATGCAGTTGATTCCTTATCGAGAGGTTCAGGATATAAGGAATCAGGTTAAAAGAGAAGTTGCAAATATACTCTCATGGATTCATATCGGAGCTATAAGAGTTATTATTAAAGCAACTTTCAAAGAAGGAATTGATTCGTCTCTCAATCTTGCCATATTTGATAAGCGAATCTCAAATCTCAAGGATTCATGCCTTGGGGCAGTCACAGGAAACTTGTGTGCAGGAAAATTGGCATTTAATGTCTATCCTAGAATTGCATACAATTTGGGAGATCGAGACTTCAACAAAGTCTTAACACTTCATCAAGATTTCAAAAGAGAATACTTGATGAAAGAAGGAAATAGGCCCTACTCGATCACATACAAGATTTCCTATGCTCTCTCGAATTCGCATCATTCAGATGTATTCTTGAGAAAGGAATTTATCGAAGTTCCAAAAATCTTCGACGATTTCGCTAAAGTGGTCTTGCCAGAACTCATTGAATCTCCAACGATAAAGGAGATAGATATGAAAATACAAGATCAGCCGGTCTTCAATCGGAGTCAAAGCCTCAGAATGGAGACAAGGAGAATGTCTTTCCAACAAGATAGGCTAATGAGTAGTAGTCGTTGGGAGGAAAGAAAACCTAGTACAGTTCAGCGAATCCCAGGTGTTTTCAAAACACAAGGAGAGCTGCAATGTCCAGAAGGCTGGAGAGCAGTTGAAGTAATATTTGACATCAATCAGAAGGATAATATCTTTCCTAGTGATGTTCTATATTACCTCCAACAACCGATAGTTGGAAGATTTCAAGGACGCTTAAAAATGAGTGAAATTGAAGTAACTATCACAGGGATTGCAGGGAGACTCCCAGAACAATTAATACTGGGAATTCACTTTCTTGAGGATCATAAGCCTTGGGAAAGATTACAAGATGGAATGGAGTTTACAGTGGCTGATAAAAGATACCGAATCAAATGACCACTAGTCCATTCTCGATATACATTTCAATCGAAATGATATATGCTGAATACAAGGCTGAATATTTCGCAGCCTATGTGGATTCAGGAGCAGGAATATGTACTGCAAAGCAGGAGGTTTTTCCTAAAGAAATGGGAGAAGATCTACCAGCCATTGCAGGACGAGATTTCTCCAAAAGGATTCTTATCCTTAACAGAGGAATCAAATAAGCGAAAATTATGATCGGAGGAGCGGCGATACCCCATGGTATAAGGTGAAAATGCCACCAATCTATTTCCATGATACTAGTGCAGATGTTTTGCTAGGAAACAATTTCCTACAAACATTCAAACGTTTCACACAGGAAAATGAGACAAGAAGGCTTATTTTCACAATATTATGTGATCATAAGATTATTGTCCAGCGACTGCGGGAAGCATTTTATAGAAAAATGTCCTTCCCTTTTCGCAGCAAGCGTGGTGATGAAGTCAAACTTCGACATCCAAAAATGGCGGATAAAAGAAGATTTGGTGAAGCCTTATTATCCTTTCGACAATTTGGTCCGAGACAGAAGGATACCAAAAGAGTGGATAATACCTTGTATTTATTCAGAAGACAAAAGGAAGAACGAGTTCCTCCAGAGGCTATTGCAGAATTGCGAAAAGCCATAATGGAGAATCTACAGAGTGATGTTACCATTGAAGAACAAATATCACTCGAGGATTTCAAGAAAAAGATCCAAAGAAATTACAATGAAGATCCTTTAGCATGGTGGGATAGAAACGAGCTCAAAGCATCCCTAAAGGTTAAACCTGGAAAGGAACATGAGTTCGTGAGACTCAAACCTATCCTGATGAATCAAAACAATCGTGAGGATATGCAAAAGATACTTAAGGAACATCTGGACCTTAAGTTGATATCACCAGGAGTTTCTCCATATAGCAGCCCGGGATTCCTTGTAAGGAATCATGGAGAAATCAAAAGAGGTAAACCTAGATTTGTTATTAATTACAAAGGGATTAATAACATTCTGGAGTTTGACGGATATTATATCCCGAGTAGAGAACACTTGGTTAACTGTATCAAAGGTGCCAAGATATTCTCTGAGTTCGATTGCAAGTCTGGATTCTACCAGATTAAGATGGAGGAAGAAAGTAAGAAGTTCACAACTTTCTCCACACCACAAGGACACTATGTCTGGAATGTCATGCCTATGGGTTTGGCAAATGCACCCCAGATATATCAGAGAAAGATGGATAATCTCTTCAAGGATTATTTCAACTTTATGTTCGTCTACATCGATGATATTCTCATCGCATCAAAGAACATGAAGGAGCATCTCAAACATTTGACGATCTTCTCAGATGTTTGCCATAAAGAAGGATTAGTGCTTTCTGAAAAGAAGACAATAATTGCAACAAGACAGATTGAATTCCTCGGAATTGAAATCGATGAATCTGGAATCATTCTACAAAATCATATTGTGGAAAGGATACAAGGATTTCCAGATGATCTCACAGACAAGAAACAACTTCAAAGCTTTCTTGGAGTTGTTAATTTTGCTGGAATGTTCATCAATAATCTAGCATTTCACAGGAAGGTGTTCAGCCCATTACTTAAAAAAGATGTTGTTTTTAAATGGGAAGTCTGTAGCAAGCTTCCGAAACTTGCTATACCCCAAGACGAAGATGAACTGGTTCTTTATACAAATGCCAGTGATCATTGGTGGGCAACAGTTCTTTTGAAAGCCACACCAGACGGAGAAGTGCCATGCAGATATTGCAGTGGTCTGTTTTCAGATGAAGAAGCAATCAGATGGCATATCAACGAGAAGGAGTTCTTTGCAGTCAGAAAGGCTTTTAAAAAATGGTCTCTCTTTCTACTGGCTAAAAAGTTTATCCTAAAAATTGATAATTCAAGTGTCAAAGCTTTTCTGAAAAATAAAATTGAATCTAAACCAGAAAAAGCTAGGATACTTAGATGGCAAGCTGAATGCCAATATTATGATTATGATATTGTCATTGTAAAATCTCACGAGAATGTTTTTGCAGATTTCTTAACACGAGATGGAAGGACACGTTGCTAACGAAGTCCTCAAACAAGTAAGACATCTTAGGGAAAACCTGGAGAGTCTTGAACGAGAATTTGGGACGTTATGTCTCAATGCTGAAGTTGCTGGACGACTTCAACAAGAAGATCAGAAATCCGTTTCTGATCTAATACGAGCATGCCAATACGCTCAGGGACATATGTTCCAAGCGTTGCATAAGCCTCTTCTCCAGGCTGCATCTTCTACGGTGCTAAAAGGAGAACTTCGAGATCGGGACTCTAACCCGAAGGCTATGGATTCAAATACCATGCCTATGAGTGTTACAGGTGATGCATTCCTTGAGGATGTACCATCAGTAACGAATGTTGAAGCTCTGGTGTCACAATCTGAGTCTTCAAGTCAACCCAGTACCTCTGGGGTTAAAGAGGTCGAGTTGAACCTGAGGCCGCAGACAGGCAAAGCGAAGGTTCAAGCTCACACTGACGAGATTAAAATTTCCCCTATGCAGGTATATCAGCGTCAATGGGAGAAATTAATGACAAGAAACGGTATCAACCCGGAAATAACGACAGTTGATATCTCAGGGAAATATCCCAGAGTTTGGATGAAACCAGACAGTCATCCAAACGAAGTCCAAGAATGGTACAACTTTGGAGCACTAGCTTCAATTTATACCACATCACCAGGATTCCCAGAAATCTCGAAATTACCGAGATGGATAGGAGAAGCAGTTCATGAAACCTGGACAAATAATCCATACTTGTCCAGAGGAGACATCCTGGAGCTCTATTTCATTAGTGCAGCTCCAGAACCAGCTAAAAAAGGCTTCCATGAGGCCTTTCACTTTATCAAGCTTCGGAGACCGGATGGGAATGCCTTAAAATACATAAAGACAACATCCCCGGAAAAGGTGCCGATACTAGTAGGAGCATTTACTGAGGATGAAGCTTCTACACGACGAGCTTGTGGACTTTGGACTTGTCTGACAGAAATGGACAAGGTCAAATACTCATTCAAGGTCTTCCAGAATTCAGCCAACGGATCCTTCATGCTGAATACTATGACTGGATCGACAATAGGATTTGCAGAGGAACTTTTTGAAACTAAAAGGAAGATCCTCTGGGAGAACAAGATTCCGGCGAGCAAGGATACTTACCGGAAATTCTGTAATATGGCAAACATTGGAAGATGGATCAATCAGATCTGTCAAGCGTGTCCTGAACAGAAAGAGCCCGAGTTTGGGAAAGGATTCCGACCCAAACCCGACCGACAGGTAGCTGGAGCCAATAAAGAAAAGGGCCCAGCACAAAAGTGACGATATCCCCGGGGACCACAACGTCCAAATTATTAAAGCGTCCTCGATAAAGCAAAATGGGATAGCACGAGAAAAAGACTCTTCAACCACTATCACATGGTGGGCTGAGTCAAAAGCAAGAGATTCCCCGACAAACTTCACATGGCAGAGTCACGGGGCATGAAAGAAAGAGAGCACTGATTGACCACAATTGAAAGCAGCCAGCTAGCTCATTCAAGGAGATTTGGAATCCGCATTTCATGTCCGGATTTCTATCGATAAATAGCGAGAGCGAAGGAAGCTGAAGACATCGAGCATTCCCCTCAGTTTTCTTAAAAACACTATCTTTTAGTTTTGTAATAGTTTGAGTGTTTACAGTTTATGTGTTTAGAAGTTCAAGTCTTCTCTATGAGAGGCTAAACAAGTAATTCTCCTCCCAAAAGGAGATTATATATGTTGTAATAAATATTTCCAAGTTCTTAATAAAAAGAGGTTTTTGCTTCAACATGAGTTCTTAGTATTGTTAGCTTATCCCTGGAAGGAATACTTTGTACACCTAGTGTAGGAAACGAACCAAGGTTGTGCTGTGCGGTTGCTGAAGGAGCTGGATAACTTGCAGATCATCTTCCCCGAGGGTTGAAGTTGAACAGTGAGGAGCTGTTCGTAGAACGATCTGGGGGCAGTGATTTTCCAGCTGGTGGCTTTGCAAACCATCTCACCCGGTGCCGTAGCGGTCAAAGAAAGGTATGATTTTTAAGGAATAGATTAATTTTACGGAAGCATGTTGGGCCTGATTTTGATCAGTTTACGTCTTTTTCGGATATAATTACTATTTGGAGTGGAAGAAGTGAATTAGTTTGGAATTTAATGCAAAAGGACAAATTTTTGGAATTGGGTATAAAATAATAAATGTGTAATAATTGAATTGTGGTATAAAAGTATATTTTAATGGAGAAGTGGTAGTTTTGTCATATTTTTATAAGAAGGGGTATTTTTGTTCTAAATAAATGGTTTTGTGGTAGGACAAGCTATTAACCCATAAATATTTATTACTAAACTTGTAATGATTTCAATAATTTCATGGTGGAAAAAGATATCATTAATTCCATGTTTCCAGGCTCTGGCTCCCTCTTCGGCCGGCAATAGTTATACTCATGTCAGAATTTGAAAGCTACACAAGTTACTGTAATTATATATAATATTGTTTAATTTTTTCAAAGTCTAGTTCACATTAAGGATAACCAATTTACATGTTAAATCGTGGATGATGTATATCATACATGATCAAGATCTTCTTAAAATTGGATGTAATAATAGATAGCTACTACTATAACCATTAGATGCTAAATGGTGATATTGATTTGTGTATTAATATTATCGGTTTTATTTATTGTAAATTTAAACAATTATACTTTCAAAAAATTCAAAAGTCTGTAATATCAGATCGTGTTATATATCTCCCTTCTCATATAATTTATTTCTACTAACCATGTTATGAGTTTGATCGTGTTATCATATCTTATCAAGAATTGTCACTCCTAGTAAATATAAATACATGATAAATGATGACGACGAGACCGCAATGCTATTCATGGATAAGTTTGATCGCATGTTTGTTCCTTCGTCTAAGTCTGCTGCCAAATAATTGGAGATTATTTCTTTGATTTACCTTATTTTATTCCTTTTGCATTCTTTCCTATTTGTGTCCAATAATTAAACTAGTTGTTGGTTTATTTTTGATTTAGATTTTTACCCTTAATTAATATTCCTAGTTATAAATAGGAATTCTGATGTAATAGGAGGTGGATATTTTTGCAAGAAAACTTTCTGGGTTTATTTCCCTTTGTCACGTTGTCCGGCATTCTTTGAGAATCAATGGATTTCGTTGAGGCTTTATTGTTTCTCTTAAGCTGTGCTACATCAATAAATAACAAGTCACTTAACATTTATAACAAATTATTTAAACTAAACATCAAAAGTTTTTGAAATTATATATAGAAGTTTAAAAAACATAGATAAGTCATGAAAAAATAAAAAGTAAGATTGTAAAATCAGAAGATAAAAAAGAAAAAATTATTTCCCCTAAATATAACTTGAAATTATCCTGAAATTGATGGAATAAGTGTCCCCACCACACACTGGTTCAAAATAATGCATCTAATAAGTGGACATTGTCTTTAAGTATTTGTTGATGTATTAAATCATTTATGTGATGCCAATAGCATCCTAAAAAGGCTGATTACAGCAAATGTTAGAACTTTCCTTCTTCAAAAAGGTGATAAGCCCATATTCTGACCCCACTAACTCCCACCATTAGGGACCCTTTGAAAAGATTACATACTTGTGTGAGATTCTAATCTATCATCAAAACCACTTAATTCCTTAGTTAAAAAGTATTTTCAACCTACATTAATTTGGTTATCATGTGCAACGCCATTACTTTAGGTATTTATTAAAACATAAATATTAAAACATATAAGTGTTGCAGGTCACAGTCAAATTGGTAAAGCTTATGGTGATATGCGGAGAATTCCTCAGTCTTGACTCCCCAGGGGAGTCCAACCTTTGAGAGCAAGGCCAAAAAAATGTCAATGTAGTAGTGGTTTATCCTGAGATTTGAATCTGGTTGGTTTTTTTCCACAAATATCTGCCTCTTGGACATATTCATCGACCCTCGATTTGCATCTCACCCAACTAAAGGTCTACGATCGAATGGGGCGTTCTTAATCTGTCCCTAATAAAAGAATTACAACATAAAAATGACAAAATGGGATTGGCTCGGATTAAGTCCTATATATGATGGTTCGAAAATAGTCGGAATTATTTGGCTGTGCCTATATGACCTGAACAAGTCTTGACTCGGTTCAATTTTGTTTTTTTTAACTACCACTTCAATTAAAATTAAACATTCGACATGAAAAAATTTGGTGAATAAGTAGGTGTAGGATTCGAACACTCATTTAACCACAATCCTCACTTTGAATCTTGTTCATATTCTTATGATCTTATAATGTAGTTTCACACATATGTATTATATATCTTCACAGAATTAAATACACACTTCATAAAGTATTAGGTTTGGGTGGCATTCGAATATGTTGTAGATTTTGAGATGCATTTGACCTAATTCTATAATAATTATTGTTTGTAATTACTTGCACTTTTTGGACACACAATCCTAACTAGAATATGGCAATTTAGGAGCACTTCTTTTTATCTTTTTGGATAACAATAATTAATAAAGTGATAAAAAAAGCAAGCATAAAATAAACATCTTTAATTAATTAATTTCTTTTTAATGAAACATTTTTAATTATTCTTTTTAGATGATAAACATTTTAAGTTATTTATTTTGCTGATATAACTATTTTATTTATTCTTTTTTAGAGCGGCGCCTCTTCCTTTGGTTTAATTATTATAATAATTATTATTAGTAATTATTAATTATTTCCATCTTTTACGTCATGCTCTGGAAGAAAAGGTTGGAAAGTGGTTCAACCCCTTTATATTTTTTATTTTTATTTTTACATTTTATAACTTAATTTCAAATTCACATCTAACGATCTAAAGATAACAATTAAAATCATTTAAAAATTACTATTGTATAATCGCAGAATACTTCTAAATAATCAGATTTTTTAAGTTGAATCTACTGATATCAATAACAAGAAAATACCATTTTAGGAGTAAAGGGGAAAAGTAATATATATGTTACTTAAATATTACTTTGAACACTACTTTATATATATTTTTTGACAGAAAATACTACTTTATATTACTTTAATATAAGTATATAAAAGTCACTTTTAAAAGCACGAGGCACCATAATTTCCTCTTGCTATTCTCACGTGGGATTACATTAGGAATCCTAAAATAAACAATTAATTAATGTGTTCTCCTATCATATATAGATCGTGTATAATTATAATTTATATCTCAATCCAGTAATATTATATACACATATGCTTTACTTAATGATAATATAAGAATATAAGGTAAAATAGTATTTTAAATAGATGATCGTATTAAAAAATATACGGCATTCTCTCTATTGTGTATATTATTTAAATTTTATATATCTTATAAATTTAATTATTGTATTTGTATGTACATATATGTTGATAAAATGAAATATATATATTTAAAATTTGATGGAAAATGGACATTGTTACACGTCACTTAATGTTATTGAAGTAAGACTACATTCATCCATGATCTGCGATTGTGGCTCATAGGAAAAGACAAACAACATTTAGAAAAAAAAAAAAAAATCAAAATGTCATGGAAAGTCATGACATCGGTTGGTCACAACCTTGATTTTAAACCAATCTTCAATCAATTTGTGATATTTGTCATCATATAATTGATGAGAATATATTTATATATATATAATTTAAATTGTTGATATTGAAGATATTTTTTATTAGAAAATAATAAAAAATACTATCAAAATTCATATTATTTCTTTCTCTACAAATAACCAACCTTCAATCAATTTGTGATATTTGTCACCATATAATTGATGATAATATATTTTTATATATATAATTTAAATTGTTGATATTGAAGATATTTTTTATTAGAAAATAATAAAAAATATTATCAAAATTCATATTATTTTTTTTATACAAATAGATTCAATATTGACATATTTTGAAATACAATTAAATATATAATTTGTGTCATTTATATTTGTAATTTAGTATTTCATGCATCTATTTGAAGTTTGATTTATTTATTTTCAATTTCGTATTCTAACTATTGTAATTTTAATTTAGTTATTGTGGTAGTAGCTTATTTTAAGTGTATCGTAAAAAAAAAATTCATGTTACTATAATTTTGAATTTAGAATATCAAATATTTTTTTATCTATTTCTTACGCCTTTTGAATACAATAAAAATTGATTAGAATTATAAATAATGAGAAAAAAAATTATCTTAAAGGTTGGGTTGGTGTCATTGATAAAATATTAAAAAGTTGGAATTGAGTTGAGTCGTAGATTATGTATGTGAATGAGAGAGAAATAAATATTTTATTAAAATGTTGGGTTGTTGATAAAGATAGTCTAATATTAATTAAAAGAAAAATGTATGGACCAAAACCATGGGCTTTTGTATACTGGACATTTTGACGGCCCACATTGATTTGCACTCAAAAATCTAGTTCTCTAATTAGGCCCACCAATATTAATTAATGTGAACTTGATACTTGCCATTTTGCCCTCTTATAAGTTTTATGATTAATTACAATGTTTCTTTTCCATTTATTTAGCCTATAAAATGTGTTCGCGTGTGTGATTTGAGATTACAAATTGATTATTTAATTGCAAACTTAAAAGAGACCCTTAATTTCAAGATGTCAACTATGTATTTGTTTCGATAACCCAATTTTACTAGGGATGTGTTTGAATGATCAGATTTTTGGATAATTGAATATACAGATATGATAATTATTGTCCTACTTTAGAAGGAAACAAAGTTTTATTATGTTTCATAAGATTCAAACACACAATAGTCTCCAACGTAACATAATTTATAATCACCTCATTTATCATCCAATTATAGCACAAATGATCTACACTTGTTTAATTTTCTTTAAGTCTATTTACAATTATAATATATATTATATGTGACCATACACAAGATATATTGGAATTACATCTCACTTTATGGAAATGGCAATGACATCCAATACAACAATATATTAACTATGATCTACATCTTAATATATATTTATACATATATGAGAAAAAAAGTACTTTATATGTGTTAGTTTATATATTATTCAGAATTAACTCTTAGACTTATGATCTCTAGCCATGAAATCAAAGCATGAATTACAACAACCTTTATTGCTCCTTCCCATCAAACTTTGTCACCTAAAATCCTGCAAAACAATTTGAAGAGAAGCTTATAATTTTCTATTGAAAGAATTGAAATTGGCAATTTAAAATGTGGAGATGAAAAGTAGATGAATTTTGAAATTAATGAGAAATGATTGAAAATGCATCTTGTATTCTATTTTGCATTCCAATTTCGTCTATCATTTTGTAATGTAAGACACTGTCATTGTAGACTAACATGCACCGGTGAATGAAATATGAAACTGAAATAGGATATAGAGTACTAAAAGTAACGCTTATCCAGGAAAAAAAAAAAAAGAATTCACCATGGTTTTTTGATTTCAAATATATAGTACTAAAATAATGCTTATCGAAAAGGAAGAAAAAAAAGAATTCACCATGCTTTTTGATTTCAAATATACTTTCAAGATGAATTTTCAGGTAGGACCATTAATTTTACGTATCTCTAACTATCACTTTTTTTTTTTTCCAATTTTCGATTTTTGCCTATGTGGAAGCTGGAATTGCTGGTGTGAGCTCTCCATTTCCGATGTCAACGTAAGCAGAAATTGACATTCTGAACAAAATCATAACAAAATTAAAAAAAAAAAATTGATAGTTAGAGGTTCATAATTGGAATACGTAAAATTAATGGTAAAGAAATGAACAAAATCTAAGTTACAGGATGAAAATTAAGATTTTCCGTATTCAATTATATTTCTTCTTACTTTATAACTAATTTTGTGAATCTCTAGTGTTAACATGAAAACTTATTCACTAGATCCAAGTCCTCTAAGCCATGTTCTTTAGAGACAGACTATTATACTCTAAATCCTCTATTTCAAATGATATTTTATATTATGTTCTTGTATTACCAAAAAATACAAAAACGTGACATGTATTTATACTAGAGTAGGAGATCATGAAACACCATTTACAATATCTTCATTTGACATGCAGACTTTAATAAAATACCATATATGGTGAATCTCCTAATTAATCAAATCTTCATTTAACAAACTCAGCATACACACATGACAATGATGTGATTGAACTCATGAGATGATACCTTAGATTCTTGCAATCAAATTGATTCTACAACTGAAAAAAGCTGGAACAGAATATGTTCAAATCATGTATCACTAGTCAAAAGATAGAATGACAACTAGATCAAGATTCAAGAAGCAATTACAAGCTCATGAAAAGAGACCAAAATTAACAGCTACTCTGAAACTGAATAACCAAATTATAAATTCCCAAGTCATTCTTTACATGCGCTATGTTATTACGATACATACATTATGCGGATTCGTTATCTAGCTATATAACGAATCTACATAGTGTATGTGTCATAGTATATGTGCATGGCAATTTCTAGAGAAAATGACGGACTAAAATTAAAATAATATGAGGCCAAATTGTCGATTTTAATTTAGATGGGGATCGATTTTGCTACATTTCTAAAGTTATAAGATCGATTTTATTTTTTTTCTCCCAAACTTGTCATATATATAGACTTTGGAACTTGGTGATGTGTAATCTATTTTGTTCCACTCATGTCCTTTTACAATACATTAACACATTAGTAAAATAAAAATACGAGATTGAAATATACTGAAAAATAAAAGTCTCTAATGGGTAGAACGACCTTTTGATCAATCCACTCGTAGACTTTTTTTCTATCTATAAATCGGAAGAAAATCGTAGATACCATAACAAGCTAAACTAATATCTAATGACAGTAGTTAACCATACCTAAAAGAGGCATCACTTCAAGGGACACAATAATTAATGATCAAAGCTAGACTATAAGATACTAAGTAAAAAACTTCACTACATTTCTTGCAGTATCCATCATATTAATATCACTGTCCTAAAGGAAGAAATATTAAATATTCTATATATATATATATATATATATATATATATATATATATATATATATAGGGTTGGATCTGTACAATTCTTCAAATCACCTTTTATGTTTCTTCTGAGAATTAACAACTCAAGCCTTCTCATGGCTATATATTTAAGGAGAAAATAAGCCAATAGTAGTTATTATTTTCAAGTTCATTCTCAAAATTCCATATTCTTATATCATAGCCAAATGCAGTACAACATTCTACATCTATACAAGTTTCAACAAATATGATGCCTATTATTAGCACCCTTAAACAACATTTTTGTTGCAATTCATATAGAATTAATCAATCAAAATAGATATTTCATGCACAATTTTGAGAATGCACAAGCACTAATGATTTATCAACCATCATAAAGCCATTTATCTAGTATTAAAAAGGAAAAAAAAAAAACTAATACCTAGATCTATTTCTTTTCATTCCAATAGCATATCATGGTGTAATTCATGAATATGTACGTCATTCCATTATATTTGCAGCACAATTTAATTTACAAAAATTATTGGCATATACAAATACAAGAGATCAATTTGAATTAAATGAGATCGATTTTAGTATTTGAGCCACAAAATACAGATTTATAAAATGATATATAGATTAAATGAAACATTCACATAATTGTTATCTTTTGACTCAAAAAGTCTAGTTAAGAGACCCAATATTAAAAATAAAAATAAAAAACTAATAGAAGAATTTTAATAGTATTCAAATAGCTTGCAAAGAAGTTTTATTTTTCATTTTTTAATACTTTTTTTGTGATATGATATTTTTGAGTGGGAAAGTGGCATATCTATAAATTTTGCCAACATTCCTACTTATATTATATTAGTACAGATATAAAAATTTAGATTTTTTTTTATAGAAGGCAATAGCTATGAAAATAGCGGACTAATTAATAAATAACTATAAATATAAAGAACCATTTGTAGGCTTGATTAAAAAACACAAGGATTCTAAATAAATTCAAAGCTGAGATTGATTAATATATATACTAAATGCAAATATAGATTTAAAATCCGACTAATATGTTTAAAAATCTAAATTTATTTCAATAATCTAAAAAAAAAATGTAGGAATGTATTTAATAATAATAATAATAATAATAATAATAATAATAATAATAATAATAATAATAATAATATAAGTAAAATCATATCTGAAATTTTAAAACCAACAAACAAAATTTAACAAATTATTGAAATATATATACTATTAAATCTAATAGATCTAAAAACAAATAAAAAATACGATAAATAATACAAAATATTCTTAATTTTATATATATATATATATATATATATATATATATATATATATATATATATATATATATATATATATATATATATATAAAGCATGACCACGAGGTAGGGGTGCAAAATAGTTTATCTAGTAGTGTTTGTGTTTATTTCAGGTGGATTTTGAGTTGTGCTCAAAATATATCAAAGGTTAGGTAAAACACAAAATCATTATAGTTCAAGAAATAATTAAAAAATCTAAAATAATTGTGGGATAGTTGAATAATATAATTAGCATACCAACATATATATATATATATATTAAAAATTATAAATAATAAATATTTATTTTCTATACAAATGCAATAAATATTTCAACAATTAAATAATATATTACTCTAACTATTGTATTTAGTGTTAAATTTAGTGATAAGTAATGCACAAAATCATAATATATATTTTTCTATATAATAATACTTAAATTTTTTCTAATATTACTAATTTCAGTTTAGCACTTTTAAATCTTGTGTATCACACGAATCAATGCTAATCTATTACTACTGTAAAAGTACAAATAATTTTAAGTTTCGTCAATTTTTCATAATGTCTATTTTAATCATCCGCATATAATTTAGTTTAATTTAAACTTATTAGTATTTTTTTCAAATTCAATTAGGGCTCTAATTTTTAACCACCCAAAAAATTAATAGTCTTCCACGTACAACATACGCGCGTGATTTAAAAGTAGTATATATGTGTGCGTTAAAAAACCTTTTGGCTCTAAATTAAAACTCAATTCTTTTAGTATTGTCATTTTTATGAAAACGTGGTGAGATCCTTTATTCCACCAAGTGTTTTTATCTGATAGTCTAAAATAATCATATATATATATATATATGTCACGTGCGTTAAATGATATTACTAATTAACGCGTATTATATACTAAAATTAATAAAATACGTAATGAAACACCAATGTAATAGAACATGATCCGGAGAAGTAGTAAGGAATACCCCAATTTGATGAATGGTTAAGATAGTTTTGGATCTTTTCTGTGATTATAGTTGTCCAATCCCTCTACAGCACATTAACTATTAAGCTGTTTGTCCTTATACTCAAATAGAGTGATATAAAACATCACCACAGATGAGCAAATTCATGCTAAGGTTTTAATTCCAAGAAATATATGAAAATAATCATCAATATTTAACATATAGTAGGCATCTTCAGACAAATGATTCAGTAGATGGACTTTGTACTGTCAGCCTATGTCAAACGAATTTATGAAAATAAAAAAGATGTTGTAAAACGAATTTATTTATATATTTGTATATATTTGTCTTTATGTGTATCAATTTTCATGTAAGATCATAGAGAATATGATATGCAGAAAGGCCATTTCATGGGGTTCACAAAATCTTGCAGAATCCAAAAAAAATAAAACTTATTAAAAAAAAAGGAAATAATTAATCGGAAAATTAGATCAACAGTGTTTTGCATTATTTGAGAGAGAAAAAAAAAAAATTTTTTTTTTTTTGGTTGATTCAAAATTTTCAAATTGATTTCTACTAAAAACAATCTTGCAAAAGATGTAAGTTTCATCCAATTATTTCTTCAGAAATTAGGGTTTTCAAGGATCGATCGATCTAGGGTTTCTTGAAAATATCAGTACTGTTTTCTTAAAACATGTGCAGATTTAACTGTTTTAAGTCCCTTTCTCAGTTTGATTCATAATATATATGTACAAAATAAAATTTATGGATCCAAGAAAATCTAATATTGGATAAGATGAGATAATTACCATAAATAATTTCAAGCTTTGATCATTCTCTTCTTCTTCTTCTTTTTATAAGGGATGCCTCGGGCTTTCGCCTGAGCATCCTTCACTTCCCTCAAATATACCCGAATCGCTCCGTTTCCGAAAGGATTCGTCTCAGGGGACCCACCGTGCTCTTCGTAGGCAGCCCTCAGGCGTCCGATTAGGGCGTCGAGGCTGCCCCAAGCCTGCCTCAACGGGCAGGTGCACGGGGCAGGTGGGTCGGGCTGCCCGAAGAAGACACAGCCATGCGAGTGGACCTTAGTCTTTCCGAACTGGTCTAGGTATCTGAGGAATTCAAGAACATGGTTGCAATTGAACTGAGACACTGTAACTGGTGGCCTCTGGTTTTTCAGGTACTGCCCGAAAGTGTTCCAATCCCTTCTCTTCTGAGACTCGTACCGGCTTGGCGGCGGCGGCAAGGCTGAGCCTCCGGCGGATTCCTTGGACATGATCGTTGCTGAAGAATTCATGCTTAATTTGGCGAGAGAGAGAGAGAGAGAGGTTATTTTTATTTTTGGGGAGAGTGGAGAAAGAAGAAGATTACATATTGAGTTTTTATTGGGGGACATGATATGGCCCCATTGGGGGTGCTTTTGTTGTAATAATAATGATATCACCATAGTTTGTAATTGAATTATTTGTCTTCATTGACTATGAGTTGAACATTCAATTAGCAACCTCCTACACTTATTATAGAATATATCATATTTCCATGTAAGAATTAAGTAGGGGTGATAGGGGTTAACTCAATATGATCACCTCTCTCTCTTGCAAAGAAATTTCTTGGTACCATCTAGCCCAACATAACCTAATCGAATCCGATTTAAGCTATTTTTCCTGCAATTTTATTATATATTTCAGTTTTGGATAAGTTATATGAAGAAATTCGTGTTCTCTTCGGTGTGATAGTAACCTTATTATTAACGGTGGATCAATGTTAAGATCGGAGGTAGCCCTCATGATCAACACAATCCATGGTTTTAGATGCGATTTTTCAGAGTGGATTTCGATCTTGGTCCCACTTTTATGTAACTTATAATTGTTACTCTTATCATTTTAGATATAGTTATTATATTGTAATAGCTAGGGGAACAAAGTTTTGATAAATTATCATGCGAAATTATATATTCCACTATGTGTTTCATTTGCCAATATAGAATAATCACTTAACTAAAATTATATGTATCAGATGATATCATTAATTAATATTTGACTCGTATTAAGGATGATATAATATAAAATTAATGAAATGACAAATGTAACAGAAAATTCTTAGCACAACTTCAGCCACCTGACTTTAGAAGGTTTGACTTTTTAATCCATTATTAGTGGAGGTTTGACTTTTTAATCGTCCATTATTAGAGGTTTGTAATTCAAATTATTCAATCTTTATAACTTTAAACAAATTTTGTGGGTTGGAAACAAAATTGGTCAGAAATCTGAAATGTGAATTAAGTGACATGTAAGCCAAGTGGCTCTTAATTATATTTGAGAATGTGATTTAAATGACATTTTTTTCTCCAACTAGCTAGGTAGTTGATATGGACTAAAATTGCACACGCATGTTCTTGTACGAAAATCTAAATATTTCAAAAATAAAAATTAAAAACTATTACAATGTATTTAGTTATTACCCAATAAAACCTGAATATTATTTAAATATATAATATAATTCAATTATGGTATTTTATATATTTGAAAATAAATAAATAAAATCTGAAATTTGTTTTAGAATTTTAAAATTTGTATGAAATGCATTTAAATAAATCAGGAAATTTTGAAAGTATTAGGAAAATTATTAGATAACCCATAAAATAACTAATAAATCTAAAATTATTAATTCATTACCTATTAATACAAAAGACAACAAAACCAAGACAATGGATTTACTTTATTGGTTTAATAATAAGCTAGAACAACAACAGCAAATGCTCGTACTTGTTGCAGTACATTAACATTGATTAATAATTAATATCTAATAAAGAATGCACTCCATATAATTTCTACTAATTCAAGTTGCAACCATATAAAACAATATTTGGGATATTAATAAACTACCAAAGAAAAAGAAAACTAATACAGAAGCTCAAAGGGAGTAGATTAATAACTAAGAGCTTCGTTCCTAAAAAGGAAAAATACAAAAACGAAACAAAACAAAAAAGTGTTAAAGTCAGTCATATTATTAATTATTTAAAATAATAAAATGTCTAGCCAGCTAGGCCCATAACTTAATGTTTTGTATTCTGATAATAAACTACCTTGGGCTCCCTCATATTTCCATAATAATCATATAACTCTCAATCAAATATTCTATATAATATATATATGGGAAAAAATGTTTTTTAGTCCTTTATATTTGACTCATTAGATTTTTAATCCTCTATCTTTTATTTTTTAATTTTTAGTCATCTATGTTTACAAAGTATAAGTTTTTTAATCATCTATGTTTGGCTCATTAGATTTTTAGTCATCTATCTTTCACCTTTTGATTTTTGGTCCTTTATATTTACAAAATATCATTTTTTAGTCTTTTTACCTATAATAGCAGGTAACTTTTTTCTTCTTCTTAATTATATTTAATCTTAACTCCAATTTTTTCCATTCATCTAACATGTCTAAATTAATATTAATAATTAAAAATTATATATTTCATCCCCGATACGATTGAGTTAGAGTTTTGTGAGTTTGAGAAATAAAATATTTTATCATCAAAATTGATATCAAGCAATTAACAAATTTATTTTTCACAAATTATACATTTTGTGCCGAAAATAAATAACATGAAAGTAAAAAAATGACATATTAATCATATTCTGCTAGCTCTCAAATTACACCAAATGATTCATGGGGTTGTTGTTAGTTCAATTCTCCAACAGATAAATTGATGTAATTTGAGAACTAACAGAATATGATTAATGTTATTTTTTTAGTTTTGTGTTATTCGTTTCCAGCACGAAATGTATATGATTTATGAAAAATAAAATTTTTGATTGCTTAATATTAATTTTGATGCTAAAATGATTTATTTCTCAGTCACAAAACTCTAACTCACTCGTCTCGGAATGAAAAATAGATTTTTTAATTATTAATATTAATTTAGACATGTTAGTTGAATAAAAAAAATTTGGTGTTAAAATTAAATTGTAACTAAAAATAAAGTTACCTACTATTGCAGGTAAAATGACTAAAAATGATATTTTTTAAATATAGAGGACTAAAAATTAATAAGTGAAAGATAAAGGACTAAAAAATGATATTCTTTAAACACAGAAGACTAAAAATCAAAATGTGAAACTTTTTTTTTAAAGATCAAAGATAGATAATTAAAAAACTTTTTTTTTCCATATATATTTATATATATATATATAATTAGCAAATTAATTAATATGTAGGGGAATTAACCACTATATTAAAAAAATTCAAAATACTATATGAAAGGTTATAGTAAATAAAAACATGTATAGATACGTGAAAATATCTTCTAAATAGAAAAGAATATGTTTAAATATATTTGATTGAGGTAATTTTAATTTTGCTCTTGTATGTAAAACATTTTCTATTTTTTGGCAATTAAATATTTATTTTTTAATTTTGTCGAAATATTTTCAAAATCTTTGACTTGACTATGGAATTGTGCTATCATGTCAGAATTTCCATGACCACGTCAGAAATTTCAAAAATTCCGACCACAATTGAACTAAAATAGGAAAAAAAATTAAAATATAGAGAATCGAAATTGAAAACAGATACTTGGTTGTTAAAAAATGAAAAATGTTTTATATACAATACCAAAATTGAAATTAACTCATATTTGATTTGTTACTAATAGAGATGTTGAACATAGGGATTACAACGAGATGAGTTTGGCATGTTTCAGGACCTGCCCTGCTTGAAAACCCATCTCAATTCGATCAGGAACCCGACGAGTAAACCTGTCCCGCTTGTTTTTTTTTTTTTTCCTTCTTCTTGGAATAACAACTATTCAAACCATAGATACAAAAAATTGAAGTCTTTAACCACTTAAACTACAATTTAAGAATATCATCCATGTCATGAGTCATACAACATATCAAATCCAAATATTTAAACTCAATCCCAACATTAAAGAAATCTTAAAATTTTAAAACCATACATGTTCAATGCAAAAATAACATATAGGAACATTTATATATAAATGTTTTAACTCAATCCCAACTATTCAAATGTTTTAACCTTATATTTGTATTTTGGTGCACCATTTAGAAATTATATGAAATAAATATGATATTATATATATATATATATATAATATACGTACGGAGTAGGTCTAGGACGGGTCTAGCAAATACCAGGGCCCGTCTCATACCCGATAGAATCAAATTTGATTGGATTCGAACCCACCTTGAAACCTATTTAACCGGATTTTTACCCACTCCTGAACCTCAAATTTATTGGGGTCTGGGTTTGGACCCGGCCCATTACCATTGTCCCTAGTTAAATAGATCACAATCCTATGACAGCAATTTAAACCTTAAAATATAAACGTAGACACAGTTTTTTAAATCCATTTATTGATCCAAATTGAGTAGCCTGTGGCCGGCCCATTTAGCTCACGGGTTGCCTTCAGAACCCACACTTTTCTTTATTTAATTAATAATGGTACTAGACTTAAATTTATGTACTTGTAAATTTTATATTCTAGTATTTATATTTAAAACATAAATTTGAATATCAGTTTATCTTTCGTAAAGTTTCAAACTCAAATTTAAATACTAAACCTTAACTGCGATGAAATTTTCACATTATCTAATTAACTTTGTCTACAATTTGATAAAGGTTAAATACAAATATCAACTTAAAAAATAGATTTCTTTTTTCACTTTGCAATTTGATTTTTCTTTATCCAATTACAATCTTATAGTTTTGGAGTTCATCAAAATGCAACATAAATCACGTTTCTGACCATTTTTCTAACAAAGTGGAAATCACGTAAGTCGTACGTGATTTAATTTTTTCATTTTGCAACTTTGTTTTTTATCCAATTGCAACCTCAAATTCTGAATTTCATCAAAATGTATCTGCTAGATCAAAAATTGCAGTTGGATAAAAAAATAAATTTGCAAATTGAAAAAATTAAATTATGTGCCGGAAAAATGAGTTGTGTAGCATATGGATAAACTCCAAAATTACAAAGTTGCAATCGAAAAAAAAATTATTGTAAAGTGAAAAGAGTCAATACTTTCACTTTCTACGTAAATCATGAGTTTTAGATTTTTGACAAAGACAAAAAATTTTGTGCACGTGGTGCACGGACCCTAGATCCGTGCACTCTGGTCGACCCGATCCACCACGCACGGTCACGTTCCCGTACGTGCCACTAGATCGCGCACAAAATTCGCCAAATGTACTCCCAGATGTTATACATTTATGTTATGTTAGTTATACCTTTTAGTAGTGTAAGTCATACCTTTAGTAATGTTAGATGTACCTTAACATTTTTTTTAAACAAACATATTAACCCTCCATACCTTTTAGTTATGTTAGTCATACATTTTAGTTATGTTAGTTATACCTTTATATATTATATAAATGTATGACTATGTTGATATAAAGGTATAAGTATATCACATAAAGGTATGAGTAATATCACATAAAGATAAACATGTACAAATTGTGGCGAAATTAGGGTTTTTTTAGAGTTAAAAATATTTAATAAATGTATGATATTTGGACATAAAAATATGATTAATATAACAAAAATGTATGACTAATATAACATAAAAGTATGTCTAACATAATATAAAGGTCATGACAAAAAAAAAATATATGCGGATCAGGGTCGACCCAAGTCCGAACCCGACCCCGTGCATGTGTGCACACGATTGCAACTCTTTTGACCATGAGATAAAAATTATAAGTTAATTATTATTTCATTCAAAGTTGTAAGTATATTAAACTTGATTCACTTGTCGGAATTTGAATCGGATACATAATAAGTCACTGAACCAATTACTCTAAGGGTAATATAGTCATATAGCTTCATTACAACAAATTTCACGAAACGGAACTAGTGTCGTCTAATCCAAATTAACCCAAAACATAGCTTACGGATGATGTCACAATTATAATAAGATATATTATATTTTCCCTAATTTAATTCAAATATTGATAATTTTAGTATAACTGAAACTGTCTTACGATCGAATCACATCTTGTGATATAGACTTTCATCCAATCTATTTTATTTTATTAATTAATATTATGTCCAAATGGATCACTTATATTCAAATATTTCAGATAATTAAGGCTAGCTTCATTGGGATCAACATTTGTAAGATAGATTTTAGAGTGAGTCTTATGTGAGATCGTCTCACGGATCATCTTACATAAATCGGGTCAACCCACAACCCACACTCCACAATTCACATATAAATTTGTGAAAATGAATTTGTTTTGTGAGTCAAAAAGATTTGTTTCACGGAAGTTTTTGTGTAGATTTTAAAAGAAAAAAAAAAGCCTCATTTAATGACCATTGATGATTTAGCCACCATGATTGGACATATATATATATATATATATATATATTTATTTATTAATTAGATTTATGATATATTTTGCCCACACCATTGCCCAAAGTACATATTGTCTTCTTCTTGCTAGGAATCGTAATATTGAGAAATATACACGAAGATATGAGTGGTACTCTCACCATCCTGTCTGAGAATTTTAATCTTAGTTTAATACATTCAATAAACTTATACACAATCATGATTGAGACTGCAGATCCGTATGATCGTCGATACATTACCATCAACATGTTTTAGGTACGTGTGGAACTCCTACATTAAATTTCTACAATAATTGATCAAACTTTATTTTTAAATATTATTTAGTACTAAATTTAATTTAAAACCTTGATCTTTCAATTTAAATTTCTTAAAACTTGTGGTTGTGATGGAAATTAAAATTATTCTTTTTTTTTTAAATGTTGAATGCAGAAGATATGAATATTATTGAGCGAAGAAAGAAACGTGTGAATTGTGTTCAAAGATGAATAAACAAAGATACAAGAGATATAAATATATACGTATCAAGAAGATAGAGTACCTAGCTAACTAACAAAACTAACTAATGCTAACAGACATTAACTAACCTCTACTTGTCTAACTTCTTGCATGGAGCATATATCATAATATGTTAGATATAAATTTCTCTATAAGTTTCTTCCAAATGAAATGAATGTCTATCTCAATACGCTTTGATGAAAAACTAGATTTGAATGTCCTTAAAACATATTATAATATGTTAAGAGTTTATAAGTTTCTTCAAAGTGTTTGGCTAAGTTTTAAAAAGAAGATCTTATTTGATCAAAAAATAAGATGTAAGGAATTTTTTTTGAAAAGTAAGGGAATCTCAATTTATGTCTAAAATAAGATCTTATTTTTCAAAACACCTTCAAATTTGATTATTGAATTAAGTTCCACCATCTTATTTATCCAAACACTTCAACAATTTATTTTAAACAAAAATTAAATATCTTATAAGCTTTAAAAACATCTTATAAGATGTAAGAGTTAAATTTATATTCAGATTCAACACTACTTCTTGAGACTACCATTTGCTTCTTTGAACTTCAAACTAATAAGTTATAATTGCCTAAAAACACACAATGATCTCCAATAGACCTTCTATCATTCAAGCTCACTAGCCTAATTAGCATCTGCATAGCTTTCAAGATCCACACTGGGATGAATATTGGCATGATGCTTATTAACACGCATAAGTTGATCAGTATTTTAAACGCAGATGATTAAACCCACCTCGTTTTTTTTTTTTTAATCTTAAATAACCAATACTTAGAAACTTTTAGTGTTAAACTTTTCTTTTATCAATCCCAAGTATTGAACATATTAATTTAGAGTCCATGTGTATGGGCAAATACAAGTTAATAGAAATCCAGATTTGTGTTGAGACTTGAGAGCCCAACAGAGTCCAAAATCTATAAATTTGTATAAAAAGGGCCCATAGGTTGCATTAAAAAAAAAAACTATTTTCTACTTATGGAATATCCCATTGATAATTGGCGATACGATGGAATTTCATTGCTAATCAATTTTTTGAAAACAAAAAATCGATGGAAATTAGTAACAGAAAAGTTTCCACTGGTAAATTAGATTTATCGATGGATTTACTGACGAGATTCCATGACTAATGTATCGGCAGAAATTTCTACCGGTAATAATTAATTAAAATAAAATAAAATACATTTTTTCACAAGTTCACCGACATAATATAATTTGTGGTAATTAGTGAAGAAATTTCTGTCGGTAATATTCTTTAATCATTTTTAATTTTTGACAACATTACCGACATAATTTTTATCGTTAATATTTTTTAACTTTTTTAATTTTTTTCCCCAAAATTTATTTACAGAATATAATATGTCAGTAATTAGTGATGGAAATTCTGTCAGTAATAATTTTTTTATTTTTTTCACAAAATTACCAACGTTATATAATCTATCGGTAATTAGTGATGGAAATTCTGTCAGTAATATTTTTAATTTTTTAATTTTTTTCCGCAATTACCAACGAAATTTGATATTCGTAATTCCATTGAAAATAATGAAATTAAATTGGGGATCTTTATCTTCTTCCTCCCTCCCCGCCGCCTCAACAGCCGACATCCAGCCCCGTCCCCCCTCCAGTCCCCTCTCCCCCACCACCATTGAAGGAAACAATTTTAATACTTCAAATTGAAGATTTTGATTGTATAGAGAAATAAATAAATATTTATGTGATATTAAACTGAAAAAAAAATGATTTATAAACCCCAAATTTTCGTTTGTTTAAAGCAATGTAGACAAATCTTCTATATCCCCCTTTCCCTACATTCAAAATCTCCAATTTAAAGTGTCATTAATATCAGCGACATTCATATCAATAGATCGAATTATTGATTAAAATATGATTGAAATTAGAAAAAAGTTAAAATTTGAAGGATCATACTATCACTGATAAAATTAGTGGTTCAAAAATGGATATGACATAAGTTGTAACACTAATATTGAAAATTTCCTATGCATGCACATGGTAAATACGTCGGCACATGAATAATATTCCTTTCATCTTAAAATAAATGTTGTTTAAGAATTTTGCACGCAAATTAAGAAAATTGGTAAAATATTATAACTAAATTTCATATAATCAATTTATATCTCGTTTAATTTGAAAGAATTAAATGAGGATATTTTGGATAGAATATGAACTAAATGTTTCCTGAAATCTTATAATAACATTTATTTTAAAACAATTTTTTTTTACGTCTATTTTAAAATAGAGGGAGTATTTTTTACCTATGACAATTGAAAATAGCACTCTTATTAATATAACAAATATCTTTTTAACCTTGATATAATGTTGAATTATTGGTTATTACATACTTTAGCAAATACACAAAAACTCCTATGCACCAAGTGCATGGGTCATAAATCCATGCAATTCCCCACCCGACCCGATCCGGACTGAAAATATAAATAATTTTTTTCCTTTTTTTTTTCATTCTTTCCTTTGAATTTTGAAGTGGTTTCTCTTGTAGCCTTTCGCCTTCTTCTCTCTTTCTCTTCTTTGTTCTCTCTTTTTCTTCTTCCTTTCATTTTTTTTCGATTTTTGTTGTTTTTCCTTGTTACTTTCTTCATCTATCAGTCGGGTTGTAGTATTGGTTCGTTTCTCCAGTTGTTTCTTTTTTTGCGAAACTCTAGTCGCTGCTTAAAGGTTTTTTTTTTGTTTTTTCGATTAAACTGATGTTTTTGTTATGATTTCTTATAGTTGTTATGTTGTTTGCATTTTTTTATTTGTTAATTTCACTGTTTTTTTTTTCAAATCAAAGACTATAATTTGTTGAGTGCAATGGCTCCTGAGTTGAGTTCAAAGAAGAACATTGTTGTTAGTGAGAAGATGTCAAAGATGAAATCAAATCATGTTGATAATAAGAGGTAGTTTTATGAATTTTATGTCATGATCTGTGAACTGTTAAGTTGTTATACTTTTATGCTATAGTTGTATGACTTTTACTATATATGTGTTTGACTTTTATGTTAGTTTAAGGAGACCTTTATGTCATGAATTGTGAACTGTTAAGTTATATTTTTATGTTATATTTGAAACATTCTCTCTCATTTATCTGACATTTATATTAGATTTATGAGACCTTATATTTTATGTTATGAACTGTGTATAGTTAATGTGTTATACCTTTATGAAATATCTGTGCGACCTTTACTCTATATGTGTTTGATATTTATGTTAGTTTTAAGAAACCTTTATATGTTATGTCATGAACTATGAACTGATAGTTTTTTAATTTTTTACAGGACACTTTTCTCTGCTTCAAAAGAGATATTTATGTTGTGTCTAATTATTATATGAAGAAGCTACTTAGTATGAAGGAGAAGATCTCTTAAAAAAGTGTCAAGTTCTTCAAAAATTTCTGAATCTCAAAATTTCTTTTCTAATGAAAAGATACACAACGACATTGACAATGTGGTTGAGAATTTCTTGAGAAAGAATAAGATTGTGTCAGATATGCCTTCATTTGAGCTTATTTCACCTGAGCAACATCAAGCTAATGTTGGAGATGAAGTTGCTCAAAATAAAGTTTTTTATGAGGGAGCTGCAACAAATGAGGAACTCAATGATGTTATTTTATCCATTGGATCAAAAGATAGAAATGCTAGAGATAAATAGATAATACCTTTATGTATAAACAATGTAACCTTTATGTATTAGTATTGTTACCTTTTTGTATTATTTGACACCTTTATGAGACAACACAAGTGTAAGTTAAACTTTGAAAGCATTTCTTTGTTATGTAAAGTTAAAAATACATTTATTTGATGTTATATTTTATTAGTGTCACCTTTATGTGATGGTAAAATAGTTAAGCTAAACTAAAAGAATGTAACAAGTATAAAAACAAATGAAAACCTTTATGCATATTCAGTACTACATTTACATTATTATTGGGTGACCTTTATATTTTATATTAATGTCACCTTTATATGATAGTAGAGTAATTGAGCTAAAACTAAGAGAATGTATCAAGTATAAAAACAAATGAAAACATTTATGCATATTCAGTAATACATTTATATTATTGTTCGGTAACCTTTATAATTTATTAGTGTCACCTTTATGTGATAATAGTAGAGTTGAGCTAAAACTAAAAGAATGTATCAAGTATACAAAAACCTTAAAACCTTTATGCGTATTTAGTAATACCTTTACATTTTTGTTGGGTGGCCTTTATGTTTTATTAGTAGAGTTGAGCTAAAAGAATATATCAAGTATAAAAAAACATGAAAACCTTTATGTGTACTCGGTAATACCTTTATATTATATAATGATGACCATTATGTTATACGTATGATACCTTTATGAGATAGATTAGTTATCCTAATTTATTTCATAAATTGTATCAACACATCAACAAATCGGTCTTCATCAATAGATAATTCAACTATTTCATGTGTATTTGAACGATTACCTATCATACAACAATAAAAATGGAAAATTAGACACAATTTCATGTTTATCGAACTGATAAAAGTGGCTATTCTTTTGCACAATTCTCTGGACTTTTCCCTTCATCTTCTATATTTCTTGTCTACAATTTTCAATTATTGATAATATATTTCGTAAATGTTCGAGAATAAATGCGTGAATGGAGAAAAAGATGTGAGTGGAAGATGGAAAAGAAAAAATTACAGCGAGATGGGTTGAGGAAAGAGAGAAAGAAAGAAGCAGAGAAGAGAGGAAATAACGAAAGAAAGAAGCATAAAAGAGGCGCAGAAGAAGAAAAGAGAGGTGGTGAGATTAGAGTAATTAAAAAAATCAAAATATATATAATTTGCCAGGATTCGGGTCAATCTATGGATTCGGGTCAACCTATGATGCACAAAAGACTAACTCTAACAACTATCACCAGTCCACCAAGCTGAGTTATAGTGTTTAAGTTCTCTCTTTATAATTAATTATTTGACTTTCCGAAAAAAAATTATTTGACAAGCTGAAAAATTACATAAATGCATGGCATTAATATTACGGCTAAAATTAGCTAACTTTAAGTTCGCGTGTTGAAAATTTAGTTCTCGTGAAAACTCGGTCACTCGAAATTATTAGCTACGTTAAGTTTTGTTTCTCTTATTGAAAATTTGTATTCTATTTTATCAATAACTATAGTACTGTTGGTAATTAAAATGGAATATAAAAAGCATTTTATCCTATTTTATGAACCTTTAATTCTTATATAATTGAAAGACTTGTCATTCCAAGTGATTGGCTACCCTCTTTAATTTTCGCTCACCCGAACCAACCCCCTGCTTACTTTTATAAAATTAGCTAGGTCCACGTAATTCGAGAAATTTTAAAATTTCTCTAATATTAACTAATTTTTATTATCAACATTAAATTTGATATCATTAAACAATTTGATTGATTAACTTTAAAATTCAATTTATTATTTATTTAATACATAAAATAAATTAATATGAAAAATTGTAGATTTATTATGAGCCATATGTGGTCATACTTATATATATATATATAAAGATTATAAAAATATATATGTGTATTAAACTTATATATATTATGAAAAATGATATCTTAATTGAAACAAAACTTATTTTGTAATATAAAAGTTTAATTAAAATGATAGTTAATTAAAAAAAAATTCAAGTTAAAAATTTTCTCAGCCAAATATTACAATTGTTAAACGAGTTTGGTATGATGAAAAAAATGGGTTAAAATCAATTTTCTTCTCATAACGATGGTGTCATCCGATTTTGGTCTCATAATTATCAAAAATTTTAATGTATTCTTACATTTGAAAATATGTTTGATTTTAGTACAATTTCCCAGGATAGAGATTTTCCAATAACCTAAAAGTGACATGACAAATTGGGGGCCACGTGTATCACACGTGATATTTTTCTATGAAATTCGAATTTTCCTGTCAAAATTGAAGTGAAGTCGAACAGGATCTCAAATTAAAAATCGTGACACTTATGAGATCAAAATCGGATGACACTATAATTTTAAGACGAAAATTGATTTTAATTCATGAAAAAGGTTCATATATAACTGTTATTCTCAAAAGATAACAAGAAGTCTCCACTAATTTCAAGATTAGTCACAAGGTAAAGCAGCATGAGACAATGTCTAACAGAAAATAATACATACAGTTGACATGCAATTAACTGCAGATAGACTATTATAGAAGATCAAAATATAACCCAAAAGAATTAATATTGAAAGAATTCTTGGTTAAATGTCTCTCATCTTATTCATACATTCTCTGTTCACATAAATGTTGTCTTAATTAGTGCTTTTGTTTCAACATCCTACATGTTTCCAAGATAGTAATCCATTTTTCACTAATTATCTAATAATTTGATGTAAACTTGTGAATCTTGAGTTTTTTATTAAAGCAAATCTCTGATGTGACAAATACTATCATTATTCACATTTAAATTCTTTTTTTAATAAAAAATGAATTTAAATGTGAATAATCACATCATCTGTTTACTCAATAAAAGAAAAAAAAATCTACATCAAACCTTAAATATATCTTATCATAATCTTTATATGCATGGTCTTGCAAGAAAACTTACAAGAACTGATCCATCTGCGCCATATTCCAGAGCAAAGCCAATCTTTCACTATGCTGTTCCAAATAATTTTTCAATCACATATTTCAGTGTACCTACATGTGCGATGGATATCAAAAAAACTTTATTAATATATATATATATATATATATATATATATAGAACTTGTAACAAATACATTACAATAAACGATGAAACAATGTTTGCAATAAAGGGGTACTTAAGATCATCTTTTGTCTCATAACTATCATATTTTTCGATTTTGATTCTATAATTATCACGATTTTCAGTTTAGTTCCATAATTTAAAAATCTGTTTGATTTCAATCCAATTTCTCCGAATTGGGATTTTTCGATGACCAGAAGTAACATAGCAACACGTGTTAAATATTTATTGATTGACATGTATCACCACGTCACTTCTAGGTCACCTAAAATTTCCAATTTGGGATCACATGCATCACATATGACATTTTTTGATGAAATTTGAATTTTTTGGTCAAAATTCGACTGAAATCTGGCATATTCTTAAATTGTGGGACTAAATTGAAAATCGTGATACTTATTAAACCAAAACCAGAAGACATCGTAGTCATGATGCGAAAAATGATTTCAACACCCAATAATGAGAATTCCACTAAAACTTTTGGCCAATAATTTCTTTCCGGGTCATCTTCAATTTACACATATGAGAACTTATATTACATCTTTTATTTTAAACTAATCACGACTCAACACATGTATCATATGACATCACCAATTAACATGTGACGTATATTAAATATCATTAATATGAAATATAACACTATATATAAAAGAAGATGTGACCGCAATTTACAACATTTCAAAACTTTTGTTGATAACCAACTTAAATCTTCATTTAATTGCCATAATAGTTTCTGACAATCATGAAAAGGAAATGAGAGGCTAACATTTATGCACGCAATCAGATTGATGAAGATGACAGGATGAATTAAATTGATGCCTGCAACTAAATTGAAAAAAATGGAACAGATGTACAATAAGATTAAAAAAAAAAAAAAAACACAAAATGGAATAACCACAAGATCTCAATATTGAGACAAGAAAACCTAAATTAAGAGCAACTATAAATGGGTATTATACAAACCATCATTTATCTTTGCATTTATATTAATCTTAATTGGTCATTTACTATCTTTTTAAAATATTTGATCTTTTATCTTAATTTGCACTTTATTCATTTTTATTGCTGACCTTTGTATTTATTTACATGTTGGTCATTTACCTTTGTTGGCCTGTTGAAGTAAAGGTGTAGATGGCCACAATGATAAGAAGAAAAAAAAAAAGTCTTCGTGACTCAAGCAAAAATAAGTGTAAATCTTAGTGACTTTCAAATGAAAATTAGTACAATCATCGATGATCAAAATGGTATTTATTATAATAAAATATAAAATTAATCAAAATAAAAGTTAATGCAAAGGCAAGTGATCATTTGTATCAATATCTCAATTAAGCAAGTTATCGCATATATACGTGGAATAGAAAATGAGAAGTATATCAGCTAGATATATAGGAAATTTACTGCATCTTTTCATGCAATATATATCCAAGTATCCATCATATAATTGATTGCCATTGTCTATAAGGAAATTATAAAACTAATCCTATAATTCAAGGCTTATCTGAAATTAATTCTGTTGATTTAAAACTTTTAATTCTGATCCTTTATATTTTAAAAATATCAAATTTAAATTTAACTCGATGAGTGGTGGACCCATGTCCATCTTATTTTGTGGTTCATCCGCTCTTTAATTAGTGTATAGCACTTTAGTTTTTAATATTAACAACAAAGAATTATTTCATCAAAATGAGCAAATTAAACAGCCACCAGTTTATAGCCATTTCCCAGGAATAAAAAAATCATAAAGAAAGAAAGGTACCAGTTTTCAAATATCTGTTTATTTATGTCATCACAATTAATGTTTTGTATGCAATTCAACAACCTTTCAGTATTCAGCAATATTGTCAGATTAATATTTATTGAACGATAAATTGATTTGGAAGTCGAGAATTATATATTTTTTGCAGTAAAAATTGCGCAAAAGAAGGCAATGATAATGACGATCGAGAAATCTTCGTCCCACTAAGCCAATAAATATATTTATAATTAGGTTAACTAACCCTAATTAAAGCTAAAAATAACCTTAATCTTGTATATATATATATATATATATATTTATAATTAGGTTAACTAACCCTAATTAAAGCTAAATATAACCTTAACCTTATATATATATATATATTTATAATTAGGTTAACTAACCCTAATTAAAGCTAAATATAACCTTAACCTTGTATATATATATATATATATATATATATGTTCAGGGAAATTTGCAATTTTCATCCTCTAACTTGGTCATATTTTACCATCAATTTTACGTAATTCAATTCTGGTCCCTTTTAATTATCTTTTTTTTTTTTCCAATTTTCATCTCATTTACTCAAAATTTTGACTTTTTGTCTGTGTGGATATCGGAATTGCTGACTTGAAATTTTCAATTTCGGCATCCACATAGGCAGAAATTAATATTTCGAGCAAAATCAAATCAACATTGGAAAAAATGGTAGTTAAAGAACTACAACTAAAAGGGTATTTTTATTTGAAAGTGTCATTATAAGATTTTAAGAAACAGTTATCCATATTATATCAAAATTGTTCTTATTTACTACTCTTAAACTCAATGAGTTATAAAGTGATTATTAAAAATTTTGTCTATAGTGATTAAATAACGATAGATCAATATCTTTATCGAATTAATTTTTAATCTATATGCAAAATCCTAAAATAACATTTATCGAAGAAATAGTACAATTTTCGATGGGGATGGGTGCCTATGGGAATGGACCAGGTGTGGGGGAACAGGGACAGGGTTAGAGTACATTGTCTTTCTCTTTGGACAAATTAAATAACTAATTGTGTTGAGAACTCGAGTTGTTTTATAACAAATTGTATGTCGATATATATGTGTTGAGAACAAATTTTGTTAAAGTAGATACCTAAAATAATGTGCAATCATCAAAGGTTATCTGGGAAATGTGTTCATCACAAAGCACTTTCACCAGAGATGAGCAGAGAGTCATGCACATGCTAGACCAGCTTTTTTTGATTATATATTCGTTAAAAATATCAAAATTAATCATCGCTAATATTTTTGATTATGGCGAGAAATGTAAGCAAGTGACAGATAATCGTGGGAGAAAGTCAACATGGTACAGTAGGTCTTTAATTGAATGAGATATAAATCGAGAAATGTGCGCAAGTGACAGATAATCGTGGGAGAAAGCCAACATATCCATAATATTTCAGTAGAATATTTCAGTAGAAATCTGCCCCATGCTGGATTTGAACTTGTGTTTTCGTAGGATTTCTCCACACATTACCACAACCCTTACCAACTTGACTGTATCACTAATATTTGTTCATGTGAAAGGTTAATAGCATATCAAATTTTTAAGAAAAGTCTCAATTTTCGTCCAATAACTTAGGTTTTATACACTTTTTTTTTATATCAGTTTCACTTATATTAATTTTGGTCATCTAATTATCACTTTTTTCGGTTTTGATCCTTTTACTCGAAATATCAATTTCAATCTATATGGACGTTGAAATTGAAAAGTTCACACCTGCAATTCCGATGTCCCAAAAACTGAAATCGTACTAAAATTGGGAAAAAAATGATAGTTAAAGAGGAACAAATTTGAAATATGAGATGAAGTTAGAAGCCAAAAGTTAGCAATTTTCCCTAGTTTTTATATACTCTACTGTGATATAAATATGCCTACAATTGTCCTCATCTCTCTGGATGTATAATATTATGTCTACCCCACATGTTTAGTTTTTATATGTTCAATTTTGTCATGTATACATTTATCATTCTGCTACCACTCTAATCATCATGTATATAAAATATAGGAACATTTAAAGACTATATAAGAAGCATATTTTTCTAAAATAGCAATTGAATCTTTTTTAAACTTTTTAACTATAACTCTTATAATGCATTGTTTAAACTAAAGGGATCCAACATTTAAAATTATGTCTAAAAACCTCTTTTTTCTTTAATGACTTGTCTACTTAAATTAGGGTTTTTCTTTTTCTTTTTCTTTTTTTCTTTTGTGGATGGGAAATACATAAATACAAAGACCATTCAATTTCATGTTATTTTCAAAAAAAAAAAACATTGAATAAAATTGAAATTAAACCTGAAATCAGATCAACAGTCTTTTGCCTATCATCACTCTCAAATCAAAATTTACTACAAAAATTAGGGTTTTTTAATTGTGGGATTGTGGATCTAGGGTTTTGTGATTTGCCGTACATCTTTTTCTGATGTAGTACTGTTTCTATACTTTGTATAGTTCAATTTCAGTTTCCATCAGGTTTGTGATTTCATATAATATTTCTAGAAATTTAACTAATTTTTTTTTTTCATTTTCTTACAAATCAAACACACACACTGACACACACACACACATTAAAGAAGGTTGTAAGATAATTACCATTATAAATTACCTGGAAACTGCAAGATTGATTTTATTGTTCTTCTTCTTCTTATACGAAACCCCTCTAGCTTTTGCCTGAGAGTCCTTGACTCCACGCAGATAAACCCTAATCTCTCCTTCGCCGAATGGGTTCGTCTCCGGTGACCCTCCGTGCTCTTCGTACGCTGCCCTGAGCCGCCCGATGAGCGCGTCAAGGCTGCCCCAAGCCTGCCTCAACGGGCAGGCGCACATCGCCGGCGGGGCAGGCTGCCCGAAGAACTCGCAGCCACGCAAGTGAACCTTAGTCTTTCCGAATTGGTCTAGGTAGCTTAGGAACTCAAGAACATGGCCATGGTTGCACTCTGATACTGCAACTGGAGGGCTGTGGTTGCTCAGATACTGCACAAATGTGTTCCAATCTCTTCTCTTCTGAGACTCGTATCGGCTCGGCGGCAGCGGCGGTGGCCGCGGAGGATTGCCGGCCAAGCCTTCTGCAGAGTACTTGGACGTGGTTGTTGGATAAGAGTTCATGCTAGAGAGAGAGATTGATTTATTTTATTTTTCTTATTAGATACATCTTAGGGGTTTTATTGAAGGGGACATGGTAAGGCCACTTTGGCGGCGATTTTATTGTAATAATAATTATTATGACCATAGTTTGTGAAAAATCATATTTTTATACGGAAATGTTAAATGTTCGTCATGAGCAAATATTTATACGCTCATTGATGATGTGTAATGATCTCATCTTTTAAAATTATAAAAAATGAAATTAAATAAATATACAAAATATCTGACACACCAACAATATTGATATTGATATATATTAATGTGTCCATCATGGACAACAAGATTGTTTATTTATATCATTATGCGATATAGCTATTCTAACTTTAGCATCCAACATTTTAGGACTATATATATAACAAGAGTAAGTTTCTTCTGAGACGGTTCTATTTGACCCACAACCCAAAATTCATATCCAACCCAACTCACAACAGTAGTAGCCCAACCCATAACAACAGCTAAATCCACAACAATAGAAACTGAAAACCCACAGTCGCACGGTTGCATACTAGTGGGCATAAGAGGGGAGAGAAATGATGTGGCCAGCAGGCCAGGAGAGAAATGAAGGAAAAAACTTATTCAATATCTATTGGTTTCTTTAGTCTTGAGGTGGAGCCCACAAATTGTTAGATATGTGGTGAGTGACACCATTTTGCATTAGTTCCCCTTCATTCTTCCCCTTGTTTTTCTACCATGTGCTCGTGAGTTGCGTGTTAGGAATAAAAAATAGTGGAAATGAATTTCTTCAAAATCTGATATTGTTGATTTTAGAATTAACTTTTAGCTCAATTTAATTTAATTTTTTTTTTTCAAAAAATAGCAATATATGATATAATCTTATTCATATTAATTAGTAAATTAATTTACTGTAACAACATAACCATTAAGAATAAGAATAAACGAATACTTATAACTCTAAAACACATACTTATAACTGTAAAACACATACTTAATTTACTTATATAGCAACATAACTATTAAGAAAAAAATTAATGCATACTTATAGTTATAAAACGTATACTTATAACTGTAAAATAAATACTTATATAAAATATGTACTTATATAATAATATAATTATTAAGAATAAAACACATATTTATACTTATAACTATAAAACGTATATATATAGATGTAAAACACCAACTTATATAAAATGCTTACTTATATAGCAATATAACTATTAAGAATTAAATACATCCTTATACTTATAACTACACTTACTTATATATCAACATAACTATTAAGAATAAAACATATACTTATAGCTGTAAAATGCAGATGTAAACCGCATACTTATATAAAACACTTACTTATATAGCAACATAACTATTAAAAATAAAACGCATACTTATACAGTTATACTTATAGCTATAAAATGCATATTTATAGCTATAAAATGTATACTTATAGCTGTAAAATACATATATAAAACGCTTACTTATATATAGCAACGTAACTATTAAAAATAAAACACACACTTATAACTGTAAAACACATACTTATAGCTTTAAAATACATATTTATATAACAACATAATTATTAAGAATAAAACCATACTTAGAGCTGTAAAACACATAGTTATAGATATAAAACAAATACCTATAATTGTAGAACACATACTTATATAAATTACTTATATAGAAACATAACTAGTAAGAATAAAACACATATTTATAGCTGTAAAATGCATACTTATATAACAACATAATTATTAAGAATAAAATGCATACTTATATCTTTAAAATACGTACTTAAATAACTAAGAAAAAAACAAAGAAGAAGAGCAAGTGAGAAACAAAAAAAAAAAAAGAGCAAGTTTTTTGTGCGGCGAATTTTGTGCAACTGACTGATTTTCTTTGGGTTTGGTGGGAGAATGCAATGGGTTGGGTCAGATCATGTGTTGCGGGTCAGGTTAAAAGATCTGTTTTACAAAAATAGATTCGTGAGACGATCTCATATGAGTTTTTGCGATATAATAATGATGTCATCCTAACTCTGTCACTATTTTTCTTTCTTGACGAATCTTTTGTGATTTGTCTTTTTTTTTTTTCTACAGGAAACCATTGCTCCAACTCAATTGGATTGTATTTTCTAGGCTATATTACATACGAATATTTGTGCGATGTGTACTAACCTACGTTCAAGTTTTAATTTCATATATGTACTATTTTATTATTCAATTATTTGAAAATTCAGTTTTATTTACTTAAAATATAAAGGTTACGAATATTTTATATATCAATATTATGATTTTCATTATTTTAGATAGATAAATAAACTCATAATAATTCATTAACAAAATAAATGAGAATAAAATATTATATTCAGTGAAAAATATTTTTATTAAATCTTAAATATTGAGGTTAAAAAAATTAATTTTATTTTTATTTTATATATTATTAAATTAGAAAATATAAGAGACCTTACATTTCAATGAGCTTCCTAGCGGGCTGAAATTGCTGAGGTGGCAGGATATTTAGCGAGGTGGATTTTCATATTTATTTTTTTGAATGCCATGTGTATTATTAAGTGGGCCCCACCTGTGACACGTCACACAAATTTAAAAAAAACAGATATATTGCTTTGGAGAAAATTAAATCCCCAAATCACGACAACCCCCAATTCAAGAACCCTAATTTTTCCAAATTGAAGAACACCCAATTCCCAAACAATTTCGCCAAATCTCCCAGACAAAATCTCTACTGGTCATTTCTAAGAAATTAATCCAGTTAATAATCAACGTCGTCTCACCCAAAGTCATCCACACCACCCTTAGCGACTTCATGAACTTGGTGCAGCGCCTCACAGGCTACGCCGCCGCCTCCTCCTCCGGAGTAGGGGACCTCTCTCCGGCAGCATGATTGACTTTGATTGAGAAGACGAACCCTCGCCATAAGGACAAAGACGTCATTTCCAACGGTGGTGCTGATGTCTTCAACGACGAGAGTGGCTTCTTCAACATGGGAGATTTTCTCAGAGACACGGAGGTGGAGGATTAATAGGTTTAATAGGCTTCGTTGCTCTGGATAGATTAATAGGCTTTGTGGACACAACGTTTTCCGAAATGTTTCTTATCTTTTAGGATTTCCTTTTGTGTTGCAATCAAAATTGAAGAGAGAGAGAGAGAGGAAAAACATTTGATGTAGGCGGAGAGATTCTGCGGTGGTGGCTACGGAGGGGCAGTAGAGATGGGAGATTCGACGGTGGTGGCTACGGAGGCGGCGGCGGGGGACGCAACGGCGATAAAGTCTGCATGGAGGAAAGAGAGTGGTGATGGTTGGGCGAGAGGTTTTGTGCTCAGAGGGATGAATAAGACGATTGAATTTTTTATAATTCTTTTTCCATTTTTTATTATTCCATTTTTTTCATTTTTTATATTTTTTAATTTAAAATGTAATTGTGATGTGTATTATAGTGGGCCCCATTGTTTAATACACATGGCAGAAGATAATTAATTGAAAAATGCCACATCGCTAAATCATGCGCCACCTCAGCAATTTCAGCCCGATTAGGGGTGTCACATGTAAAAAACGTGCAATTTCAGCCCAAATAAGCAATTCGGGCTGAAATTGGGCAGTAATTGCTAAATTCGAAAATAGAAAGTTCTAAATTGCAAGCCCGAAAAAAAAAAGGCAAAATTGCCGGACCCCTTACTTAATGGACGAAAAAAGTAATAAACTCATAAATGTATATTTTAAAATTTTAGAATATTTTAAATAAAAAGAGTACATGTGCCCCGCAAAAAAAATAATGTTTATAAGTATAGATGGTTAAGAATGAGGTTACCACTAAAACAAATATTTGAAAATTAAATTAGTTGATTCCAAATTTATACACTTATTCTTTGTTGAAATATATATATATATATATATATATATATATGTGTGTGTGTGTGTGTGTGTGTGGGGTAGGGAGAACACATCATTTAAATTATGGTGATGAAGATTGATTCGAAATTTTATGAACCCACACCATGATTGAGCATATTAATTATGCGGATGACTTCTTACCCACGATGTATCTGCCAAATTAAATTAATTAAAGTACGTACATTATTTGTATTTTGTCATAGTATCTTTAATATTATTATATATACTAAAAGAGAAACCATAAATTGACACATGTCAATTTGTGGATCAATCTTTTCCTTCCTAAAATCAAACTAATCCTAACCATATATGTGTCTTAATTTAATTTATTTAACTGTGAAATTTTATAGTTACACTAATTTAGCTCTTAAATGAAACTTTTATTTCCTAAATATACTACTCTTCATTTATATATTTAATAATTTTTAATTTTTATATATATAAAAGTAGGACCACATGTGCCATATGTCAAGTTTATATGTTTTTTACATTAATTTCTTCTTTTTTATAGATTGAATCCATAATAATTTGAATTTTAAAACAAACTAATATGGCTAATTAATATATCAAATTTAACTAAAATTGTTAAAAAAGCACATGCTAGACTTCAAATACAAAAATTATTTACATATTTGAAACTTTTACGAATATGTGTTTTAAAATAAATATTAATTATATTCCTTATATATTTAAACAATTAAATAAGATATTAATTTGGTATTATCATATTTAGTGCTAAATTAAGCGATGTGTATTGCACAAAACCATAAATCTATTTTTTGCAACAACGTATTATTGCAAAAATTGATAATATAAATTGTTGATAAGTTGTCGTAAAAAGCAGTTAAAAAAATTTATTTGCGATAACATCATGATGTCGTGAACAGATTATTACTTAGCAACATAATGTTGTTGTAAAATATTTATGCGGCAATTATCAATGTTTTTGCGACGCTAACGAGTTTTTTTTTTTTTTTTTTGTCTTAAGTGGAAAATAGATTTAATTAAGGATTTTGTGTGAGTAGATCGAAATTAATTTTGATTGTGAAAGCTCAATCTCGTTTCCATTGATACGAGTTAATGTAAATGACATCTAAAAGAACAAGTCTGGCTAAGCTAGTCTACCCAAATGGGAGAATATGACCAACAAATTTATGTTCTTGAGAAGAAAGTGTTACATACAATCTCTCTTCTTTTTGATCGCATTTCCATTTTATGGCAAGCTATATGTACTTTTTTTTTTCTCATATTTAGACGAAATTTATGGGAAAAAATGGCTAATCAAAATTGAACCCGATATTTATTTTGGCTTAATTATTTGCCAGTTCAATACTTTACCAACTTGCAAAGTGTCATACTTTCATTTAATTTTATCTTTATTGTTTATTTACTTGACAAGAGAGACTATAAATGCAGAGCATTAATATTAAGCGGCGTGAATCTAACTCTAGGTTTGAATGCTCAGAATTGAAAACTGATATTGATGATAACTCCAACAAACTATATAACACTAGTTCGAATCTTTAATTATTTCTCAATAAGAATTCAAAACTTGGTATTGATGATAACTCCAACAAACTATATACGGAGTTATTCTTATATAGAGTTTTACAAAAAAAAAAAAAATTCGCATAAAAAATAATATAAATATAAAAATAACATATACATTGTATATTATCTATCTCACAAGTTCATGTAACTAATTTAATAGTACAAGAGGGATCACATGCAAGCGAGCTATTGAGCACTCGCAAATTGAAGGATCAAGTATCGATCTATAAAATTAAGTCGATGTCACAATCGACTATAGATAAATATTTTAAGTCATCTTAAAAATGTTATTGATTTTGATAAACAAAAATATAATTAATAAATATTTTTATAATATATTAATCATTTATTCCTATATAGAGGTATAAATCCTTAAGACAAGACTTGAAAAATGTATGACTTATGACAATGTGGAGTTTATTCTTATTTATAACTAGTCTCAAGTTGGGACTTGAACTTTTTATTACTATAGAGAGTTTATTCCTATATGGAGTATTACTATAGAGAGTTTTTACTGTAACACTAGCTCGAGTCTTTACTTCTTAATGAGAATTCAATACTTGGTATTGACTAGTGATGATAACTCCAACAAACTATATATATATAACACTAGCTTGAGTCTTTGCTTCTCAAATCGAAATGGTTCTGTTTGGACAGATGAAATTGAAATAAATGATTTAAAGTGAATGATGTTTGAATTTATTCAAATCGGGATGTATTAAAATTAACCCACTATTGCTAAAAAAATTAGTTCAATTTAAAAGTAATGAATTTTAAATTTATATCTATAGAAATACCATCAATATGTTAATAATATGAATTTCAAATCACTTCATCCAAACACCTCCTTATATTTTTTTTATTCTTACAATTTTATTTAACGTTTTTGTGTACTCCCTCAGTTTTAAAATAAATATCATTATGGAATCTAAATTTTGTTTCAATTTAAATGTCGTTTTAGGCTTTTATGCAATTTTATTTCCAAATTATCCCTCCTATTATTATTATTATTATTATTATTATTATTATTATTATTTACCTAAAATTTAGGGATTTAATAGGATACTTTTTATGGGATTAATTTGATTCTATTTCCAAATTTTGAATTCTAAATTCTTTGATCGGTAAATGGTACATTTATCTAATTTTTATATTTCTTAATTTGATAAAAACTGTAAAATAATACTTATTTCGAAACGGATGAAATATCATTTTACTGAAAGGAAATGGAGGGGACCATTTAGGATAAACCAATATTCTGCAAATATGATAAGGAGCACATGAAATCTTCGACGAAGATAAAACAATATTATTAGACAATAATAGTACATACATGTACAAAAGTCAAATATACTATTATTTTTCATTTATTTTCTGACATATAACAATGATAAAGTTGCAACTTGCCAAGCCCATATGCATCTACTTAGAGATCTTAATGTAGCCCACATGAGAAGGGTTTAAAACCTTAACCAAAGTTCCAAGCCCACTCACTACCAAACATTTGGAAGACTCGGCCCTATAAAAGAGGCCCAAACACTTACAATCTTTGCTACATTTATCCTTACACTGGCCCAATGTCATGGGCCCAATCCCTTCATTATATTCACTAGTGAAATGCTCAACTCCATCAACTTTGTAGTAGTCCACATTTAGGGCACCCTTGCACGGTGGCAATGGTGGTGGCACGCAACCTTTGCTCCACCCTAACAACCCTAGCCGGGTCGGGCACGCCACGCATTGATCCTCGTCGCAAACTCCTAATGATCCACACCTATTAGGCAACTTGCACTCACTTGCTTGGCCATCATCTCTATCAAAGAGCACATATGTGACTTCCCATGCACCCCAATCGACATTTTCGTCGTAAGTGTACATTCTTAGGTTACCATCAATGTCAACTCGAAGCATTGTGTACGTGCTGTTGTACTTGGGCCTGGACAATATGCTGGTCCCAAAAGAGTCTGAATTGCTTAAATTGAACTTGAACCCGAGCTCAAACGCGTAATTATCATCATACTCAGATGCACAATAGAAATCTAGGTAAGCCAAGGCCCCTTTGCCATTGCCAAATTCAAATGATTTGTAGTAAAGTAGAGGATTTTGTTCATTCTTGGTTTGGTAGTACATGGCCCAATATCTTTGCTCCATGACAAAGCTATAAGGCCCATTAAGAGGTTCCGCGATGGACTTTCGGCTAATGAGCCGAGTTGGGCCACCATGGGCCTTTAAGGTCTGGCCCACTAAGAGTGTGTCTGTTGGATGATCAAAACTTTGCCATACAAATCCACCCTTGCTATCATAGAGTACCAAATTACCATTTGGAAGCATTTCTAGACCAACCACACCCTTGTTGGCCGTGTTGGTCTGCCACGTCACCGAGCCATCGACATCGGCTAAGACCAAGTTCCCGTCTCTACCGAAGGTCAGCGTTGCATTTTCGCGCACCGGCTTGCCACGATTGGCATCCCAAACCCACCTCATGATGGATTCGGATCTTCGATGCCCCATTCGCAATCCAAGGATGAAGGCATTAGGAGTGGAGTTGTAGAAACAAAGTGTAAATGGAAAATTACCAATACTTAAAACGCGATAGTTGGCTAAGTACTCAACAGTGTATTCGCCAAACTCACCTTGATTAACATATTTAAATGTTTTCGAAGGTGGAACAATGGCTTGAGAAAAGATGGAGAAAGTGAGGAATATGATGAGAAATGTAAGATAAGAAGATGACATTTTTCCTAGTGAATGCAACTCTTTGAAATGAAGAGTCCTATATATAGCAAAATTCATATCCAAAACTATGGATTTGCCAAAGAAATGATCCAAGCCTCTATCCATTTCTTCATGGACAGTTGTATTCAATTGTATTTGTATATTGATGGTTTACTTTGACAATATCTTTGACAATTTGTACTTTATTGGCTCCAAGTGACTATATTAAATGAAAATTTCTTTTGGCAAAGTTGAACAAGGCCCATAGTTAATGCAATCGGTTTTCCAGCTGTGATTTAGGGATAATAAAGGATCTTGCATAATAAACTATCATTCTCTCAAAAATATTCTTCTACCTATTGTGGACAAACATTATTGTGTTCATCATTAATTTATAAATACATTAATATATCATATATTTGTACGTTGTGATTGTCAAGATAAAATTATGTCTGATCAAAAGTAAATGAGGAAAAGTGGTTCTAGTTGACCCGTCTGATTTTCTACACTGCAAATAACAAATTGTTTTCATTTCGATATTATTAATACGTAAAATAATATTATTGAGCATTATAAGTTTATTTATCACTTGACATGTAACAAATATTTCATTTTAATTCATATTCACACACTTTTACGTTTATAGATAATACGAAATTAGAACTTTTGAAATCAGATTTATCGTTAATGAAACCAAAATGTATATATCCAATTGAAAATATATATGTGCAACTAATCATGACTAAATTGGCAGTTTAATTTTTTCGTCCAAATATTGATTAAATCTTGGAGATTTATAATTTTTTTCATAATTTTACTAAATTTAATTTGTCCATTTCTTTTCTAGTTCATTCTCCTAAAAATTCCATAGATAAGAAAAAAGATGGAGAAAGCAAAAGAGCACAAAATCCAGGATTCCTGGGAAACAAAAGCTAGTAAAAAGCACAGAGAGAGACGAATAATTTTCTTTTATTTTTTTTATTAATAATTCAAAAATCATAGCCCAGTGATAAAATAAAATAATAAAAAGGACCATTAAACTTAAATTCTTATTTATTTAATGTTATATAATTTTTTTTATTTTACCTGTCATATTTTTTTTAGCCATCTTAAAACAAGTTACTTGTTAATGACTATATGTATACTCGGTGTATAATTCGGATCCTCATGAGGTTGATTAATTTAATTGACTAGCAAAACAATCATTTAAACAAGATAGGGTAGTAAATATAACCCTATATTTATAATTCTCAAATGCTTGAATGAAATCAATACAATAAGGTAACGTGAAGACTCCAAAGCAGTCCTCATGAATATAGTTGAGTTGGTAAGACTTGTGATCATATGAGGAGAAATTCTTCAATAATACAGATTCAAATCTCGCGTGGAACAGATTTTATCGAAAATATTGTGAAAGTTTGTTTTGAGATTTGGATCATGTTGGCTATCTCTCTCACATGTGCATACCACTCGAACATATCTCTTGATTTATGTCTCATCATTTGACTAAAAAACCTAATTGAATTAATGATTTTATCATATTTAGATGCAAACACATCTCCCAAGTATCAAAGGCTAAATTGGGTTTTTTTGAGTTATGAGGTAATTAATTGCAGTGGTCCTGCAATTAATATAGGGATAACATAAACTAAGAATTAAAAAATAAAACAAAAAATTTGGGAGTTGGTGAAATTAATGACAAGATTCGAAACTGCTAAATTAAGTTAAAAACCTCCAAAACCAAACAGTCCAAAGTCAACTCCACTGATAGGCACACTGATTCTGTCTCAAATATAGTATTTTATTTCTTTAACAATAAATTCACAAATTAAATTGCAATTATATATTTAGATCTGGCAATCTAGGACATGTGTGTCTGCAAGCAAACGAGGGGAAAGAGAACAAGATCTGATCCAGTCTTTCTGAAGTTGATAGTTAATCAATTATTTAAATTGGGCAGAGATTGTGATTATAGACAAAGATTTGAAAATTAAACAAATTGGATGATTCATGTGATTCTTTATCTTCTAGTATTACATTATTTTTACTTCATCTAAGTAGTTAATAGTTGAGGCAGTAGCTTATAGAGACAATAAGAAATGAGTGAATCAGATAATGGAAACATTTGTTTCAATTATGACAAGTTTATCAAATCAAGAAAAAAAAAACCCAAAAAATAAACTAATGAGTCTCGTTTTTTTTTTCATGTGTTTTAGAATTTAGATATTGTTTGAGAAAATTATTATTTTTAGTCACCTCACATAATTAAGTGACCGTCAAATTCATCAAGATTGCTTTTAAAAATTGCTAAAGAAAAAGTTATGAATTTATAAATCCACTTCAAGATCTTTTAATGCCAAAAAATAGTGATATCTATCGAACGAGTCAAGCTCTATTATCATTATAGGCTAACCGAATATCCAAATTGAAAAGTTTCAATTTAAATAAACTCGTATAATTGACCTATTTAGCATGTCAGATCATATGATCTATTTAACATTTCTAGGCATATATGAACTTAAATACCATGAAAACAGATTACGAAACATGTATATATTTGATCAAAATTTAAGTGAATTATTATTTTTATTCAACTCATATTATTCTTAAATATATAGTCATGAAATAGCTCAAACATTTTCAATATCCTTATTGTCATCCTTAAATTAGAGCTTGAAGTAAATTTCATATCAAGATTGAAAGAACCCCATGCAAAATGAATAATTCAAATTGGAAAATTGAAAAAGAAAATAATAACTAAACCTAAAAAATAAATTAAAAAAAAAAGTACACGCCCAATATGCTATTTGCAATAATTGGCCTGCTCAGGTTTGGCTGGCCAATCCAGACCCAAAAAGGAAAAATAAATTCCTTCCTTTTTCCCCCTATTTATTATCATGCTTATTATCATTATTAGTAATAAAGTAAGTACCACTCAAAAAAAAGTATATACATAGATATTTATATATTTTTTCCCAAATACCAAATAAGATCAATTTAATTTACAGTTTAAATTGATAGTCATGGACTGAAACCACGTAATTGTGGCACTAAATTTTTGTAGGAGTGAAATTTTCGTGAAATCATCTCACAATTTTTTTCGTAAGACACAATTCATACAATTCACAACACACAATTCACATGAGTATATCTCACACAAAATGTATCCATAAAACCTTCTCATATTTGTTTTGTGAATTTTTAAATAGTACATAGAATATAAAAAGTGGAATCAATTTAAACTAGTCGTTAAAATTATATAATTTTAGTAATTGAATTTTTGCTTTAAATAAACAGCGCCGTGACGAACCTTTCACGGTGAAATTAAATGAATTTCCGAAAATGCCGAAATGAAATGGAAACCACACCTACTCTGCAAGGCCACCAGCATGGGCAATTTGGTCATCTTATCTAATTAAGGTCAATCCTTTCATATCGTCAAGGCTATTTCGGTCATTTCGCAGCCACTGGTTATCACACAGTGCGCCCCCACACCTCTGGAATGGCTTGCAGAGTTGGCAATGTCGTCTTCCCTCTCTCTCTCTCTCTCTCTCTCTCTCTCACTCTATCTGAGATACACAAACTGCAGTCATAAATAGATAACGCTTTCTCTCTCTAAGTTTTACACTCTAGGCTAGGCAGTTAAGCGGCAGTAATCACCTACCTAATTGTTTCTCTCTCTAGCTTGGTAAGCTCTCTCTCTCTCTCTCTCTCTCTCTCTCTCTCTCTCTCATCATTCCTGCATTTAATTTACCTGTACTCATTTGGCATTTATTTTGTTTGTGCGGTTGAAGTTTGGTCTCAAGCTCCTGGGCAGAGAATTTTTTTAGTCTATTGGAATTCCTTTTGCTGCTGTGCTCGTGTAGCGAAGCAATGCCGTTGGTGAGAGTGGAGGTGAGAAATGAGTACGCGCTTGGAGCGCCGGAGTTGTACAGAGAGGCGAAAAAGGAAGATCCGAAGGAGATTCTGGAAGGAGTTGCCGTCGCCGGCCTCGTCGGAGTCTTACGCCAGCTTGGCGATCTCGCTGAGTGAGTTTCCTTTTCTATTTTTCTTTTTTTTTTTTTCCGAAATTGTTTGTTTATTTCATTAAACCAATTTTTTGATGTGCTTTGTTGGCGGTGGTTTGAGTTGTCCAATTTGGGAAATTTGATTTCTTCCAGTTCAAAAAATTTGTAGTGATTCCACTAATGTCAGTTGAATGTGGAAACGAATTAATTTTTCATTTCCTTTAGTATGTTTTACTATCATGGTGATAAAGGTGTTGAAGTTGGAAAGTTAGGTTGCAAATTAGTGTGCAATGAGATCGAAAATTGATAAGACATTTTTGTATGAAATTAGGTATGTATCTGTGTCTGGATTTACTAAAACCCTAAAGAAATGATGGAAAGGATAGGGAGTTAACGGCTCATATTTCATAGAACGCAGGTGATTGTGAAAAATATTTAAATTTATGAATGTGAATTCATTCGGAAGTATATGTGGTGTGCTGTTTTCTGTGATGTTCATAATCAAGAGTTTCAGAAATTGTAAACTGAAATAGCATCTTTGGATGTGGTAGATTTGCAGCAGAAGTTTTTCATGGGTTGCAGGAAGAAGTGACACTAACATCTTCTAGAAGCCATAAATTGATGGCTCGTGTTCAACGGATTGAAGCTGCACTTTCCCCGCTTGAGAAGGCTTTACTGGCACAAAGGAGTCACTTGCACTTTGCATATACAGCTGGTACTCCCAAGATCCTAGCTTTGACATTTTCTTGAGTCTAGGTTCTGTAATTGATTTAGACAAAATACATGTCTGCCCCTCCACAGCATACATTCTTAGTTGCCTCGGCAGTTTTGTAATTTAGAGGCGTATGAACTGTTACTCTTTCTAAGGAATTACTATGCTGTCTTTTCTTCATGATGAAATTTTTTGTTTTCAGGTTTCAATTGGCACACACGAATCCGAAGTGAACAAAATCATTTTATATACAGTGACTTGCCTCAATTCATCATGGATGCTTATGAAGATGGTCGTCGCCCTCCATCTTTGCACCTGCTTGATAAGTATGACCAACTACAGAAAATTTGTATCCTGATTCCCATTCTTGGCCATGCAAATAAGTCTTTGTCTATTCTTTATAGGTTTGATCCTGGTGGCCCTGGATCTTGCTTAAAAAGGTATTCTGATCCAACTCTCTTTAAGAGAGCATCAGAGGCATCTGGTGAAGCTAGTACGGATATAATTCTAAAAGATAAGAAGGGTCGAAAGATTAAGGTAATATGCTTTAAAACATCTCATAAAAGGCATGTGCTATGTGAGAACATGATGTATCTGATGTATATCTTTAAAACTTGCAGTAATTAATTGATTCCTCCATTGGTAGGTCTTGTTTAGTTGCCGCATCAGCAGTACCTAGATACCCTTGAACCATGTCTGCAGTTACGTTATAAATATAGTTCGTAATTGATCTGGTTCATAAATTATGAAGTACACAAAATATGCTTGAAGTCTTTAAATTCATTTTGTGGCTATAATAGATAAAATAATGGAAACAGAGAGTGCGCTGTAATTAAATTTATTCTACTCCATGAATGGTATAATGTACTCATGTCCAAGTAGGATAAGCAGGATAGCATTTTTTCTGGTCAAATTGATTTAATAGGAATGATGGAAACAGAGTGTTTGCTGTAATAAATCTACTCCATGGAAGGTTAAAATAAAGTGCATGATAGCATTTTGTCTGGTCAAATTGATTTGATAGATCCCCTTCTAGAAGTGAGCTAGGGAAGATCTATAGAAGTATACTCTTTTCTCAGTATTTTCTATTATTGATTTTCTTAAGCTTTCTTGTTTACATTAAAGTTCTCTCGGGTACCCTGATAAGAAAAAAGAACTATGCATGCTTGACCATACAGAAAAAGAGAACTTGCAACTGGGTAGGCTTGTTAAAGACAACCAGTATTGGAAACTTTTACTTTCTAATGAGTATCACATCAATCATAATGACAATGTTTGTTATGGGGTGTGCAGTTTAATAGCTAAGTGATGTTAGATGACCCCTCTATCTGGGAAATGAAAGCACCATTGGGTCCAGTGCACTCAGCTGAATGATAATTCACATGAATCACATCTAATCTAAAAATTTGCATAACTGCTCCATTCCACTAACTTCTCTTGGGTTTACCTTTCTTTCCACGTGAAGTAGTGAGAGAATGGTTGATTACCTTTTATTGTTATCTCACCAAATGAAAAGAAATGGAAGAGCCCATAATACAAAATACTATGTTATGTTGTTTTATTTTTCTCCTTTTCATATTGTTGCTTATCTATCTATGTTGCTGAGATGTACTGAACCTTGAGCAGAAAAGAAGGTCATGGCCCAGGAATGGAAAAGTATCACGAGATGCATCATTTTCTTATAACAGTGGCAGGTAAATGCTTTGTATGTTCATATCCTGAGTTGAAATGGGTAACGAGAAGTAAGGGCAGGGAAACAGTGGTGAAAGTTTGAAATGAATATATGATATATAAAAAATGAATGTCTATAGTCATCCATGATAAGGGCTAAATTTGTGATGCTTGTACATTACAGAGTTCATTTCACTCCGCTGAATATTGGTGGGCATACTTCCCCTTCTCAAACAGCATCCACATATGATGCTACTCTAAGATCAGATCTGGGTGAGCAATCAAATTTAAATTTGAGAAATGAGTCAGGTTACATTGAAGGCAGTTTCCGTCCAAGTTACTCAGTTGAACCTGAAGAACAAGAGTCTAGAGAATCCATTTCTTCTCCAGTAAAGAGGCATGAAAGTGATTTCCTAGATTACAATTTCCTTTTCGGAAAAATAACGGATGTGCATGATGATATTCACATAAATATATCACAAGAGCAAGCTGGATATAGTTCACCATCTGTCGCTATGGATGAAAAGAGAGAAACACCTGAACCTATTAATATGTCACCAGGGCATGCTGGATGTAGTTCATCTTCAGTCAATTGGGATGAAAGGATAGAAACACTTGAGCCTAATACACAAGATTCTGATAATGATGGCATGTCACCAGAGGATAGTGATAATATACCAAGAGAATCAATTTCTCTTAAATTGGACCTTGAAACTCTCGATGGTAATGATCCTGATTTTAAAACTTTTGAAAAAGTGGATGTACAGCCTTGTAATCAAGTAGGCCAGGACCCAGAATCTGGTGATGTCCATCTTGATGACATTGAAAGTGAAACTGATCACTTTATGGATGCACTTAATACCATTGAGTCAGAGAGTGAAACTGATATGGACTTCAAAAAGAAACAAGAAACAGAGCATCACTCGAAGTTGGAGGAAAAAGGAGTAGATGATGGAGTATTTGAGCCCACAAGGCATAATTCAGAATGCCGATCTACAAGTTCTGAATCTAATGTTGTGGCCAGCTGTCTTTTGATTAATGGTAGTGGGCATAGTCCCATGTCAATGTCTCCAAAATCCCCTAATGCAACAAACTGTTTAATTAGTGAAGTTGTAGCCAAGGATGAAGCTAACTCAGTCCCCCTATTGGACAAGGATTTACAATCATCTCAAATGGCTGAATATTCAGCGAGTCCAATTGGTCCACAAAGCATTGATTCTCATGACAATGCTAATGCTAATGCTGGAAAATGTGTAAAATCTGTTTCATCCACTACATCATCTAACTTCGGAGGCTGTGGGCCAGTAATACCAAGTACTGATACTCACAAACAGGCACCAGAAACTTCTAATGCCACTTCAGTTTCATTCTGGACAAATGGTGGCTTGCTAGGTCTCCAGCCGTCAAAACCGCCTGATTTCAGTTTAAAGAATGCTCTTCCTCAAAATCCTGAGTATAAGAATGATGGAAAAATTAGTTCGTCAATTCAGAATGTTATTCTAAGTGAAAAAGATTCAGGGAAACCAGATCGAACAGAGAACTTAAAAAGTATTGAAGAGGGTATTGATGATTCAGAGTGTCATGAATACCAAGAAACTGGTGTGTCATTTAGAAAGGCATCTTGGAAAATTTCACCTGCTGATTTAGACATCAATCTCGGAAAATTGGTTAGTTCACTTAATCAAAATAATGTCAATTCTACTGGGTCAAGTATAGGAGCATATGGAAGTTTTCTGCCTGTCAATTCGGCGCTTCTAGCTGACAGGAAGCATCAAGAGAATACCAGAAGTTCATCACAAATGTTTGACCTTAGCAGTAGATTGCTTTCTGCTGGATCTAACAAAAAGCTATTGCCTGGCGGGGTTGAAAACACCTACCCTGATGGATATAAAAATGCTAATGCGTTTGAGCAGAAAAATGGTCCAAGTGTTGGGCATCGAACATTTTCTGGACGAAGTAAAGATCTCTTTGGTGGTGAATCTCCTCTATTATCCCCTTCTTCATCACCTCCTCTTCAGCACATGAAAATATCATTCCAACCAATAGATGGTTTTGAGAGTTCAAAGTTGAAATTGAAATTCCCCGATCGGAACATTAATAATGAAAGTAGCATTGATATTTTTCCTTCATTTCAGTTGGTCCCAGAGATGTCCATTGGTCGGTATAATGTTGGTTCAGAATCAGATGCTGACACATTCTATAGATCATCACCTTCGTTATCAGATGATTGTCATAGCAATCGGTCCGAATCAAACTCTGAGCACTGGGAGTCAAGTGAATCTCCCACTAGCAAGGACCATGATTTATATGATTCCCTCCGCAGAATCTCTTTAACCGAATCTGCTTCAACACTTCCAGAAAATGGGAGGACTGACCAAGAAGATATCCATGACAACTTAGGACTTCAATTTCCTTTATTTGAAAACGGGGTGCAAAAGTCTGAATCTTTTCGTTCATCTGATCTTCAAAGTTTAAGTACCAGAAGTCACTCATTCAGAAAGGAGCTAAGAAATGATACAATCTCGAAGGATCGTTTAGATCCTCAACTTGTGACTACTCCTGTTCCACCAGATATGACACCCCATCTGAATGCTACAGAGGAGAAATATGGGGCAACCCCTGAAGGCTCTTATTATGCAGCTGATCTTACACGTTCAGCATCAACCATTTCTCAGCCTAAACCAGCCCCCTTCAGTGAAGATCAAATTGATACTACAAATGTGCAGAAAAGCAAGGTCTCATACCTCTTTCCTTTACCTTTTTGTGGGTGTTTTCACTTAGTTACTTATATGCAAGCTGTCTATATGCTCAGCAGTCCAGCTCACAGAAGTCAAATGGACATAGGGAAGCTAGCCAGAGCAAGAGCATAGATGAAACCGACTTTCTACACCAAATTAGATCGAAAGTAAGTTGCTGCTCACCATCAAAATTTTAATGCCATAACTTCTTTTAAATTTGACTTGTATGTGAATTATAGAGCCTTGCATGTGGATTTTGGATAGAGATAAGCAGCCATGTGATAGTTGCATTTCATTTATACCTTGTGGGCCTGCTTTGCTTGTTAACCACTCTGTTTACCTAAAATGTACACCAACAATTCAGTCAACTAGTCGTGTATTGTGATTGTCTGTTTGTTCCATTTGAATCTTTATTGCACTCCAACATTTATGAGTCTGCTAAAATTGGACCTTATCTTTTAAAAATGTACACCTTAGCATCGTATATTTATAGTTTCTCATTCTGCCAATGCTGGTAAACTGTATTTCTAGCTCTCATTATATTCATGTTCACTTGTCTCATCATATGATGTGATTCTATCTTTTTCAAAAAGTATCGCATAATTAGATGACAAGGCCCAACTGTACCATAATAACTCGAGAGCCTGCTGTGTAGTTTTTTCACTCTGTTGCTCTCGACACTGACTTTTGCTTCCACCTTTTTCTTTCTATGGACTCAGTCTTTCAGCCTGCGACCGATTGGGACTACAAAACCAACTGCACCATCAGGGGCATCAACCACTGTACAAGTCACTGCAATTCTTCAGAAGGCCAACGCAATTCGCCAGGTCTCTCTCTCTCTCTCTCTCTCTCTCTCTCTCTCTCTCTCTCTCTCAGTAGGCTCAAGTATTCACACTGTCAGTTTTTTTCCCATTTAGGCTGTTGGAAGTGATGGCGAAGATGATGGAACTTGGAGTGACACCTAAATTATCTTTGAAGTCGAATTCGGAGTAAATATTTGTGAATATATTCTGCTTGTGTAATTAATGTGTAGGTCCTTTTTTTTTTGTATCATAACAATGTTGGTTCTGTTGTAGTTCTAATGATGTAGTGAAAATTAGTGAATATATCTGAGGCGGCTTTTTTTTCTCTGAGCATTTGTCTATCCCTATGGAACAAGTTTTAACGGCCCGGATCTTTTACTCTTGATCGTATTTCAATCTCGTATTTCGTTTCGGTTCGTATGTGTACATATAATATGCTATCATAATTTCTACGTGGCATGCATATTGGTTGACAATGAAGGTTTATTACAGGATGTTAAAAGCCCATTTATTTTCGATTTTCATTGCTATTTCCAAAGAAAAGGTTGTGATTGAAGTTTATTCCGAAATTTGGGATTAAAATCCTTTAATTTTAACATAACAAAGTCAGGTGTAGTAGCATATCCATTAACGAGGTGCTAATGAACAGAAATGAAAATATATAACTAAAAATTCTTGAATTTTGAGATGAGATCTTTTCACTTTATGATCAAAATGACACAAATTGCTATTAATTTGTTGAGTTTGACGCATAATATAGTGTACAAGTACAACTAAGAATCTTGTCACTAACAAAGTTGCTGTGTCACCTCCACAGACAGACTGGATAATAAGATAATTAATCAGCATTAATAAAATAATTAAGCAGCAAAAGGATAATGCCACAGTAGGATGCATGCATCTATTTGACAATTAAATCTAGTGAAGGATTATTGTTAGAGGCATACCAACTTGTAATTCACAGCCATAAATTGTGGGTAGTGAGATTTTGACGATTTGACTTATTGATTGATGTTGGTGATACGATTTCATATAAATTTGTGTATTAAATCTATATTATATCTTTTCCCCAAAAGAAAATATTATTTGCTAGAGTTAACCATTCAATTTCTTGATAAAGTTTTATTTCAAATGAAGGATTTGGAGTTAAACAAAGAATTTGTTTAGTGAATTCCAAATGAATCCATTACAAAATTATACACACATTCAAAAGAGTTCAGTAAAATTTTTACTATAAATTTTGAATACTCAATATGTGGTTAATAGATTCGGAATTGACCATCTTAAGAAATTAAACGCGTAAAACGATCTTACAATAATCATATATTGTAACTTTAACTCTACTCACACATATTATTATTATTATTATTATTATTATATGTACATAATTAAATCTTTCACTCTAATATAAGCAATTAATTTTGTTTTCTCTAACATTCCAATTCTTGACAGTTTCTAGAAGTGTCCAGCTTGCAATAACAAGGATAAATTATATTTTTAATAATAAAAAATTAAAGACGGGGGCCTTTCATTTATTCTCTTTATGTTAACTAAAGCAAGAAGAATATTAGCTACATAAGCAAGCAGCATAATAATTCAAACTTTCTTTGTTAAAATAATAATAATAAAAATAATTCAACTTTTCACACACTGTCAGTATGCTTCAAATCTGCAATTTAATAATCAGAATGGAATAAGATATTTTCCTGGGTACATTCATTTAAGCGCCTCCTTTTTTGCCAATGCCACTCATGCTACAAGCTTAAAGACTAAGTTGCCCCTCTAATGACCACCATATAGTTAATAATTTTGTTATTCATCAAATAACTAGAAGATTTCTAGTTTCAACCAAAAGATCCAAAACACACATAATAAATATTGAATTGTGGAGAAATAAAAGCCACACTTAATTAGTTTGAGATAATAACAAGTGCTATATCTAAGTTTAAATATTTAAAACAACAGAAAAATTTATATATAGATCAACTGAATTTCTATTTTATGGGTCATGAATCATAAGATGATTCATAATAGATTCGTGAGACGGTTTTAAAGAATCGTACTCTTAAAATCAACAATGAATATATCTTCTATGTTACTAAGATTTTCTAGTGGTTGATAAGGGATAATTACGTGGTTACATATCAAAAATTGCTCAAGGAACACCCAATTAACAAAAAAGGACTACTTTAGGACTTAACCATATAAAAGATTGGATCTTGTCTTTTCTTTTTTGTCCTTTTTTTTTTTAATAATAAACTTTGGCATTTAAAGAGAGGCTAAAGATCCAAAGAAAAAAGTGCATAACTTTCCAACTAAACCATGAAAATTGATGTTTCTTGAGTTTTTAGAGTGAGAGAGAAAGGTATTGGAAAATGGAAATGTCTTTGCTTTACATTTTTAGTCTTAAAAAGGCAACTTTATTAAAGTAAGTAATCTCTTAATAAAATTGAAGGTCATCCGTTTCCACAGACCTAATTTGTCATGATATATATATATATATATATATATATATATATATATATATATATATATATATATATATAAAATTGAACAAAATTTTAGATTGAAAACCATCCGAGCCATGCAGGCATGCCCAATGATAACACTAAAATTTCCCGTGAATGAAAAAGAAAAGCAATAAATACAAGGTACATTTTTTGGACTTTTTTTCATATGAATTAAGACTTAGAAGAGTTTTTGGAAAAATCAATTAAATTAATCAATTTCATACTATAAATATTTAATGAATATTATATTCTCTAATATACAATCTGATTTATGTTTAATGCTTTTTATATTTTAATTAGAACTAAAAAGATTAAATCAAACAGAGATATATATTAACAAATGAGCTATATATACATAGAGAAAGTAGATTAGATTAGATATATGAGACATATATCAAGAAATTAAAGGAAAACAAACCTATATATATATATATATACACACACGTAAGAACATCAATTACGGCAAAGATCCAAACCTTAGAAAAGGAAGAAAGCTTGCGTAAAAGTTTGAGGGTTTCTAATATATGCAACTTTATTATCAAAAGAAATACTTAAAAGAATCTTATTTCATGTGTATATGCGTGTTTACTTATATGTATTTATAACATTCTTTTTGGTTTGTTTGGAGGACACTTATATTTTTGTAATTTGGTTTTGAAAACTAGATGTTATATCTAAATTTGACCAAGTTTTATAGGAATTAAACGTTGAAGGATTATTGTATATATTTCAAGTAGATAATTGTAGTGTATTTAACCTCTCAAGTATTAATTCTTCTTGAGGCTAATTTAAATAAAAATTGTATAATTAAATATGAATTAATAAAATGTGGTATCGTTGCCGGAGGTAGAAAAGTAGGTAAAATCTCTGATACCGGAAGCAACTACGGAAAGTCGTTGTCACTGGACGCAACTTTGTCAAATGGTATATATCCCCATATTTCTTATTTTATTTTGTTTTTATTTAAAACAAAGCCGCAATCAAAGTATGCGACTCTATCAATTTTTTTGTTTTTTTTAATATCATTTGGTAAAGTCACGCTCGGTGGCAGTGACTTTGCTTACTTTTCTAACTCCAACAACGATACCACACTTTATTAATTCATATTTAATTATACAATTTTTATTTAAATTAGCCTATTCTTGAGATAGAAATTAATACATAAAGTTGGCGGTTGTGTGAGACTATTGTGTTGAAATTTGGGGATACGAAGATTCTAAATAATTTAATGCATATTTCATATTGATCCTTTATTAATATTGATTTCATTAAATCGTATATGGAACACATGATGTGCATATCAAATGATATGCACAATTTTTAAAATTGTTAACTACCCATTGAATTTTTTTCAATTTTTAGCGTTAAAATACGATTTTATAGTAAGTTAGCCCCAAGGTCAATTAGCCCCCAATATATTTTAATGATTTTATAGTACGTTAGCCCCAATATGATATGTCTAGCTCCATCCCTGCACAATAATAAGTTATTGTGTAACTGCTGGCTTAGCTGGACCCGACCTTTTTCCTATAATTTAATTTAATATTTTATATTATCATTGTACATTATATTTTAAACAATGAAATTATAGTGTATATATGGATTATATTACTTGATAAAAATATTATACAAAATAAAAAGTAATTAATAAATAGTACGATACATTGGAGAGCCATATAATTCGTTCGAAAATCGAATTTCTCGAACTATATATATAATGAATTTATGAATGTGACACGACAGCAAATGTATTATATGCAATACCAATAATGGATATTGTGAGTATTTATGTATAATGCATGTGGGGTTATATCTGTAATTATGTGATGTTTCAATACACTCAATACGTACAGTGCCATGGATAGAAACAAAATAATTAATAATAACAATAATAAATAAATAAATAAAATAAATTAAGAAAGCCGGCCTGCAGTAGAATTTATGGTTCGTTGACTTAGAAATATACGAAGATTAAAAAAAAAATTAGTAAACGTTTTTTTAAGGTTAATCATGTCATATTTTATTATCATACATGACTAATTATTATTCCTCATATTTTCTGTAGAACTTCATTTAATTAATTCATGTGTATATAATAACTATATTAGTTTTACAAGTATAGGGACATATTTATTTATTTAATATTATTATGTGTGTATATATATATTGTTTGTTAATATGATTGTACACATGACCTTGACTACAATAATTACATTTTGGTACGATCACATTGTTTCATCATAATAAACGATTGACGTGTAATATACAACATATAATTTTTTTTTGTTTTTTTGTTTAGAGCTTCGTTGTTAAGAATTAAAAGCGCATGAGAATGATATGTCAACACAAAAAGATAATCTTTGTAATAAAAAAAAGAAAAAAACAAGGAAATGGATAATAATGTAATTAAATGAAATCAAAAGACCTTTTTAGCTTTATCTCTTTAATCTTTATCTTTATGCTCTTACTTTTGAACACTTTGTACTCAACCTTCGTGGCATATGGGACCCACTAACTCAACAAGATAGTGACGTGGACAAAAAGTTCCGCATCAACTTTCCAATCCACCCCACCTTCTTTTGCTCCTGGCGGCACTCTCTCTCTCTCTCTCTCTTAATCTCATTTATATATTTTATTTTAGCACCTATTTTGAATTTTAATTTTTATAGTAATATTATATTTTAGTAAGTAGTTCCATATTATTGATCGATGCATACATGTTATGAGCTGGTGTAAATTGTTATTCTACGTGTATTTATTCGAAATTAATTGAATTAGATGGATACATCTTTCAAAGTTAGGTAGGTATAGCTAAACACCCAGTTTACTAAAAAATACAGAATAAATTCCCATGAAACCCCATCCAATAAAAAAAAAAAAATATATATATATATATATATATATATATATTATTGGTAGTTTATAATACATAGGGTGTATTATAAATAGGTCGGGTATTTTATTGTAGTAACTACAAGATGTATTAGATAATTTTCACTTTGTGGGTTGGACATTTTTTGGAGTGCTTGAGATTTTTTTTTTTTTTTTTATGAAACAATATGCATTGGATTTAATTTTTAATTTTCTTATTTTTATTTACATTTTATGTCCAAATCTCCTTTTTTTTTTACAATTTTTTTTTTTTGTTTTCTTCTATTGCATGAACAAAATAATTATACATGCAATATGTATTAAATCATATTTATAATTATTTTAGATACTTAAAATAATTGTTTCTTATTTCATAACAATATGTATCTGTTCTTTGAATATTTGCAATTTGTATATAAAACCACGTATGATTAAATATAATTGTTCAAGTACAATTGTTTTAAATACAATAATTTTAATTTCAATAGCATCTACTTGCACAAGTGCACGTAAATATTCATTTATGAGTATCATTAATATTCCACTTGTTTATATAATTCATTTATCCATGTATGAATACTTATGCTCTTGGAGATTTTGAATTTGATTTTTGATAATGCTATTGTACCATTTTGCTTGCAATTTTAAAAATTTCCAAAGTTATAATCCGCGGTGACGTGATTTTGAAAATTCCGACCAAAACTGAATTGAAATTGAAAAAATTTAAAACATAGATGATCAAAATTATAAAACGGATACTTTGTTTTTAAAAAATAAAAAGTGGCTTACATACATGACCACAATTGAAAGGGAAAATTGCAAATTTAGGGCACTCTTTTCAGACCATTCACCAATGAAGGGCACTAACTAATTGAGCCCCAACATTGGGACACTAACTTTTATTTGGGCGATTTTAGGACAAAAAAACCCGAAATCACGACCTTTGGGTTCAATCACATGAGATTTGGCCCAAAATTAGTGATTACAGATTCTTTTTGTTTTAAAATCGCTCAAATTGAAAAGTAAACGTCCTTCATTGGTGAATAATCTGAAGATAATGTCATAATTTTACAATTTTCCCAAATTGAAATTACTCCAAAATATAAACATATGGTCAAAAGATGAAAAAAGAATTGATAATCCAAATTGAATGATGGTTTATTAATTGCATTGAAACCCTAGACGTATCAATACATGACCTAATGTATTATAGAAGACCCTATTACATACATGATACATATATACATATGTATATGTGTTTGTGTATATATATAATAAAGAGCTTTCTCTATCTATGTTTACATACACCAAACACTCCACATACTCTCCACATCAACCATGCACTTTTCTTCTTTGCCTAAATCATTGCATCAAGTTATAAAGTACCCCACCCCACCCCACTCCACCCTATCACTTTTTCACTTTTCTGTAGCATATATTCATACCACTATATGTTTCATTTCCCTGCAAAATCTCTTCACCATCTTAATTCTCATCAAATCATCATCACCTTCAAAACCCTAGCTATATATCATCACCTTCATTCCATGGCTCAACTCCAAGAAAACAACAACTCCTCAGGAATCAAGCTCTTCGGAGCCACGATCTCGTTCAAAGACCGATCCCATCAACACAACGACGACGATCATCAAGAGCCCGAAAAATCGGATCAAAGCCCGGAAAAAAGACCAGACAAGATCATCCCATGCCCTCGTTGCAAATCCATGGAGACCAAATTCTGCTACTTCAACAACTACAACGTTAACCAGCCACGTCACTTCTGCAAGGGCTGCCAGCGCTACTGGACCGCCGGTGGGGCCCTCCGCAACGTCCCCGTCGGCGCCGGCCGCCGCAAGGCCAAGCCCCCGTGCCCGCCCTTCTCCGACGCCTGCTTCTATGACTTCGACGCGGCGGTGGCAGCGGAGCACGGCGGTTTTCGGCACCTCTTTCCGGGGAAGAGGCGGAGATGCGCCCCTAATAGTCAAAGCTGTTGATCGTATTGCAGTTTGTCGTTTAGTGATCTAATTAGAGAGGAATTAATTAATAATTAATTAATTAGAAATTATATATATGTTTGAAAAATGTTGCTAGTTGTTTAAGTTTCTTAATATGCTGTGGAAACAGGCTGGCTTAGTTGATAATTTAGTGTTTTGTTAATAGTTTATGTTAATATTCTGTAGATATTAGAAAAATAAATCAGAAATTTTGTGCATTAATGTGTCAAGATCTAAATCTAGATAGGGTTAAGTTGTCAATGATGAATTAGTCTTATCTAATTTCGTGGGGCCATGATTTTGATTTTTTTTTTAAAGTTAATTTTTCTTTATATATTTATTATCCGAGGGATAAGATATATTTATATATATAATCTATCGTTTGTATATTATTAATTAAGCCCGTTATTCATAACTTGTCACAATTATTCAGGGATTAGTTACAACTGATAATATAGATTTTAGAAACTAACTTTGAGTTTTGTAACACAACTCCTTTTTTATATTTTTGGACGAAGTATTAAGTTTTAGATCCTACAAAGGGAAAACTAATTAAAAGAATAATAACTTTCTTAGATATATATTCAATTATCTATGTCGACTATGTTAAATTGAAATATCATGGTAGAATAGCATCGTCTATTAGATGAGAATCTCTCCTCTCTCTCTCTCTCTCATTACATTTCATTTGGATCATGAAGTAATTAATCTAAAACAAAGATTTGCATCTGTTTCATCTGATGATTTGAATTAGGGGTGATTTCAATTTTGGTCATGTATGTAAGACGCGTTCTATTTTTTGGCAATCAAGTATCAATTTTTCAATTTTGGTCCTCTGTTTTATTTTTTCAATTTCAGTCAAATATTTTTTGGAATTTTAAAAATCACCGACGTAGCCCCCAAAATTTGACTGTCACGTCAGAATTTCCAGCTGCCACATTAGCAATTTGAAAATTTCAACCAAAATTGGACTAAAATTGAAAAAATTAAAGAACCAAAATTGAAGAACGGATATACTTAATTGTTAGAAAATAAAAAGTATTTATATACAAGAATTAAATTAATCTTAAAAACATATATACCACATCTACTGGATAACATGTTTAAGCCATTGATGAGATTTTTTAGTGTAATGATGTAGTTTTCAGATTTTAGCCATGCAAATAAATAAATATGTAGATATATAGGTGTGGGTAGTGAAGCATAAATAAAGCATAAAACATGTATGGACATCTCTAAATAGGATCTGATCCTACAGAGTAAGAAAAATTCCATAACAAGAATCAAATGCTAAAAGGTTGTCTTAAGTATAATACACACACACATACACACAAATATATATATATATATATATATATATATATATATATATATATATATATTTGTGTGTATACGTATTGCAAGAATATATGAATGCGTATTGTAGAAACTGGCATATAACCTTAACATAGCAGTACAATTAATTTTTGCTTCTTGAAGATGGAAATTTGTTCCTATTTGATCTTAATAAATGTTCTCTTTTTTATTTCTTTTTATTCTTTCTATGACTTCAATTACAAGAAGAGCGTACTCACATCAATGTACACCATGGAATAAAAAAACAAAAAAAAACGGAAAAACCATTTTTAGACGCAGAATTTTCATTTATTTTTGTCTTTTATCTCTCCATAATATTTTCTATTTTTTACCTCATACACTATAATTTTTGTTAACTTTTGTCACTTTATAAAAAAAAGCAATAATTATACGGGATAAAAACCAAACAATAAAGCAAAATTAGATAAAGTGCAAGCAACAAAAATAGAAAATAAAACTATATAGGAGGCTAAAACGAAAATCTATGAAAATACTGAGCATTTTTTAAAAATAAAGACATTTTCGTAATTACAATTAATAAAAAAATGTATTTATTCATACAAAATCTTCTATTCTACTATTATTCTATTTGATATTTCAACATAATCATTTTACGTAGCTGAATCAAATAACTTCATTGACTGATATGTGACATGTATTAAAGATAAAGAAATGTAAGATGAAAAAAAAATCACTCATAAAAAAAATGGCGAATAATTATTTCTCAAAAAAAAAATCCGAAGACTTTATTAAATATCTTCCAAGATACAAGCAAGAGAGAGTACACAAACTCCTCATAGCAAATAACTTGCGCAATCTACTCTAAACAATATTCTCATAACATTAAAAAATTAAATTAAATTAAATTAAATAGGTACTTTCGCAAAAGCCCATCAACTAACAATCACGAAATTAAATGATCCCATCATTAATTATGAACTAGACCTAATGAAACAATTGATGAAACATGAGACCCAATTAAAACTCGTTATTATTAGGGTCAAGATCAAGCTCCTTGAAGAGCTCAACGCAGCCTTGATCAGCCTTCTTCTTGGTGAACCCTAGTGGGTTTGCATGGCGCACATTGTCGTGGAACCCACTGTTCTTGGTGACGGTGATTCTTGCAGTTGGTTCAATGGCCCAACCCTCATTTGGGATCTCTGCGCAATCATCTCTGCTACTTTTCATCAGTGTCACGGCACATTCCTCGGTGCCGTGATCGCCCTCAATCACCATCCGGTAGTGGCCCGTGTAGTCGGTCACGCCTTCCAACGAGTAGGTCACGTTCGTCGGGTCCTCGCCTCGGCACTCTAGCTTCACAATTGCTCCTACATTGTCACGAGAATAATTTACGGGTTGTTCGGACTGGCATTCATGCTGATTCTGAATCCTAGGATTCAGAATCTTGGGTGTGAGAATAATTTACGGATTGTTCGGACCGGCATTCGCCCTGATTCTGAATCTGAGGATTTAGAATCTTGGGTGTAGTAATAATATTGTATAGTAACGATGAATGAGTTGTAAATGTCGAAATCGTGTTTGAAAAGTGGATGATGTTGGTTAGGGTTGTTGTGAATTGGATTTTGAATCCACCAAATAGGGCTTCTTTTTTTTTTTTAGATCCCTTGTACAAAAAATTCATGTGTCACATGTGTACCACATCCCAAAACACGTTATATTGATTTTAAAAATAAAAACAGTTATAAATTATAAAAAAAATTCAATATCAAAACTATATAGTTTCGATGTGGCACACAAGTGAAATTAAGATTTTGCGAAGAAAGTGCGAGATATTACTCATCGAAATTTAAGCTATGTCGTACAAATTATTTTATTTGAAAATAATCGCAAAAGTGAAAATTCTTCATCGAAAGATGTGTGGTTGTTACGACACTGAATTGGAGCTACAAGAAAACTGTAAAATGACAACAAACAATTTCGCCACTAACCAACATAATATCATTGCAAAAAACAATTTAATGACTAAAAACCATGTCGTGAATGTCGTATAAGAATTTCTTAGTACAATTTCTTTTACTCGTTATTAAAGATAACCAAAAATTTGAATTTTCGCAGCAAAATAATTAATTTACCAGATAATATTATTTTCACCACTAAAATTTCGCAATTATTTGCCAGATAATGGAATAGAGGATCTCGTTTAAAGTAAAAAGTATTTATACCTGTCATAGGCTCACTAAGTCTGTTGATGAAATTGGTGCGACAAACTTCGCAATAAACATCTCCCTCGATGATGAATTGAGGCGGGGCGGAGTTGGCGACGCCAGAGAGAGACAGCAAGCACATGGCGGCGCCGACGAAGAGAACTGCAATTCTTGTTAGAGTAGCCATTCTTTTGATCTATGTGTTTTTTTTTTCTCTTAGTGTGGTGTAATAATTTTGGGCAGTTGTAAAGGTAATATATATATGAGTTGGTAGTTAGTTTTGTGAGGTGGAGAATTTTGTGCAAGAAAAGACTCTCTCCCACACATTCAAATCAGTTAGTGAAAATTTCAATGGAAATTCATTTTGACCACTAAGTTAAAGAATCAAATTCCAAGGCAATATTATAGGGGTTTTCCCTTTTTTTTTTTGGAAAAAAAATACAATCTCATTAGATTATATATAGTTCTTATGGAAAATTTGTTGATTATCTTCACAATTTATGATTATCATAATAATATATTTATATATAATTTATGTATTAATAAATTAATTTTTTTTTTGATAATAACACCTAAAATGGTAGTATTAGTAAGTGATCCTGATTTAATGAGTCATTTCTTCTGTGATTAACTGTTTTGAAACGGGTCACTAATTTTGAAGTTCAATATGTTAATAAAAAGTGAATTTCAAGTTAAATGTACATTATAAGATGATCTTATAAATTAGTCTTAACGTACAAACAAATTTGATTAAATGTTTTAGAAGGTTAACTTATAAATTCCAAAAGAAAGAGTTTGTTAACTACTTACTTTATAGTTTATTACTTTTATCAAACTTTTAATAATACTAATAGGAAATTTCATTTTTTTACCAGGAAATAGGTTTTTATTTTTTTTTTATTATTTTTTTTAACATTAGTGGCATTTTATTTTATTTTTGTGGTCGCAGATTGAATCTTGGTACGTGCATGATTGTATGCCATGTTCTAAAATTCTGGTTGAAAAGTTGTTAAAAATTCATTTTAGCTTGCAAATTATGAATTACAACAAAATATGAATTGTTCACATTATAAACTACGAAAAAAATAAAACACCAATATGCAAAAACGATAACTATTTAAAGAAAAAAAATCGCCCACAAAATATTATTAACATATCATAATTGTTCTATCACTATTCATACAATAGTTTATTTATCCCAACAAAATATCTGACAATTTACAAATTTCAAAATATTCCCGAACAAACAAAAACTTTGCAGTATTTATCATACATCTATATTATATATTAAAACAAGAAAGTTGACAAAAATTACAAAAATGTCACTTTCCCGCCTAAAAGTATCATGTCAATAAAATAAATAAAATAAAATAGTAAATCTTACTTGGTAAGCTACTATATAATTTTATATATATATATATATTTATTTATTTATTTATCATAAAAACTCATGTGAGACGGTCTCATGGATAGTTTCCGTGAGACGGAGCCCCATCACCCACAAAAAACATATGAATTGTAGGGTTTAGGTGGTAGGTAATTGGGTTATGGGTTAACTCGTCTCACGCAATGCATTAAAATTTCGTGAGACAGTCTCACAAGAGAATTACTCTATATTTATATATCTTATTTGGTAAGCTACTATATTATTATTATTATATATTTATTTATAAGAACAATCTTACTTTAAAAGTTATTATATAATCTATATAAAACTAACAAATGAAGAGAAGATACATTGATTTCTCAAATCAATGTAAAACTAAGAAATGAAGTAAAAATAATGATTTTTCTACAAAATAAAAATACATAAAGAATTAAGAAAGAAACATGATATATAAACATTAGATATAATGAAACTAAAAAATAAAAGAGTATAGGATTTTGCTAAACATTTAAAGGTTGAAAATCTCTTCTAAATTCACATTGTCTCATATTTTCGTCTTTAGAGAGATATAATATTTTGAGAAAAATATTATAAACAAACATTATTTAGTATAAATTATTATTATTAAAATCCAACAATAAATATGATAACTCGTATACCGGGATAAATACTAGTAAATAACCATAACAAAGAATTCTATTTAGTAACCTTATATAATAATTTCAAAGAAAGAAATAATAAAATAAAAAGGAAAAAAAACAAAACAAAATTCTACCACTTCTCCTCCAATGGCAGAGAGTGGGCCCAGTATGGGCGTGCCAGAGGATAACGAAGATGATATCAATATGGGTCGTGTATACACATCTCTCTCTCTCTCTCTCTCTCTTTCTCTCTCTAGAATCTGCTGACATCGTTCTCACGCTACTCAGCTTCTATATATAGAATTCCCGATATACATGGCGTCCTCGGCGCCTTTGTTTCTTGGCTTTCGCAGCACGATTTGCAGTAACAACAATAATCCCACTCCTTCTTCGTCAAATCCTTGCTCTTCTTCACCTCATTCTTCCTATCCCAATAATTGGCACCATCGACGGCGGATTGCCCTGAATCTCGCAGCTTTTTACGGTAACTTTGATCCCGCCATTGAAATATCTGTTTTTGGGAATTTTGAGAGTTTTGGTGTTTGCAGCTGCGAAATCATTGAAATTAGTAATTTGCAGAATGTTGAGTGAACATACGAGAATTTTTGGATTGATTAGGACTGTATGCGTTTGTTATGATGTGATCAATATGAGAATTTTGGAAGATTTGGTTGTTGAAATTTGATGATTTAAGATCTTATGATCAAGAAGAAAATCTTCTGCCTAATGAAGATTCATTAATTAATTCGAGATTCATTCTGTTAGGTAACATTGAGTGCTCTAGCATATAGGCATTGTGAAGCCTCTCAACTCCTTCAAGTAGTTTAGAGTGTTGTCTGCTCGAATGGTATTAGATAGACTCGTCGTGTTAGACCCCGTAAATCATAGTTTAGCAATTAGTTGTTGCATTAATTCTTCACAAAAATTCATGTATCTGTCTATTTGATTACCATCATGAATTCTAATAAATATGTATCTGTCTAACTAGCTATGCATTTGTCGTGCAACAAGATTCAATATATATGTGATACATCTGCACCTTAACTTGACGGGGTTTATTTTCGCCTTGCAGGCTTAAAGAATATCTTGATTAATCAAGACCTTAGAGCTCAAGCCATGAGTTCATCTCAGGGAAATCTTGCTTCACCAAGAGGCATTGTCCCTGTGGAGGATAAACCTGATCATCTTCTTGTTCTCGTGCATGGAATCTTGGCAAGGTATGCATATTCGTTTGATTGAGATAGGGAAACTTGACTCTTTACCCAATCCATTTAGTGATCTTTCAATGCAATGATATGATTATAGGGGGCTAGAATGAAGAATTGTGATAAAGTATGTCTTTCACTTCATTTAAGGCCTAATTCTTTTCCTGCAATGAAGTCGCTCATTTTTCATTACAAGGCTCATTCAAATTGAGCTATGCTTATTAGAAGGAAAAAGATGTCCAAGAATAATTTAGTTTCGCACATGCTATTGTTTATAGCTTTATATTACTTCAGAAAATTAGCATTGATATTAAATGTGCTAGAGTTCGATGTTCTACCTTCTGGATATTGTTGTTTATTGATTTACAATATATTATGAGCACTTTGGTTTATTTTTCTTACTCTTGATGTTTCATTTTTTAATTTCTAACAATATGGTCTAATTCATAAAGAACTTATGACCCGTGATTTTGCAAGTAGCTTTATCAACCTCGCCTCAAGATCTGTTGAGGAATTTGGTAGGAAGGACATTAATTAGCTTCTATTAGGAGGAACATGTTTTATCTGTGTCTATGTGAAGACTGAGATTGGTGGCATGATTTTAGACTCTATTAGCTATTTGGTAATCTGTGATATGATGGAAGCTGTAAAAATTTTCATTGACTGTTATATGCAGTTCGATGTGCAGGGTCTGAATACCTCTAGGTTTTCGAATGTTAATGTAGAAGATTATGTTGAATAAAAAGAAAGATTTTACAGAAAAAAACAGCCCATGATCAAGTCTTAGGATTTCTGATGTCAAAATATGAACATCTGATGGTACTATCATTAGGGGAGTATTATTAGTGTAACCAATAATTAGTTAAATGCATGGACTCCTTCATGATGATGGTACTACTCCTCAAGCCATGTCTATCTCATTTTACGACATCCTCTTATCTTTATGCCAACCTTGTGATTCAAATTTGAATTCCAATAATTCATAAAAAGCATAGGTACATCATTTTACATTATCCTCAATCATATTTCTGTTTCAACATTAATGGAAGTTTTCAACTAATGCAGCCCAAGTGATTGGACTTATTTTGAAGCAGAGTTGAAGAGACGACTAGGGAAGAAGTTTTTGATTTACGGTAGGTTGTTTTAATCTGTGAATATATTATGTTCTCTGGACTTATCTTATACGAGCTCCAAGTTTGACATTCTGTTTAAATTTAGTTCCTGTTGCAGGGAATCAACATTGTTATCATGTGGTCTTTTTCTTCGAAATTGTTGAATAGCTCACATAGGATAAAAAATCAGTATCTCTTTGAAATATATGCTTATTTCTTATGTACAAAAGATGGAATAGAAGGGCCGCTCTTATGACTTCAGAGAAACACACAATGGATATTATTCTTGGACTACTTCTTTTCACTTCATTTGCTTAAAAACACTTATTACACATTCTCTTCTTGTAAAATGTGTTTTAGTAACAATTGAGCTGTGCAAGTATTTAAAACTTGCTTATTACGTGCAGCTAGTTCATGTAATATGTACACTAAGACTTTCACGGGAATTGATGGTGCTGGAAAACGACTGGCAGATGAAGTAAGTTTTGGGAGGGAATCATTGTGCACGTCTTATATAATTGCTGGTATAGCGTAGTTTGTAGTGATCACGGATGCGTGATTTTGTTTAAGGAAACTGTTCGTGAATGCATTACATAGATTCTGTAAACTATTTTAGTCTTTCACAAATAATTTTCCCGATAAACAGGTCAAGCAGGTCGTGAAGAAGACAGAGAGCCTAAAGAAGATATCCTTTCTTGCCCATTCGCTTGGTGGACTATTTGCAAGATACGCAGTTGCTGTTCTATATACTCCTTATGTGTCTTCTAATCAATCTGATGAGCTGGCTGCCACAAAATTCAAATCCTCGAGCTCATCAAATAAAGGTCTGATTGCCGGGTTGGAAGCAATCAACTTTATTACCTTGGCAACGCCTCATCTTGGAGTGAGAGGTAATAAACAGGTATGTTTTTTTTCAATAGCAAGCTTTTCTTAAAATGTTTGTTGTGAATTATAGTCTAGAACCTGATCTCGAGACTGTTAATTTTCTTGAATGGTTCAGCTTCCATTCCTTTTCGGTGTGCCTTTCTTGGAGAAACTTGCTGCTCCAATTGCCCCGATTTTTACTGGTCGAACGGGGAGCCAGCTCTTCCTCACTGAAGGCAAACCTAGTAAACCCCCTCTGTTATTGAGAATGACATCAGATTGTGAAGAAGGAAAATTTATGTGAGTATTTTTAGTGTGTTTAAGCTTTATTTGCTTTGTTTGAATGAAGCTTACTATGGTGGATCGTTTTACAGATCTGCTCTTGGCGCTTTCAGATGTCGGGTTCTTTACGCGAACGTCTCCTATGACCGTATCCTCTTGATGCACTTCAAAATTCTCTAAGGTTGCGTTTGGATCTAGGGACTTGAACTACTAGATTTCCAATGAACGGATTCTCAAATCTCTGCATCCAAAACACAATCAAATATTCATATTCTTCTCTCTGTTTCATTGTTCTTGAAATCCTTAACAAACACAGATATGGTTGGCTGGCGCACATCGTCCATACGACGTGAAAAGGAGCTTCCCAAGGTATGTGAACATTTTCTTGATTTCAAATTAGTTGCCAAAAAAGGAACAAATGATAACAATCCATATACATACATAAATTAGCAACACTCCATGTAAGAGATCGGATTTTGAACATTAACAGCCTCCTACTCGTTCATTGGATGGCTACAAACACGTCGTTGATGTGGAGTATTGCCCGCCAGTTTCGTCCGAATACCCCCATTTCACACCAGAAGCAGCCAAAGCGAAGGAGGCTGCTCAAAAAGACCCCACCATACAGAACACTGTAGAATATCACGAGATCGTAGAAGGTATCTATCTATCTATTACAAGGTGTCTAAAAGCATCTCACTCTTTGCTAATACTGATTGTCTTGTTCGTTTCATCAACAGAGGAAATGATACATGGTTTGCAACGACTAGGATGGAGGAAAGTCGATGTCAGCTTTCACTCGTCAATCTGGCCCTTTTTCGCGCATAATAACATCCATGTAAGATCGAGTATTTGCAAATTTCTAACAACCTCTTATTTGCTGATCGTTGGCTCTCCCGTTTTGCAATAGGTGAAAAACGAATGGTTTCATAACTCTGGAACAGGGGTCGTTGCTCATGTTGCCGATACCATAAGGCAACAGGAGAAGCAAAGAGACTCGCCTTCCCCGTTCATCGCGGCTAGTTTGTAGCCTACAATGAAGATGTGCTCTTCAATACATAGTTTCTCTTGTATCTTCTTTACCTTTCGATACTTGTTAGAAAAAACAGCCTAAATCAATAAATAAGAGTTTCATAAGATAGAAAGATCCTGTTTTTAATGTATAGTAGTTTTTTTAATAGCTCAGTTCCAGATTTATGTCTGATTATATTACGTAGTTTCTAAGCCCTACAGAGGAGGAAGATGCAAGATATTGATTGTTGACGTTAGATTTTGTAGAGCACAAAATCCTAGCCTAACACCAAAAAAGTCTACCCGGCTCGGGTAAACCGAACTGAGCAAATAAGAAGAAAAATCGAATGAAGAGAAAGACTGTACCCGGTGCAGGCAAATTTGCTAGGCTCGTTCTGGTCGGACAGAACATTTTTATTATGAAAGATGAGAGTAAAAGCTCTCTAATTGCAATGAATACAATGATTTCGGATCCCTTTCTGAGAGGGTTTAGAGCCTTATTTATAGGCTAAAACTAAGATACATTACTTGGACGATAAGAAATAAATTCCTAGAATTTAGGGTCTGAATAAGGTAAAATCAGATTTGATCCTATCTAAATCGAATGTGATTTGGTTCCGGATTTCTTTCCTCATATGAAATCTTCACTGCTCATCTGGAATCTCGCCTCCTAGGTTCTGTGGTTGGATCACCCTATTCTGGTCGGAGATACCGATCAACCTTAGTCCCAAGGACTGCAGATATTCTGCTCGGGTGATCCGTTGTGGTCAGTCCAATCACCCTGGATATCATTTCAGCTCGGTTCGACCCTCGGTTTTTCCCTCACCCGGGAAGCTGGTCTGGTCGGACGAGCAGGGGATCAACACTAGCCCCTCGGGTCATGATGAGAGGTCCACTCTGATCGGGATCCGATATCTCCAGACAAACTGCTTGTCCAATTCAACGATCTGTCAAGGCGCCAATTTCTCCCGCCAAGCGAGGACACGTGTCAGCATCTGCGCGCCTGGAAGTCGAAGAGTCGCGGTGGTCTTCTATAAATAGGGGAAATACCAAGTCATTTGTCCACTTTCATTTTCAGCGAACTCCGAATCCTTGCTATTTCCTCTCTCAATTCCGACCAGTTCTTACCGTTCTTAACTTCCCGTGCAAGAATTCCCGTACTATCAGTTCTGTAAGGTATTTATCTATTGTCTTCTAAATTATGTCTTCAAGTTCTAGCCAATCGGTTCAGGATTACGACCAGGGGGCCAACCCTGGTTCCGAACCGTCGTATTCGTGGATGTCCAGCTCGTCCGACTCCTCCTCGTCCGACCCAGATGAAGCTACTGCCGGCCAATTGGTTAATATTCCATTCTCCGAACGCGCCGGTCCGAGCCATCCGTTACGCGGCTCCTGCGAAGTCAATACGTCGGGGCGTGCCGACTCTGTTATCCCTGAAGGAGTCCCAGTCAGGGGTACAATTATGAGGCCTCAGGCTCGGCAGAGCGCCCCCAGCCGAGACTCTGAAGCCTTTGACTGCCCGGCATACGTCACCACGGCAGAACTGCTCAAATGGTGCGTACTCTTCTCGATCCCGGAGAACGTGTCGATGACCCTTCCTCACCCCATGGATCGGATGGACCAGCCGTCTGCCGGGCATGTCGCTGTTAGCGTCCGAGCTCTTGAGGCGGACTACGCTTCCCCCTTGCTCCAACTCTTGCCGGATACCTCGAGCATTGGGGGATCGCGCCAGGTCAGCTTCATCCAAACGGCTGGTCATCACTCATTGGTCTAGTGGTGATGTTCTGGCGTTTCGGCCTCGGAGTGTCGAGCCCCCACGAAGTGGCGTGGATGTTCAAGCTGAAACTGACTCCTGGTCTGATGAACCACTTCTACTACACGTCGGTTCGGAAGTACCGACCAGTGCTAGTGCGGTGCTTGCCTTCATCGATTAAGGATTGGCACGGCAAGTGGTTCTGGGTCGGCGGGGCGTGGGTGGACGAAGCCGCTCGGGCCAGATGCCCTACCCAATTTGGCGATGCCCAGGGTATTTACCGTTTCTTTTAACTGGTCTGCTGACGTCTCTTCTGATCTTTTAACTTTTCTTTGTTCTGCAGAAACTCCGCCCAGGAACCTGGTGATCGGCGACTCTTTCTCGCAGAAGATTCGCTATCTGCGCGACTTCTCTCCTGCCGACCAAAGGCACTACAAGGTGTTGCTAGCCGAGGAGAATCTTCTAGCTGCCGGCCTGATTTCACCGTTCCGCGTCTCCCCCAGTCCCGTACAAGGTTCGTATACGTTTGCTCTGGTCAGGTTTTATTGTGTTGATTTTCATACGCCTTGTAACTAATCGGGTTATTTTGATTTTCAGTATCCCTTCCCGGCCAGGGTATCGTTCTGAGGATGGACCCCGCTGAACGTCTCTGCCAACGTTCGCAGCGCGCGTCGACCCCTGCTCGAGGGTCCCAAACTTCCTCCCGGGGGCGCGGCTCCAACCGTCCCACGCAGCCCCGGGATGTTCCGGCCAGACGGCCGCCGAGCTCCGATCAGGGCGCGAGCAAGAGGGCTCACGTCGAGGAGGGAGGACCTTCCGGAGTAGGCCGTTCGATCCCCCGACCGCGATCTGCTCCCAGCCAAGAGTCACATTTGGCCGGGTCTGTGAGTGTCACCGGCTGGGACCCTCAGCGGGTGGCGCAGACCGAGGAATGGTTAGGAAGGAGGCCCCCCTTCCAAATCAGCTTCAGTCGGGCCAGCTCTTCCGGTGACGAGTCCAATCTCCCCGACGGGGTGATGGAGACCATGGAAGCTCCTCCTCGAGCTTACGCCAACCAGATGACTGGGGTCGACCTCGACTACTGCTCTGTCATCTTGCTTGCCCAGGCTTCTGTTTTCGCCTGGAAGGCCCAAACCTCCTATCACGCCGCTCGGGCGAGGTATGAGCGGCGTAGGGACGAGCTGACGAAGGTCCGGGCCGACCTTGCCAAGGCCAGGGACGAGGAGGCCACTATGACTGCCAAGCTGACCTCTTCTCAGGAGGAGCTTGAGACAGTGACCCGAGCTGCCGAGGTCGATAGACAGTGGGTGTCTAACCTGACGGTGGAGGTGAATCGGCTCAGTGCCGAGCTTGAGGAAGCGCCCGGGCTGCAGCGCCGGATGAAATGACGGTTTGCCAGAAGTTCAAAACGTCGGCGGAATACAAGTACGAGAGTATTCTGACCTATGTCTTGTCCTTCATGGACAACATCCAAACCAACCGAGCTGCCGGCGTGGATGACGGGCCGCTGATGGCTTCTCTGGCCGCCTTCCTGGAAAAGCAGCCCCTCCCGGCCTATCATCTTCGGATGATGGAGGAGCTGCCGGAATATCTTCCAGCGGGGTCCGACCACCTCCTCAGACCAGCTCCTCCTATCGACTTTATGTCGATGCCCACTCCTCCAGCGGAGGTCGGCATGGAGGTCGGAGAGGGCAGCGGCGACGGTGGTGGTGATGGCGCTGTGGGTGGCTCGGGAAGAGCAGCAGCAGATGCGGAGGCGAATCCGGCGCCAGCCGAGGTAGGTGACGAAGAGGTGATTGAAGTTACCGACGCGTAGCCTCTGTCCCTCGTTGCACCTCCTATCAGAAGAATCAACCCTTTTGTCCGAGGCATCAATCTTGGTGCTCGGTTTTTGTTTAGTTCAGGTCTTTCGTGTTTTTGTTTCTCGGCTTTCTGCTCTTTGTAAGAGGTTCCGGCCTCCAAACCGGGTTATTCTTTGTAAATAGAAACATACTTTTGCTCATTTCTATCTTATATTTTTGTTCTTGCTCGTATTGCTATAATGAATGATAAACATACATTTGCTCGGCTAGTCTATACATTCTTGTTCCCGACTGTCATAGGACCACTGGCCGGGATTCTGAGCTTCTAAGTAAATGAATCTAATATAAGCCCCATGGTTGTATTTATAATCCGAGCCAGTTGCACAAGCTCGGATTGGGACAAAGCCTTAATCAGATTCAGAACCCGAGCTCTGTGGACGAGCTCGGGTTGGGCCGGGGCCCTATTTCAGATTCAGAACCCGAGCTCTGTGGACGAGCTCGGATTGAGCCGGAGCCCTATTTCAGATTCAGAACCCGAGCTCTGAGGAAGAGCTCGGATTGGGTCGGAGCCCTATTTCAGATTCAGAACCGAGCTCTAATGAAGAGCTCGGGTTGGGCCGGAGCCCTATTCTTGCAACCTTAATTTAAAAATGAACTACTTGTTTATTGAAACGAACAAATTGTAGAAGAATAGTAGAATTTACAAGGAAAAATTTCTAACACTATTGATAGTATTTCTTCAAATGCTCGGCATTCCACGGCTTAAGCAACTTCTTTCCGTTTAGGTCGGCTATCTCGTAAGCCCCTCTGGTCAGCACTCGGATTATCTGATACGGCCCTTCCCAATTTGCTCCGAGTGGCCCGGCATTAAGCTCTTTTGTGTGTTGAGCACTTTTTTGAGGACTAGGTCCCCGATTTCGAATTTCCTAGCTCGAACCCTGGAGTTGTAGTACCTCTCACTTCTTTGTTTGTAGATCGAATTCTTGAGCTCGGACTCCTGCCTTTTTTCTTCCAACAGGTCGAGGCTGCTTAGCATAGCAACTTCGTTATTCTGTTCTTCGAAGTTCCGTGTTCTCCATGTCGGGATGCCGACCTCAACAGGGATGACGGCCTCCGACCCAAAAGCCAAAGAAAAAAGAGTTTTGCCAGTTGAAGTTCTGGTCGTTGTTCTGTAAGACCAGAAGACTCCCGGTAGCTCGTCTGCCCAGGACCCCTTCAGATTTTCGAGTTTTGCCCTCAAAGTGTGTTTGATGATCTTGTTTATTGCTTCCACCTGGCCATTGCCCTGAGGGTGATATGGGGTGGAGAGCAACTTTCTGATGCCGAGGTTCCTACAGAATTCATTGAAGCCCACTGAGTCGAACTGGCGGCCGTTGTCAAAGACCAAAGAGTGCGGAATGCCAAATCGGCATATGATAGACTTCCAAACGAAATCAGTGATCTTTGGTTCGGTTATTTTGGCGAGCGGCTCGGCCTCTGCCCACTTTGTAAAATAATCAACGACCACCACTGCGAACCTCACTCCTCCTTTGCCAGTTGGTAGGGGTCCGATCAGGTCGATTCCCCATTTTGCGAATGGCCAGGGTGCCATCACAGAATTTAGCTCTTCTGCCGGGGATTTTGTCAGAGGTGCGCATTTCTGACATCGTTCACATTTCCTTGCGAAACTGATCGCGTCCTTTTTTAGGCTCGGCCAGAAGTATCCCTGCCTAATTATTTTGAAGGCCAGGGCTTGTCCACCAGTATGATTTCCACAAATTCCTTCATGCACCTCCCTCAGGGCGTAATCAGCTTCTTGCTCGTCTAAGCACCGTAACAAAGGTAGGGAAAAACCCATTTTATATAAAATTCCTCCTTGCAGTGTGTAGCGAGCAGACCGTATCATTAACCTTCGAGCCTCGATCTGATCATCGGGCTCCTTCCCCCCTTCCAGGTATTGGATGATCGGGGTCATCCAATTGTTGTTGTTCTCAGTGACATATATCGTTTTTTGGTTGAGGACCGAGCTCTCAATCATCCCGATATTTACTGACCAAATGTCCTCTGCTCCATCACTTGTTGCGAGTCGAGCTAAGACGTCAGCTTGGGTATTCTTAGTTCTTGGGATTTGCTCGGCTCGGATCCTTCTGAAGTCTGCCAAGGCCAGTTCTACCGACCTCAAGTACCTTGCCATCTTGTCATCTCTCGCGGCATATTCCCCCGAAACTTGGTTGACGACGAGAAGTGAATCACTGAACACTTCAAGATCGTCAGCTCCGAACTGTTTGGCCATTTCTAATCCGGCCAGCAGAGCCTCGTATTATGCCTCATTGTTTGTTGCTGGGAACTTGAACCTTAGGGCCGAGCAGAAATACTTATTTGTGGGGCTGATGAGCACGATTCCCGCTCCGGCTGCTGCCTGTGTTGACGACCCATCAATGAACATTTTCCAGGGCCTCTCGATTTTTTCCTCCTCAAGTACGATTGTAGGAGTGAATTCGGCAATGAAATCTGCTAGGGCCTGCCCCTTGATTGCTGTTCTGGGGGAGTACTGGATGTCGTATTGCCCGAGCTCGACGGACCATTTTAATAGTCGTCCTGATGAATCAGGTCGGGAGAGGACCTGCTTTAGTGGAAAGTTCGTTAATACCTCGACTTAGTGGGCCAAAAAGTATGGCCTCAATTTCCTGGCCGAAATGACCAGAGCATACGCGAGTTTCTCCATGGCCGGATATCTGAGTTCGACATCATGGAGAGATTGACTAACATAATACACCGGCTGCTGGGCTGTTTTTTCTGCTCGTACTAGGACTGCACTGATCGCGTAGGACGATACTGCCAGGTAGAGCTGCAACTTTTCGCCGGCCTCAGGTTTTGCTAGCACTGGTACCTCCATCAAGGCTCTCTTCAGTTCTTCCAACGCCTTTTCGCATTCACTGTTCCATTCGAATTTTCCATCCTTCCTGATCAGGTTGAAGAACGGTTTACATTTGTCAGTCGACCTTGAAATGAATATGTTCAGTGCGGCGACCCTTCCCGTTAAGCTCTGCACATCTTTCACTCTCCTCGGAGGTGTCAGCTTGACTATTGCGTCTATCTTCTCAGGGTTAGCTTCGATTCCTCGCTGGCTAACCATATACCCCAAAAAATTTCCCGAGCTGACTCCGAACGAGCATTTCTTCGGATTAAGCTTCATCCTGTATTTCCTCAGAATGTCGAACATCTCTGCTAGGTCGGCCACATAATCCTCTAGTTTTTTCGATTTTACCAACATATCGTCTATATAGACCTCCATGGTTTTGCCTATCTGAGCTGCAAACATTTTGTTGACCAACCTCTGGTAAGTAGCCCCGGCGTTTTTCAGGCCAAAAGACATCATTTTGTAACAATATTGAGCTCGGTCTGTAACGAATGTGGTATGTTGCTGGTCCTGCTCGGCCATCGGAATTTGATGATAACTCGAATAGGCATCCATGAAGCTCATGACTTCGTGACCTGCCGTCGTGTCGACTAGCTGATCGATGTTTGGCAAGGGAAAACAGTCCTTGGGGCAGGCTTTGTTGAGGTCGGTAAAATCCACACACAGCCTTCATGCTCCATTAGACTTCTTTACCAGAACTGGGTTGGCAACCCAGATAGCATATTCACATTCCCGTATAAACCCATTTCCGAGCAACTTCTGGACCTCTAGTTCCAATCTCTCATACCTGTCCGGACTGAGCCTCCTTTTTTTTTGTACTACCGGTTTAGCAGCGGGATCAATGTTCAGATGATGGCAGACATCTTCTGGTCGGATGTCTTCCATGTCCTCATGACACCAGGCAAAAACGTCGGTGTTCTTGGCCAGGAACACTATGAGTTCTCCCCTGAACGACTCTCTTAAGTTCCTGCCAATCTTGAGTTCCAGCTCGGGTCTTTCCTCATCCAGTCGGACCATATCCTGTTCTTCCATCGATGTGGCCCTTTTCTTTGTTCTTTCCATCCTAGGATCCAAAGTTTCCCAAGTAACATTCTGGTCGGCCATTTCTTCATCAAATTTCTGGTTGACTGCCTCAGTGGTCATGTTGGTCTCCGATGTGCTGGTCGGTCGTATCTTCTTTGCTTTGTCGAGCTTTGGCTCGGGTTCGGGGTCTAGTTCTATGAGTTCCGGGCCGTCTTCTGGCCCCGAGCTGCCGGCCAGATTTCCTATTTCTGCTACTCCATGAATTGTCTCCTGCTCAATCATATTGAGTTCTCTTGGCTTTAAACCCGACTCACATTCCCGAGCCGCGGTTTGATTGCCACGGATTACATATACCTCGTCCCCAACTGGAAACTTGATTGTCAGGTGATGAACTGATATGATGGCTTTTATCTTAGCCAAGAGTGGTCGTCCCCAGATTGCGTTGTACACCGAGTTCACATCCACTACCTTAAACTCGGTCGTAGTATGAACAGTCTTCTCTCCGGCTCCGAATACGACCTTCAGTTCGCACGTCCCTATCGTTCGTGTTATATGGCCTCCGAACCCTTGGATTGAGTCCGAGCAAGGTTGCAGATCGGATTCTCGGAGCCCCATTCTTTTGAATGTATTCAGATGGATGATGTTAGCATAGCTCCCTCTGTCGACTAAGACTCTATGAACCATTGTTAGGCCAATGTTCAAAGACACCACCAAGGCGTCGTTGTGAGGTTGCACTCTTCCTTCAGAATCCTGCTCGGTGAACGTTATCAGTATGTGGATCGGCTCCGTCCTTGGCGGGTTACATCGTTGGTATCCATTTCTGGCCTCCCTGATTTGTTCCCTTCTCATCCTTTTGGACTGTCTCTGTTCGCCATAGTTGTTGTTCACCAACGTGTGGACCTCTCGGATTGCTCCTTGCTGAGGTGGTGGTGGGAGTTGATGTGGCCTCTGCTCAGGATTCTTAACGTATTCCTTGAGGTGACCTCTATCAATCAGCCTCATGAGCTCAATCAGAAGAGCTCTGCATCTATCCGTGTCATGTCCCGGAGCTTTGTGGTATTGACAGTACCTGTTCTGATTTAATCGAGCGGGATCAGCTTTCATTGGCCTCGGGACGGGCAGGATATTTTGGCCCTGAAGCTCGGTAAGCATCTGGACGGGACTTACTGTTAGGATCTGTCTGACCCGATCCAATTCCTCGGTTTGATAGACCTTAAACTCGCCCGGGGGCTTGAAAGGTGCATTCTTCCTTCTCTCCTTTACTTCTCCTTTCTCCTGGCTTGGTCTTTCTTCTGGGATCGCCTCCTCGGCACCGATATACCTCTTGGCTCGGCTCAGGAAATCATGATACGTCTTGGGGCCTTGTTCGTGGACATTCCACCAAAACCTCGTTTTTGGACGAAGGCCGGCCATGATCGCCATTAGCACAGCGTCATCAGAGATGTGTTCTATTTCAAGAACGAGCTTGTTGAACCTGTCCATGTATGATCTTAGGGACTCGTCTTTTCCCTGCTTGATATTCACTAGTCTTTCTTTTGGGGTAGACCTTATTTTTGATCCCATGAACTGGGTGAGAAATAAATCAGTCAGCTCTTCCCATCCTCTGATCAAATAATCTGGTAACGAGCGAAACCATCTTTGAGCTCAGTCACCGAGCGTTAAAGGGAAGGCTTTGCACATAAGCTCCTCGGATATGCCCTGAAGCTCCATCCATGAAGTATATTTATCCACGTGTGAATTTGGATCGGTTTCTCCATTATAAAGACCAATCGGTGGTACTTTAAATTTTGTGGGAGTGATCTGATTTGAGATTCGGTCTACGAAAGGTGATGTCTTCTTTCACCTCCTTTCTTGCTCGGGCCTCGGCTTTCTAGCCTCAATCTCAGCCAGCCTTCGTTTGAGCCTGTGCTCTTCATCCTCCTCATCTGTCGAGTAGTCAGTGCGCGCCCGCTTTTTCTGGCCTCACGAGCCGAGGCCGGTCCGAGTCGGTCAAATACGCTACGAGTTTTGGTTCGAGCTTCTGATCGGGTCGGGCAGATTTGAGTTCCTGTCCGACTTTTTTCAATTATCGCTTCTTTTCCCTTGTCCTTCCGTCTATTTTTTGGCTCGTCTGAGGATTGAGTATCCTCAAGATCTTGTTCTTCTCCCTAACCTCTGCCTCCTTGAGCCTGTCGCTGAGCTATGACATCATGGCCCTTATTTCTTCGGAGGTCATCTCGGTCCCTCTGGGCTCGGCTGATAACGGGATGTCCAGTGGAATCCTTCCATGTGGTGTGTTGGTCACTACACCCAGAGCATCATGTGGCAGGTGCTGACCTGATCCGCTAGGAACCAGGTTCTGATTTCGGGGGTCGGGTGAGTCCCCCACTTCCTCGCGATTTTTGAGCAAATTGGTTGTCATGGAACTATGTGTTGTTTCTCAGCCCCCTCCTTCTAGCGCCAAATGTTGACGTCAGATTTTGTAGAGCACAAAATCCTAGCCTAACACCAAAAAAGTCTACCCGGCTCGGGTAAACCGAACTGAGCAAATAAGAAGAAAAATCGAATGAAGAGAAAGACTGTGTCCGGTGCCTACTCGGGCAAATTTGCTAGGCTCATTCTGGTCGGACAGAACGTTTTTATTATGAAAGATGAGAGTAAAAGCTCTCTAATTGCAATGAATACAATGATTTCGGATCCCTTTCTGAGAGGGTTTAGAGCCCTATTTATAGGTTAAAACTAAGATACATTACTTGGACAATAAGAAATAAATCCCTAGAATTTAGGGTCTGAATAAGGTAAAATCAGATTTGATCCTATCTAAATCGAATGCGATTTGGTTCCGGATTTCTTTCCTCATATGAAATCTTCACTGCTCATCTGGAATCTCGCCTCCTAGGTTCTGTGGTCGGATCACCCTATTCTGGTCGGAGATACCGATCAACCTTAGTCCCAAGGACTGCAGATATTCTGCTCGAGTGATCCGTTGTGGTCGGTCCGATCACCCTGGATATCATTTCAGCTCGGTTCGACCCTCGGTTTTTCCCTCACCCGGGAAGCTGGTCTGGTCGGACGAGCAGGGGATCAACATTGATGATCTTATATTTTTGGTTGTTATCATTAAATAACAAATTTAAGAATCAAAAATATGATTACTAGGACTAAAAAAATAACTAGTTCAAATCCTGAATTTTAATATTTTATTTACATTACCTTTTTTTTTTAATGTAAAATAAAAAATTGCAACTTTTCCTGATAATTCAATGAATTTGAAGTTACAAAAGTTTGCAACCAAACTATTCATTCTATCAAAACACGTAGGACATCTTCATAAAAATAATAAATAATAATAAAAAAAATCTAAATGTATTAGGTCATAACTCATTTTTTTAATGCCCATTTTCCAGTAATTAAGTGTATACTAAGTATTTTGATTTTTCCTAATTTATATATTAATTTTTCTAGTATGTTACTTATTTTAAACCGGAAGGATAATATGTGTTTTCTTGAATAGATTTCTTCTATATTCTTTTCCTTGGATAATTCTCATAGATGAGACAAATTAGTATGTAATCCTAATACTAATCTTTAAGTGAATGTGAACACTGAACAAATTAAGATAATTTATAGTCCATTATACTTCATTTTATCAATACATGACTGTGAAGATTTTAAGATTAAATGAAACACGAAATATAAATGTGAATGCGCATATATATATTTAGTGAAATTGGTTGGTACGTAGAATTTCCAACATAAGATCCAACCAAAACAAAACAAATTATGTTGAAAGATTCAACACAAGATCGATGCTTTTAATCTGCAAATGAATCCAAATGCTTTAAGGCAAAAACAGTTGTCTCAATCATAAAAAAAGTTGTTGAAAAATGATGAAAACATCGTACATAGTTAAAGTATGTTAAATGCAGTGGAAACTACGAAGTTGATCACATTGTATTCTCAGATTCATTTATTTCTTCTTAAAACCTTTTTAATTTTCTCTATAAATAAAAAACAAGCAAACAGATAAAATTCCCACCAAACAAATCATCTAATCCAACAATGGCTGAAAAGGAAGGAGGAGTCGTAACACAGGGCAACGAAGAAGGCCAAAAAATGGCAATAGCACTTCTCGAAGAGTTTGAGCTGCCAGGTGGCCTTCTCCCATTGGCCGATGTGATCGAAGTAGGGTTTGTGCGGAGCACGGGGTACATGTGGATCCAACAAAAGAAAAAGGTCGAACATAACTTCAAGGCTATCAGCAAACTTGTGAGCTACGATACTAAAATAACGGGCTTTGTGGAGAAGAAAAAGATCAAGAAGCTCAAAGGTGTTAAGGCGAAAGAGCTAATGCTATGGCCACCGGTTAGTGAAATAACTGTTAACGGTGAGACCGGCAAGATCCATTTCAAGAGCCTTGCCGGCATCACCAAGACTTTTCCGGTCGAGGCCTTTGCCCTAGGTCAGTGATGACTCTACAACAAAATTCGTCTATTGGGACGTTATATGATTGTGTAATTGTGATTTACATGGTAGCAACTTATTATTTGTCGTTTATTTCGATTTTGAACTTGTTATATGTACTTCGTTTGAGTTGTGTTTGGTCTTTAGACAAATAATCGAAGTTATCAATTCTGTTTGTGTCACAATGACACTATTAATTTGGGTTTTTCTTTACTATAAAGTTTTTGGTATCGAGCATTTCATATATAGTTAGTTAAAGTAATTTCCCAAGACATTCATCTATCATCAAATTCTTAAAATATCTATAAATACATGAAAATACTTTACATTTTAAAATCTCTATTAAATTACTTTAATTTAATTGTGATCACATACAAATAATCGAAGTTCTCAATTTTGTTTCTATCGCCATTTTGGATTTTCCTCTAAATAAAGTATTTTGGTATTGTGCATTTTCAAAGCTAATTAAAGTAATTTCACGAGACATTCACATATCATCAAATTCATATAATATCAATAAGGGGCAATTCCAATTTTGGTTCTATGTGTGAGACATTTTTCATATTTTGACAATCAAATATCTAATTTGATATTTTTTTTCCAATTTTGGTATTTTTTTTTTTCAATTTCAATTCAATTTTGATCGTAATTTTCAAAATCGCTAGTGTGGCCGTCGGAATTTAGCTATCATGTCGGCCATATCATCGATTTAGAAAATTCCAACCAAAATTAGACTAAAAATGAAAAAAATAAAACATAACTGACCAAAATTAGAAAACGGATACTTGATTGTAAAAAAATGGAAAATATCTTACATACAATACCAAAATTGAAATCAACCCTATCTATAAATACATAAAAATACTTTACATTTTAAAATTTCTATTCGCATGGTAACAATTTATATACTTCGTTTGAATCATGTTTTATCATAGACAAATAATCGAAGTTATTTATTACGTTTCTTTCACCATTGTATAGAAATATCTATAAATACATGAAAATACTTTACTATTAGAAAGAACCATTGGATTTTTCCTTCAAATAAAGATTAAACAAGAGGAACTTTTCATTCACACGATTTAAGTAAACTTTCATGTACATATATAGACAAAGATGATAGCACTACATGTATAAATATATTTCAGAAACAATTGAAATATATATACTATGCTTAATTAATTCATTACAAGGTTGAAAGATTAGAATTAAGCAGTGGGGTATGAAGGTTGCATGGCAATGCCACAGAGACCTTGTTGAGGTCCAACATCTCTCTCCATCCTTATATAGCCATCTTCTCCCCAAGATCCCCCCCACGAGTTCTTGACGAGCCAGTACTTGGTCCCATCGCTCGTTTCTCCATAGCCAACCGCAGTCACGCCATGGTCTAGCTGGGTCCCACACGGTCCAGTGAAGACTCCAGTCGAGTAGAACTGGAAATCGGACCCACTTGCATCTATGGCAACCGATATGGGTTGGTTGGCCACTGCTTTGAGCAATGCTGATTCGCTGTTGGGAGGAACATCCTCGTACCCTGTGATCTTTGCAATGTGGGATGATTCCTTCTTTGAGTTGCAACTTCCATCCACTCCTTTGTATGGGTAATTCGACTCGCTTGTCAGCCCATCGTTGCTTATTATAAACTCGAATGCATAGTCCATCAGGCCGCCATTGCAGCCCTGATCTTCACTCGTGTCGCAATCTACCAGTTCTTGTTCTGACAATGAGACCAGATTCTTGGTTGTTAGCTGGTTTATTCCTTCCATGGCTGCAACTGCTGAGAATGCCCAACAACATCCTGCATGTATTTTTCGTCGGGTCCCAAGTTAATATATATATATATATAGTCATTTTGCTAGATAAAAATGCAAAATGCATACCATAATTAACTGACAAAATTAGTCACTCTCATTTTAATTATATATCATGCCTAAATTCCTAAATTTAGTTCGCATTCTACATATTATGACTGATTAGGTGGCGTGACAGACTGCAAAATGATATAAACTTGATATGTTGTCGCACAAAATAAGCTACAGTTGACAATTTTTTTACACCAATTTGTCAGTTATTTGTCTTATGCAGTGTCATGTCAAGTTCATATCATCTTAGGTCAACTGTATGATCTAAATATTTCTAGTATGTAAATCTTTCTAATTTTGAAACAAAAAAAGGTGATTATGAAAATGGAAGAATTGAACTAGTTTTGTCACTAAAAAAAGACTAATTGTAAACCAAACTATTCATTTTCCCTATTTTAATTCGGTACATTAAAAGACAAAAATATACTCTCTTGCAAATAAAAATCTATTGCTCTTCCAACATATGTATAAGCTTGAGACATCATCTGTCTCGAGCTACATATATAGTTCATGAAATGCTTAGAAAAGTTTTCTTTGTTTTGGTAAACTTTATATAAGTAAGAATGAATTGTTGAAAGAGTGTAATTACCACATTGGCCTTGGTCCTTGACACCAGTAACAGCCCCCTTGCTTCTCCAGTCTATACTCGCTGGAACTGCACTCACATTACCATACCTAAATGACGAAACCCTAGACAACATATCATGATCATATTTCATCTTGTATCCATTTCTAGTTGCAAATTCATCGTTTGCCAAATCAGCAAATTTATTTACTGCAAGCTTGTAAGCTCGACCCCCTGCTTCATTAAACGACTCGATGTACTCAACATTGTCCTTGAATATCATCAATCTCTTCGCCTTCTCTGCCTCGTCTTTGTACACACGCCCATGCTCCACCATCCACGCCTCGTGTTTCTCAACCATTGATGCATCTGGCGCTGTTCGGGCCGTGGATTGACAGGCCCACAGCCCGAACATTAACAATGCTGCTAAAATAAGCTTCCAAGAAGGTGTCATTGCCATGTTTTGTTAGTGATGATAAGATGAAATGTGTTGAGTAGATTTCGTGTTATGCATTGAGTTAAAAGGGGTAGAGTATTTATAGACAGATTTTCTTGAACATTGATTAATTTGCTGTTAGAATAAGGACAAGTTATGCATCTTGCATTCAAATTCACTAATCAGTTCCGTTTACGCTTTGTTAATTTAACGTTAACTGTTTTGGATGCATGTTAACCATAATAGTTTGCAGGAAAGCAAAGGAGTTAGGCAATTTCTTTGAAAGGAACAACCCATGACTACAATTTTGTCCTAAATGATGTTGTACTTATATAAATTCGTGTTACTTATTGACACACGTTAATGATTCGTGTTCATGGCAAGAACTAGGGGTGTATGTATATGAGATTAATAAAGCTCCTAAGTTACTCGAAATCGACTCGAAAATATCGAATTCGGCTTGAAGATAATTGAGTTGAGCTCGATGTCAAGCTACTCGAGCACTTCTCAATCTCGAGCAAATTAATACTCAACTAGACAAGCTCATGAGCGTAATCGAGTATAATCCAGCATGTGTTAAATTTACTATTTTGCCCTTAATAATTTATTAAAACTTCCATTTATAAGCATATTTTTAGGTACATAGATTATTCTATATATATTATTTAGGTATCAAATTGAGCTCTAGCATTAAAAAAAAAAAAAAAATCGATCAGGTACAAGTCAAGTTCAAGCCTTGAATTTTACAATCGAGTTTGAGCTCGGTGATCAAGCCTGATGGTACTCGACTTGACTCCTTTTACACCCTAGCAAGAACCGTCACCTCTGTTCAATGTCTGGTGAAATTGTAGTTAAGCATTTCATTAGCTCTATACTGACATTCTTCTTGTAATAATACATAATATTATTACATAGATGAAAATGGTTGCAATGTATGTACATCTTGTATTCTTGATCAGGTTACTGAGCAGATACAAATATAGCTACATATATCACAGAATAAATGCCTATACAAATGAGGTACAACATCTTAGCCGTACGATTGGGCGAAACATTCGCCATTTCTTTTACGAGATCAAGTTCAGAAAACAATCAGATCAATGCATTGTCCGCTATTTTGTAGCCGTTCAACGTTAAAACATCACTCGTTATGTGAAAGCAATTAGGGTGGGTGAGAAAGATAAAACGATCCATGTATGGCGTCCCTTTGAAGGGCAAAACTCTGAAAGTGAAAATAGATCAAATCCCAAATACATTCTTCGTCATGTGTCCCCAGTCAACAGATCGGACAGAGATTGTATCAAAGATTGCGGATCGTAAATTATGCCAGCTGTTTCATCGTGTACTGACTCAACGTTTACCTACAATAGAAGTGAGAGATCTCAATAAGATTGCATAAACCTATGAAGAAGCTTTCGACATTGCATAATACATACCACGTTGAAGATCCCTTGGGATGCGAGGCGATCAATATCAATAGGAATCTGGCAATCTTTAGGAACAAAGATCGTGTTGATGTATTGACTCGGCTGCATAAAGAAATTCATGCATTTTAGGTTTTACTTGTTGATTGGAAGTTTCATACACATTTTGTAGAGAAAACCTGCTAAAGCATGTATTATATATGCGTCAAAAAATACTTACAGGATTCTGAAGACAGTTGTGCGAATTACCGTACGTTCGGTTCAAAGCATCTGTAATGGACGTCACAAAGCAAGAAGCCGTAAAGCCACTCGTCTCTCTATCATGTGTGCCATTCAAGAGAAGTACCTAAAGAAAAAGGCATAAAGAATAACATACGAGAAAGTGGAAAGAATTCAAACATAGTATCACCATATATATCATGGAAATCGTTAACAAAAAAATCCAATCAACGTATGACCAAGAAATAATTTTTACCTTAGGACATGATCGTGAAGAAATAATTTCCCCGATTCCAAGCAAAACCTGATAAAATATATACCAAATTGTGATGGACAAATATTGACAGGTTAATGTAAGTGTAGATATAGAAACTATATTAGCAAAGAATGTATATGGTTCATAGTTACCAGAGAGGGGCATATGGAAGTAAATAGTGAACCCATGGCAAAGATTATGCAGTCAACGCCTTTCAACTGTTCTAAGACAGTCGGATTTACAGAAGGGAAGACCTGATAATTACGAGAAATGAATTAAACCGATTTGGAAAGCCACAAATTTATGAATCAATATCATTTCAGTTCTCTCCTATTAATTAAAAGAATTTCAAGAAGTGTATAATAAAGGGATGTTTACGAAAATACCTTAAAGTTTAGCCTAATTGCAAGACAACCAAATGAAGTTTTTAATTTTGCAGCTTACAAAGAAATAAACTTTCATTGGTTTATTTTATTTATTTATCGTTTAGGCTAGAGCTCAAGGTACTTTGTATTTATACCTTTTAGGATAATGACATATATCACTAGATAAGCATTGGCAAAGAAGAAAAGATCACTACCTCATGTAATAAATTGCTGCCTTCACTGGACATGTAAAAGACCCGCTTTATTCTTGAAGGAAGTGTTTGTATTGAAGATTTACTCTGTAAAAGAAAGTTTCTTCGATCAAACTTATGCAAAGCATATTATCCTTAAGAAGCTTGTTACTTGTAGAAATCCATAAAAAGGGCCAAATAATTCTTGAAGGCCTCACTTCCATTTGAACCAAAATCCATCCAACGTTGAAATTTCAAATAGGGTCATAAAGTCTTAACACATTCATCAATCAGTTAAAGGGAAAATAAAAGGGAATATGTGTACCTTATTTATGGGCTCCATAGACCCGTTGGTTGGATGAGATATTGCGTTCTGACCCCGTATTATAGTTCCATCCTAGAAACCAACCCGACAAGAAGTAAAGACATGTTTGTTTTATAATTGTCAAGTTCATATCAGACATTTTCTATTTCAAGAATAAGTAAAGAACATTTGCATACCCGTAATTCACACCCCAAGGTAAGCCTATCGTTTGTGGATATAACTGGGAGGACCAGGCTTTCAGTGGGTATTTGCGAGACACGTGAAAACAAAAAAATTGCAGCATCTAATGATTGAAAGAATATCCGAGCTCCAGCAAAGAAAAAATTCCCGATGCTGCAAATGAGATAAGAACAAGTTAATAGTCGTTTGATTTTGAAGTCAAGTTGAGTTATCAATTTCTCCAAGTGCTGAAATATTCAGAGAACCATGAGAGATATGTAAAGTTAAACAAAGCTTAATCATAGTAGTAAAGCGTGATGAAAGACATAGTAGATTTATCTAAGAAAGCCCGATTTACACTAGGAAAATATTTCTCACTCACACCATTTTTTGGATACAACACGTATCTTGTCACGTCACAAGGATGCAAAATATAATATGGTTTATATCGCTACAAGGGGGAACTAAACCACTAAACTAAAGCAATTATAGCAACATGGCACAAATACATGGCATAGGCATACATTACATGTTAATTTGGTTCAGAATTTATGTAACGCAAAGTTGAGAGAAGCTTGCCCTTCCTCTAATTCTAAGACCTAGATGCACTTGAACAGAATTTTCACAAGAAATAATAATGATCAACAAAATACAAGAAAAGTAATAACAATCTAACAGAATCTAGAATCTAAAAAAAAAAAGAGTTGATAAAATAATTGAGTACCTTCCATTACTGAAACAGAATAATTCATCCGACTTCCTGAGGATCTGCAAAGTATAAATTTTCCCCATGTCAATGATGAGTTTGAACCATAAAAAGCTGAAATTGTAATGCTAGTGGTGGTGGAAGACTTTTTCACTGTAGGATCTTGTGCACTAAGAACAAGAACATTTTAACTGATTGCCCACAAGATATAAGACAAAATAGGCGCAAAAACACTATCAACCAAGGAAATACCAAGTCATTATAAAAGAATCAATGTTCTTAGCAACTTATCGCCAACTAGAAAATACTCATCTTGCCACAAATAAACATAGATTTTCAACAATGCAGTTAAGTGAGGATTAGACAATGCTTCTACGGAAAGGGGAATGCAGTAAGTCCATATCGTAGTGACAGAGAAGTAACCAATGAACATTAAAAAGTATTTTGGGATTCCAATACCCAGAATTTGACTAACAATTAGATGATAAAAGAAACACGATCAGGATAAGTTTTCAGACCTGATCCTGGAAATAAACCAAAAAAGCTCGAATTGTTTCTCCGTATGGTTTTGAGACACCTGTCCACAGAGAATGGTTCCCTTCAACAATATCGTACCTGTTGAACATTCAACTTAGCAAACTAGCACTTCTCACTCCAAGCACACAGTACTTACCAATAAGGTGTCAACAATTCAGAAAGACATACTAGGAAAAAATTGATAAAGAGGACAAAGAAACCCACAGCAATAGGATTATTGAAGCAATATTGCTCTTAATTATTACCATTCATATTTTGCTTTTTGTGCTTCGAGGGGCAATCGATGACCCAGTAATGTTCGCACTGCAAGACCCTCATTAGTACTTGGATCGGATAGTCTCAAGCACCTAGACCGAATGTCTCCAACAGCTGGACCACCTGCAAAATGATCCATCTAATAAGGGACATAGAACAAGGAACTCGAGAGTAACTAGGTCAGATATCATCTAAAAGATGATTGTTAGATGACATGATTTTGTACACTTATAGGACCACAAAATACCAGACAACATTGATATAAAAATACTGAGTTGACAAAACGCACCAAGAACACGAACAATCTCAGCTGTGCTTCCTCCATCATCAGAAACAGGGAGAACATGAGCCACGCGGGTGGTTAATTTCTTAAGCTCTTCCACGACACCATTAAAGGCAGTTCCACCTGTGGCACTGCAAAAATTGTAAGATAGTTCCACAGAAAGTATGGCATCATTTCCATTGCACACAGGCATTATGCAGACTAGATATAGGATGTTCCACTTAAGCAAAGTAATCGTTATTGCAAAGATATCACTAGAGACAATCCATCAAGAATAGATTACCAAAGGATATAACCAATACCTTATGGAACAAATGAAAAGTCCGCATAGTACAACCACATGGAACATAGATTCTAATTTACTCATTTGCTCCTAGTTATACTTCAGAAATCAGACATGTCGAAATAGTAATATGATATCGATCACCACCACTAGACACACATTAGATGAAGTCATCAAAGTTTAACATGTATGCAGCAACACCAAATGATGTGCCTAACGACCAGATCGAAATTCTGATGGCCTGCACAGGTGTTGAAGGGTCTAAACTAGCAAGGACAAAGTGGTCACAGAACTTGAAAGTAATGTGGAATCATCAAAAACTTCACACGTTTTCAAGAAAATCTGATTTCTATAAATATAATGCAGCAAGTTTGAAGCTTCAATCCTCCCAAATACTCATCACCACCTAGAGAATCAACTAGGAAGAAATGTCTCAAAGGGGAACAACTTGCAGATTGATTTTCTCACTCCTTAACCAGCAAATTATTTTTCTGACATTGAAATTGATGGAGATGGCAACTATATAACTGAAATATGCAGATGAACAGCCCAAAGCCACAAAATTATCACCACGTACACAAAATTTACTGAAATATAAAAAATTTAAACTCACAATCTTGGATCAAGATTAAAATAACAAAACAAGAAAGCCCGCAAAGATTATTATTAAAAAAGAAAAAAAAAATCTTGCTAATGAGTTATCACTGCATTATGAAAACCCATTACCATCTATTATATCTTTTATTAAAATCCATGCATTTCAAATCCCAATTTCGTTCTACTTCACCATTTCTTGAAAAAAAAAAAAAATCGAAGCAATATTCTTCAAGAATTCAAAAGAAATTATAAATTTCAGAAACATACCCGAAAAAACAAGCAAAGAAGGCTGATTATTAGTGGAAGTGGGAGCAGAAGAAGAGTGACACAGATGAGTGCTATTTCTGAAGGGAGGCGCCATGAAAGAGAGAGAATGGCGTGGAGAGAGAAAGAAAGGAAAAGGAATTTGATTTGGGGTATTTATAATGGAAAGGGAAGTAGAGGCGGGCAAGGAATGCGGGGGTCCCAAGCAAGTGTCCGCCATATTCAACATTAAACAAGGAAATTCTCTCCACCTGAAAATTCCCTTTTGCAAATTTCCTTCCCTTTTTTCCCCTTTTGCAAATATCCTTCTTTTTGTCCTTTTGCAAATAATCCATCTTTTTTTTCCCTTTTATATCTTTTTCTTTCCTTTTATTTCCCCCTCTTTACTACAAATTTTGGCCCTATTTGAAGTGTTGATAATGTGAAATCTTAGGGTTAAATGGCATCCAATTTTTTGTCTTATTTGTGTACTTATATATAAGTTTATAATAAAGTTTAGTTAGATATCAAAACTCAACTGCTTTGACATGAAGAGGATGAAATGACATAAATCATATATTTTAAAAAAAAATGACGAATATTATTAAGCCTAATTTTTTGTTAGAAGAAATCTAGATAAGATGGGGATTCTGCATTCAGTGAATAAGATTATTGAGGGTTTTGGTTCATAATACTTGAAAAAAAAAATTAATACATAATGGTAATAAGACTGTGTTTTAAAGTAACATTAAAATATATTGTTAAGGGAATCACTTATGTGTCCCCCAAGTAACATTAAAATATATTGTTAAGGGAAGTACTTATGTGTCCCGGGGCACCGTGCTCCCAATATTATCCATTCCTTTTATTTTCTTTTTCTTTTTCTTTTTTTTCTTTTCGTTGTAACCTTTCTTTCTTTCTTTTTTTTTCTTCCTTTTTATTGCACTATTTATTTTTCTACTTCTTCCTCTTTTTCTTTTTTTCTCTCTTCCTTCTCAATTTTTTCATATAATTGCTACAAATTTAAAGTTCTTATTTTTCTAATATTCCAACAAGTTATTCCCAACATTAAAACTATGTTTTAAAGACTGTGTTTTAAAGTAACATTAAAATATATTGTTAAGGGAAGCATTTATGTGCCCCGGGGCACCGTACTCCCAACATTATCCACTCCTTTTATTTTTCTTTTTTCTCTATTCACTGTAACCTTCCTTTCTTTCTTTCTTTTTTGTTTCTTCCTTTTTATTGCACTGTTCATTTTTCTTCTTCTTCTTTTTTTTTCTTTTTTTCTCTCTTCCTTCTCAATTTCTTCATATAATTGCTACAAATTTAAGGTTCTTATTTTTCTAATATTTGAACATGTTCTTCTCTCTTTAATATGTATAAAAATTTAGGGTTTTTATTTTCTTATAACTTGATTTTTTTTCTATTTTGCTCCGATTCATAGCAATATACGATAAAATTGATGCAAAAAATACCATAGTTGATTATTGATTGAGTAATATGAATTTACATAAATTTTGGGGAGAGAAGATGATAAAAATCTTGTATTTGAAATTTTAAAATTTTAAACTCACATTTAATACCTTAAGAGCATACAATTGATACCTAAAGAGTATACAAATGATATTTTTCATTGAATGAACAATTAATACATTAAGAGTAAATATGTAATACCTTATACTATAAGCATTAGTACTTTAAAGGTGCATATGTAATATTTTATACTATAAACATTAATACCTTAAAGGTAAATATGTAAGAGTAAGTCTCTTGTGAGACCGTCTCACGGAATTTTAATGCATTGTGTGAGACGAGTCAACCCACAACCCAATTACCCACCACTCAAATCCTACAATTCACATGTTGTTTATGAGTGATAGGGCTCCGTCTCACGAAAATTATCCGTGAGACCGTCTCACACGAGTTTTTGTGAATATGTAATATCTTCAAGGTAAATATGTAATACCTTAAAGGTGCATATCTAATACATTATACTATAAACATTAATATCTTAAAGGTAAATATGTAATACCTTAAAGGTGCATATCTAATATTTTATATTATAAGCATTAATACCTTAAAGGTAATATGTAATACCTAAGAGTATACAATTGATACCTTAAAAGTTGTCTTATACTATAGACACTAATACCTTAAAAGTAAATATGTAAATAAGAAGAATAAGAATAAGAAAATAGAGAAGAAGAAAAATGTACAAAACAAATAAAAAGAATAACAAATCGATAAGAAAATAGATTAAGAAGTAGAGAAAAAAAACAAGAGGAAAAAGAAGAAAGCAATGTTGTTTCTGTACTAATACCTTAAGAATAAATATGTGATACCTTAAGAGTAAACAACTGATACTTTAAGAGCATACAACTAATACTTTAAGAGCATACAACTAATATCTTCATTGAAAATCTCTCAAATTTTTAGCAAATCACAATTTTATCACATTTTTCGTAAAATTTTCTACAAATCATATTGTTTGAAATAATTTATTTTCAATGTTTTAAAATTAATCATAATAAGAAGGGGAAAAAAACCTCATAAATGACTTCATTACAATTTGAAGAAGAATAAGAAGAAGAATAAGAAGAAGAATGTACTAAACAAATAAGAAGAATAACAAATCGATAAGAAAAGAGATTAAGAAGAAGAAGGAGAAAGAAGAAAATAAAAAAGAGGAAAAAGAAAAAACAACATTATTTCTGCATAACACCTTAAGGGTAAATATGTGATATTTGAAAAGTAAATGTGTTATACCTAAAGAGTAATTGTGTGATACTTTCACTGTATATAATCAGGTTTATGTGCAGTGCACACCAACTATGGTGTAGCCGCGTGTGGGGGCGCGTGGATGTGCCTGGGAACAGCCCACATGTCAGGTTGGGTTGGGGCACACATATAAGTTTTTGCCTATTGTTAATTTTAAATTGCAACATAAATCCATCATCTAACTAATGAAAATGACAAACATTATACTGAACTAACACAAACTCTAAATTTTGAAGTTTGGTTTACCATTAAAAAACAAATAAGAAGTAAAAGTTTTACTAGCAGTAGAAACAAATAATTTTCTTCAGAAAGAAATAGCAATATAATTATTCTTATGCAATGTGGTCTGACTTGAGAACATATCAAAGCTAAATAATTTGGACCAAATTCAAAAGAAGAAAATTTTAAATAATGCACCAGCCGGGAATCGAACCCGGGTCTGTACCGTGGCAGGGTACTATTCTACCACTAGACCACTGGTGCTTTTTTATTACTTAAATTTCATAGTTTATATTTTCTATCTTATAATAAATCTATTCTACATTTTCCAATTCACTCATCAGTTATTTGCAAAAGAACACATATATGCATGAATGTGTGTTATATTAATATAAATATGGATAACAGACACTGATATAATTCTAGCATCTACAATACCTTCTAAAACCAACAAATTTCTTGAATCATCAAACATTATTTATCCACATCAAAACGCGTACATTAACAATCACACATATATCTGTCTATTTTTATCGTCACCACGGCTTAGTTATCAAAAGACGAAGAGAGCGAAGAATCGAAACAAGAAACTCGTTGCCGTTTATTAGGGACAAACAATTGTTGAGCATACTCAACAGATGCAGAGACCTTATCAAGAACATTGCTCAAAGCCACATGAACAGCATTGCCAATGTTACCTTCCTTTGTAGCAATCAAGAACACAATCTTCACTCTGCTTCCCAATGTTGATATCTCCGATTTCAGGACTTGAACCGGAAGATTCCTGACAGCTTGTTTGATGTCAGGCAATAGATCCGACAAGTATTCACAGCAAAGCGAAGCCCTTAGCAAGAATGAGCCATCAATCACGTTACTCTCGACTATTTCAACTTTTACTTCATTTGTGTCCATAGGAATGTGCAAGCCATCACTGGCTTGCGTTGCCTTCGTCTTCAGCTGTTTTACTTGGTTGATTACTTCAGCTAGTAAAGCCGCTTTGTCCATCTGTCAACAAATAGTTAACGGTAAATATTAAGACGAAAATAACCTTCTTGTTGGATGGTAAGAACATAACACATTTAGGAAAACGGTTCAGACACACATCTTAACTCTAATCCTACACTTAAAAATGTTATAACAAAGACAAGATTAGCAAAATGCTCTTCTTCTTTTTTTTCAAAATTCACTAGAATCTCAAATCTAGACTTGAAAAATCCAAACAAAACATTCATATTGAATGGTAAGATTCATAGAATAATCTTCATTGTCTTTTGTGATTTGATTAGTTGGCAAAGCAATACAATGTCCAATCCATAGAGAAACATCAAGGTGATGATGAGCACTGTTTTGAATCAATACATAACGATACAAAAGTGAAGAAAACATGTCTAGACCTATGTTGCTTGGACTCTCCTAAAATGGTGTCATACTAGTGTCCATCGGGTGCGGCACTGATCCAGGTATGAAATCTGTACTGGGTTCTTCATCGTGCAGCCGGACACGGCAGTTTCCAGGCGGATGATTTCCGGCGGCGCTGCTGGCTTCCAATTCTGCAGATCCCGAATTCATCTCTCAAAATAGCCCTTTGATTTCTGCTTTCTACTCATCCTTCTGCAACGAAACGGGGGCTGCATTTTTTTTTTTGTTCTTTTTTAGGTTCAATGTCGAGAAGAAGAAGAAGAAGAAGAAGGGGGCTGCGTATGGGTTTGAATGTCGAGAGGAAGAAGGGGGTTTATCATCGATATATTTTTTGTAATATAATTTCTCAAACGTATCCCCGCACCCGTGTCCTAATTCCGGATCCTTTTTTGCCGTGTCCCCGGATCCTAAATTTTGAAAATCTGAGAGTCTGACACATATCCCCGTACCCGTGTCCGACACCTGCACCCGAGTCCGAGCAACATAGGTCTAGACATGATGGCCACTTGGTCAATACATTAGCAATAATAAATTATTTTAAACTTCTCTATTTGTCTGCTCAAGAGGCAACAACAATACATCACCTTACTTCAGCACGAAAACGAGTTCTTGTAGTCAAGAAGAAGAACAAACTATTATAATCATGCGAAAACAACGTATTAAAATAAAACGAGAACAAATTCATCCCAGATCAGCAGGTAGTTAGCCTACCTAGCCTACCATCCAATCGTAATATTCTAACAGTTTTATCGAACTATAGTCTATATATGAATAGTCACCGAAGAAAACCAGACATTAAAAACTCAGAAGAAGACAGTGACCAACTAGTGTATAGTTCAGTCATTACCATAGTTGACATTTTGATAAATCCAAAGGCCAAGATGATCTCTTTTCAATCAAGAACTATTAAGTGTATCCTATCATACTCTGCTTTTATCAACTATACACATCAAAAGGGCTCAATTAGAATGACCTCTAAAACTCCAAAAAGCTATGCAATTTCCTCAGGTCTAATACTCAAGAACATAAATAATGGCAATGATACTAAATCAAACATTTAATCAATTATAACTCATGAAGCAAAGGAAGTAACATTGACAAACCTTTTCATTGTTGGGCACAAGGGCTCTAAGGCTAGCCAAGTGTGCATTGATTCTCTCTCTCCTCCTTCTCTCAGCCTCACTATGGCTCTTCAAAGCCTCTTTGGTTTTCCCTGAACCCTTCACCATATCTCCCTTCTCTTTATCCAACACTAGGGATTTCTTACCAGGCACTGAAAAACTCCCCCAATTTTCTGTAATCCCAATTGAATTCTCGCAATACATGATTCAAATTCTTATGCAAAAACAACAACAACAACAACAATAATAATAATTCCACTATAATGATCAACACAAAAATGTGATCTCCATCTCAAGACAAATTATACTCAAATATAAATCTTTGTGCCAAGAAAATCCAAATCTTGAACACCCTTTAGCATATTTCACACATACAAATTGCAAAAATGGGATTTGTGTGTGTTTATCACAAGAAACAGTTTATGGGTCTAGACCAGGGGGGCGAGTGGCGAGGGCAAACCAGAAAGAAAGCATTTTGGATTGAATTCTGAGGGTTTCAACAGAAGTTATGATGAGCATGAGTGATAGTACGGACATTGTTTTCTTGAAGAAGGAAATATCAAAGAACACAAATTGGAATTGAAGCTATTGAATTTAAAGGAAATTATCAATGAGAAAACATCCACATCTTTTTCTTTATCGCAAACATGGTTTTTAGAAATATTTTGAGAAATGAGAAACGCAAAAATCTTGTGAATTATTGTGTATGAAAAGCGCAGGTTGCTCTTGAGAGCTATAATGCTATTACATATATAGAAGCAGCAAAGAGTTGATTTGACCAAATAAAATATTAATTTAAAATATTGTTGTTTGGACACGAAGATGAAAACTAATAAGTTCTCCCCTATATAAATTTTTCTAAATTCTATTAAAAAAAAACTTCATATTAAATATTGGGGAAAATGGTTTTTAAGTCAATTTTTTTCCTTTTTTAAGTTCTTAGTCATTTATCTTTATATTTTTTTATTTTAGTCATTCAAGTTAAAAAATTCTAATATATAGTTCTACAAATCAAAGTGTTTAATTATTGTTTATTTGATATCCAAATTCATTTGTCCGCAGTTCTTTATATTTAGATGGTGCTAGTTTGGAATTGTGAATGATTTTAGAAAAACAAAATGGTATAACAATAGTATTGTTATCTTTTTAAATAAAATGGTATTTTAAAATAAATAAACTTTTAAATTTTTTACTAGTAAATAATACAAGTTTTATTTATCAATGAATAATAATTATTATTTAAGAAACTTAGTATTTATAATATGTACTTTGGATGGCAATTAAGCATATCACTTTTGACATGTTAATGGTACCATTGTAGGCTACCGATCTAAAAAAATTTAATAAATAAAATTATATGACAAATAAAAACTTTAAGAAGACAAAATTAGCTCAATAAAAAAACTTTGTTTTCCCTTATCTATTTGTGGTTATGAAATTTTGACTTGTCTATTGTTATAAGAGGAACTAGTTGAATGTTTTGTATTCTCTTAAATAAATAATTAAGATGGCTGAGTTTTAAGTTGTAGTCTTGTAGATTCATCATCCTTTACATCATGTTCTTGACTACTTGAAGTATATTAATTAAAGGAAATAAACATATCAAGTTTGGAAAAGGAAAATTCTTAAAAAAATTGTCTTCTACAACATCTGATATGACTTTTGTAAAAAGAAAGATGTGTGAGAAAGTATTTAATTAACACCATTTGACTATTTTTGAAGTTATTTTATTAAGCTATAATTAGAACAGATCAAAATCAAACATAAAAATAATAATAGTAATAATTTGGGTTACCTACTGGTGACAACTACTACCTTGAGACATCTTATTTTCATCACTACCTAATAAATACATTAAACAAAAAAAACTTTAATTAGCAACCAATAATTTTAGGGTTGACTTAATTCTGATTGTTTAAGTGGTATCTTTCTCATCAATTTCATGACTTCTGAATGAGATACTTTTCTAGATTCAGTTAATCTGCCGTATACATTAGAACCTATTAGCTTAATGAAAAGGTAATATTTATACAGATAAGTTATGAGTCCATCATATAAATATATATATATATATATATATATATGATTGTATTGAGATTCCTGCTTTAAGTGATATTTATATATAGGGGCGGTTCTACGTGGGGGCAGCACTGGGCTCCAACCTAGTGCAAACCCAAAATATTTTCTTTTATATATAGAGGCTTAAAGTGATATTTAAAGTAAGCTCAATTCAAAAATTACACTAGTTTACTAAATAGAAAAGCCTGTATCTAAATTTAAAATCCTTATAAATTATATTTATATCTTTTTTTTTTCTTTTCCAAACATAAAATATAAATATTGGAAGACAAAGAGAATATTCACCAACAACAGAGATCAACTTAAAATTTTAAACGTGAGTTTCTTGAAATCTCCCACCACGTTATTAAAGGTAATGTTTTTTTTTAAAATTCATTTAATATTTTTATGATTTATGTTTAAATAATATAGACTTCCATATATTCGTGTCTTGAAATATGTATGGATAATATAATTTTTATTTGTTATACTTTTTTAATTCAGTAGCATTTTAGTTAGTTATTCAATTAAGATTTGGTTTGAACTTTGAATTCAATTTAATAATTTATTTAATTAATTAGTTATTAAATCAACATACGACTATCCACACCACTTCATTTAATTTAAGTTGTAAAAAATTAAATTTGACACATTACTTTGAATTAGTAGTTAGTTATCAAATTTCTATTTTCATTTGGTTATAATCTTGCAAAAACTTAAATTTAAACCTTCATCGTATTTCTCGTAGGGAATAACTTAAGTGAACACCAAAATATTAAATGTGTCGAAGCGTTAACTTAAGGGCACAACTTATATTTTGTTATGTATAATGTGTCGAAGCGTTAACTTTTCAACCCAACCCACTATTAAATCTTGAATTCGCCTCTGCTTATATATCTCTTATTTGAGTAGCACTTATGTGCACTTGATGCACACATGCATTCGGGTCGTGTTCAGGTGTGGGTTGACCCGAATTCGCGCACTTTTACTTTTTTTTTTAGCCCTGACCTCTATATTATGTTAGTCATACATTTATGTAATATTATTCATACCTTTATGTCCAAATATCATGCCTTTATTTAATACTTTTAACTCTAAAAACACTCTAATTTCGCCACAATTTGTATATGTTTACCTTTATGTGATAACACTCATACATTTATGTGATATTACTTATACATTTATATCAACATAGTCGTACATTTATGTAATATATAAAGATACAACTAACATAACTAAAAGGTATATCTAACATAACTAAAAAGTATGATTGTTATAATTAAAATGAATGAAAGGTTAATATATTTGTCTAAAAAAATGCTAAGGTAAAACTAGTTTTACAAAAGATATGACTGACATAACTAAAATGTATGACTAACACTATTAAAAAGTATAATTAACATAACATAAAGGTCTGATAGCTAAAAGCATGTTTGGGCGGATTTTGTCCGCAACCTAATAGCGCGTAGGAACGCGTGACAGACCAGATCAATCCGAGTACACAGATCTAAGGTTCGTACATCAGGTGTACAAAAGTTTTTGTCCTTTTATTTATATTATCATTATACGATATATGGATTAATAAACTGCTTATCACCACCAATATGAGAGCATAAGTATATAAAATGAAATACTAAATACTATCTTATGTCCACACACACACACACACACATATATATATATATATATATATATATATATATATATATAATAAAGATAATTAAAATTACCTTTTTTTATATTGATAATAATAATATTTGTAATACGCGATATTAATTAGTTTAATTTTAACATCACGTATTACAAATATTATTATTACCAATATAAAAAAAAACATATAAAATATAAGATGAAATATTATTTCTAATAGAGGAATTAATTTGATAAATCATTCATTATATATATATATATATATATATATATATAGGGATGGATTTAGGGGTGCGTGGGATGCAGTCGTACCTCTTGGACTTTCATAATTTTTATTTTTATATATAATTTTTTTTAATATTTTTCATTTTTATCATTAATTTGTAAGGATTCCCCCTTCTTGTACAGTATACTACTAGTAAATTAAACATGAGATTGAAATGACAGTCAAATAAAAGATGAAACTTATTTTTGGGACCAAGTTGTGTAATTGTATAGGGTAATATATAAGGACGGATCTAGAATTTTGTTTTAAGATAACTAAATTTTTTTCAGGTCAAAATATAAAGTAGATGGAGGCTAAAATTATATAATGGACAAATTTTTACAATGTAATATTAGAACTGCACATATAACATGCATAGAAAAAATAAATAAAAATATAGTTTGATGTGGATTGGGCTCATTCATACAACCATGAAGTCCATAACCATACATGGCAATGTGAACTTGATCTTTGGAAATCAGAAATGGGCTAAAAGAGTTCCAAGTTGAATATAAAAAAGCCTAGCCCATTAATTATTGGGCTGATCCAAACCCACAAACGCCCCAAACAACATCGTTTACTGCCATGGAATCTATCATCAGAAAACTACACACACAGATAAAACAGCAACACATTCAAAATGGAGCAACGTCCACGAAATCTGATCATCTCTCATCTTTAACTTGCCGGGCTTTCCAGGGACTTCAATGGGCTCTACACACTAGAAATACCTCATGCATCATGCAAGCATTCACATCACATATCCAATCTCTTCTTCTCTTACACAATGGCAATGACACCTTTCTTGGAAGCTTATTTTAGCAGCACTGTTGATGTTCGGGCTGTGGGCCTGTCAATCCACGGCCCGAACAGCGCCAGATGCATCAATTGTTGAGAAACACGAGGCGTGGATGGTGGAGCATGGGCGTGTGTACAAAGACGAGGCAGAGAAGGCGAAGAGATTGAAGATATTCAAGGACAATGTTGAGTACATCGAGTCGTTTAATGAAGCAGGGGGTCGAGCTTACAAGCTTGCAGTAAATAAATTTGCTGATTTGGCAAACGATGAATTTGCAACTAGAAATGGATACAAGATGAAATATGATCATGATATGTCGTCTAGGGTTTCGTCGTTTAGGTATGGTAATGTGAGTGCAGTTCCAGCGAGTATAGACTGGAGAAGCAAGGGGGCTGTTACTGGTGTCAAGGACCAAGGCCAATGTGGTAATTGCACTCTTTCAACTATTCATTCTAACTTATATAAAGTTTACCAAAATAAAGAAAACTTTTTTAAGCATTTCATGAACTATATATGTAGCTCGAGACAGATGATGTCTCAAGCTTATACATATGTTGGAAGAGCAATAGATTTTTATTTGCAAGAGAATATATTTTTGTCTTTTAATGTACCAAATTAAAATAGGGAAAATGAATATTATGGTTTACAATCAGTCTTTTTTTTTAGTGACAAAACTAGTTCAATCCTTCTATTTTCATAATCACCTTTTTTTGTTTCAAAATTAGAAACATTTACATACTAGAAATATTTAGATCATACAGACGACCTGCGATGATATGAACTTAACATTACATTGCATCAGACAAATAAGCGACAAATTGATGTAAAAAAAAAAAAAGTCAATTGTAGCTTATTTGTGCGACACCATATCAAGTTTATATCATTTTGCAGTCTGCCACGCCACCTAATCAGTCATAATATGTAGAATCCGAACTAAATTTAGGAATTTAGGCATGATATATAATTAAAATGAAAGCGAGTAATTTTGTCACTTAATTATGGTATGAATTTTGCATTCTTATCTTGCAAAATGAGTATATATATTAACTTGGGACGAAAAATACAAGCAGGATGTTGTTGGGCATTCTCAGCAGTTGCAGCCATGGAAGGAATAAACGAGCTAACAAGCAAGAATCTGGTCGAATTAGCCATACAATGGAGTGGATGGAAGTTGCAAGTCTAAGAAGGAATCATCTGACATTGCAAAGATGAGAGGGTGTTGCGAATCGGCATTGCTCAAAGCAGTGGCCAACCAACCGATATCGGTTGCCATAGATGCAAGTGGGTTCTACTCGAGTGGAGTCTTCACTGGACCGTGTGGGACCCAGCTAGACCATGGCGTGACTGCGGTTGGCTATGGAAAAACGAGCCATGGGACCAAGTACTGGCTCGTCAAGAACTCGTGGGGGGGAAACTTGGGGAGAAGATGGCTATATAAGGATGGAGAGAGATGTTGGACCTCAACAACGTCTCTGTGCCATTGCCATGCAACCTTCATACCCCACTGCTTAATTCAAATCTTGCAACCTTAATTTCATGAATTATATATACTTCAATTGTTTCTGAAATATGTGTATATTGTATGCTATGATCTTTGTCTATATATGTACATGAAAGTTTACTTAAATCGTGTGAATGAAAAGTCCTCTTGTTTAATCTTTTGAAGATTGAAAAAAGTGGTAGAATTAACATTGTTTTTGCATAGTTTTCAGTTCCATTTTGTTCTGTTCTGTATGACTGTTAAATAAAAAACGGAACAAATTGGTAAAAAAGGCTGCCATTTTTTTAAAAGAAAAATTATTTCTTTGAATTTATCTTTGTTTTTTTAATATTATTATTTTTTTTAATGTTATTTAATCCATGTGACTCTAAATCATTCAAAAAGGATGGTGACATGTACTTGCATGTCCCTAAAATGAGTTCCACATGAGCAATTTTGCCAAAAAAATCTGAAATTTAGGGTTCACGTGCGATTTCATCCAATTAAGCAATTTAGATTGAAAATTGGACAAAATTCGCGAACCCAAAAAATTTAAGTTCTAAATTGCCAGCTCGAAATCTTAAAATTTGAAATTGTCAGACCCCCTGATTTATTGGACAATTTAAATAATAAACTCGAAACTCTAATAGAAATTAAAGCAAAATCATGTCACAAATAAAGCTAAATTAATCTTCCATTTTGTCAACTAGCTTTCAACTTGTTTCCTGTCTCTGTGTATATATATATATACATAACATATATTCATCTCCTTCGATACTATCAAGATTTTTGTATCAAAAACTGGGATGGGATTTAAGTACCAAGCCCTGTTACTCATCTTTCTTGTCTTAATTCTATCAGCAAAAGCTGATAATTTATTTCAAAATTCAAGTCATCATGTGGAAGAAGGTGTGCTTGCAAAGAGATGCAACTTGTTTAATGGGCAATGGGTATACAATCCTTCTTTAAACCCTCTCTACAATTCATCAACCTGCCCCTTTATAGGTTCGTATGATTGTCTAAAGTTTGGGCGTCCTGATAAACAATATCTCAAATATTCATGGAAACCAAACTTCTGCAACTTACCCAGGTACCACATTATAAATTATTAATGTTATTACAGACGGGCACACTTATAAACATTTTATTTAGGCTATAATGAAACCTTGGAGTTTCTTCTCTCTTTATAGTTGGATGAAATTAATTACGAATTTAGGACACTTTTAGGTCATTTATCAATGGACACCAACTTTTCGGGCCCTGATATTGGAATATTAACTTTTCAATTTAAACAATTTTAGGATAAAATCCGAAATCACGAATTTGGGGTCCAATCGCATGAGATTTGGGTTTTTTGTTAATGTGATTTGACCCAAAATTCGTGTGTTTGGCTCGAAATTCGTCATTTCGGTTTTTTTTTTCTTCCTAAAATTGCTCAAATTGAAAAGTTAATTTGTGTCCCAATGACAGAGCACGAAAAGTTAGTGTCCTTCATTAATTAATGACCTAAAGATAATGTCATAAATTTGCAATTTTCCAAAGTCTATACTTTTCAAAGTATATATATTTTGATTTGGAAAATTGAAAATTGCAAATTTCGTTGTAGAAGTACTTAGATCTTATCCACTCTTTTATCAATAATTTTATGTATTTTGGTTTTGATCCTTTAACCATCAATTTTTTTTTTTTCAATTTTCATATGATTTCATTCGGAATTCATATTTATCTACATAGCATCGGAAATTGACATTCAGATCGAGCACAATCAGATCAAAACTGGATAAAAGTGATAGTTAGATGATCAAATATAAAATACATAAAATTCATGGCCAAAAAAATAAGCAAGACTTAATTAAACTACAGGAGGAAAATTGAGATTCTCCCTTTTGATTTTGATTTTATGACCAATTAGTTGAACTTTTTGCAATAATTAATCAATATGGTGGTAATAGATTCAATGGTGCGGAGTTTTTGAGGAGATGGAGAGGAAAGAAGATAATGTTTGTAGGTGATTCAATATGTCTTGATCAATGGAGTTCATTAGCTTGTTTGTTGCATGCTTATGTTCCAAACTCGAGGACCACCTTTGTCAGGCAAGACCCCATTTCCTACGTTAAGTTCGAGGTAATATTCTTACTTCGACTTTTTCCATTTGTTTTGACGACAAAAATATCCGTTGTCGTTTACCGCAATTTTTTGCTCAAAGACAACGGTTTTTTCAACTATTGATTTGATTTTAACTAAAAGTGGATTGATTTTATGCATACAGGATTACAGAGTGACTATATTTCTTTATACGAGTCATTACTTAGTCGATGTCGTTCAAGAATCGAGAGGTCGGGTCCTAAAACTCGACTCGATTCATGAACAAGGAGAAGCTTGGAAAGGGATGGATATGCTGATGTTCAACTCTTGGCATTGGTGGACTTACACTGGAAAAGTTCAAGAGTAGGGTTTATAATTACATGATTTTATATTATAAACAATTCTTTATTAATTTAATGTAGCAACAATTATATTAGAATTGTTATTATTATCACATTTTTTTATTACCAATTAATAATTTCTTGCAATTTCTTGCAGATGGGACTATGTGCAATATGGTTCCACCATAGCCAAAGATATGAACCGTTTAGTGGCATTTGAAAGAGGCTTAAGGACTTGGGCTAAATGGGTTGGCAAAAATATTGATCCTAATAAAACTAAAGTCTTTTTCCAAGGGATTTCTCCTGATCACTATGGGTTAGTATTCCAGTACTACAAGTTCTTGTTAAAATGTTTCATGAGGAATGTTAATCCATGATTCATAAAAATATATATATATATATATATTTGAATTGTAAATATGGATTAATTTGGATTGCGCGTAGTAGGACTCCATCTTATGAAGTTATATTCGTAAATTGATATGATATAATTAAGTATTTGAATTCCACTAATTAGTGATTTTTTCTAGTATAAGAAGTATCCCCTTAATTATTATTAATTCATTATCATAAGTTGAATTTTGGTGTATGTTTGTCATTAATAAAAAAAAAACACTTTTTCAGTTTTCACATACAAAATTTTGTTTAATTATTTTCTTTTTTGTTCGAAAAGTTTAAAATCAATTAAAATGTTAGTTTGATTGTATAGAAACATATGGTTTTTTACTAATGTTTTCCTTTACATTTTAAATATATTCATTAATAATTAATAACTAAAATGTGTTAGATAAATTTAAAAACCTTTTATCAGACTAACGAAACATACTCAATCAATTGAACCAGTAATCAGGGATGGATCTAAAATTTTGTTTCAAGAGGGAAAAATCTATTTCAGATCAAAATATAAAATAGATCGGAAGTGGAAAAAATTTTAAAATGTAAAGGATGAACCCTTACAAAGGTAAAAATGAAAAATATCAGAAAAAATTATATATAAAAATAACAACTTTGAATGTCAAAGGGGGGCGAATGCCCCCTCGCACCCCCTAAACTCAACTGATCATAATAAGAATATAGCACTACCAAAAAATAAAAACTTTGATTCTAGCTAGCTAGTAATAATCATAGCTATGGAATATAACTAAATAACAAAAATAAATGATGTGAAACAGGGGTGAAGAATGGGGGTCAAAGAGAAGCTGTGTTGGAGAGGAAGAACCCATGAATGGAACATCATATACAAGGTCAAGAAGAGCAGGAGCTGACATTGTTGTAAGGAAAGTTTTGAGTGGTTTAAGGATTCCTGTTTATCTGCTTGATATCACCTCTCTCTCGCAGCTACGTAAAGACGGGCACCCCTCCGTATATACGGGCAGACGCGTCGGCCCTGATTGTACCCATTGGTGCCTGCCCGGATTGCCCGATACTTGGAACCAGCTTTTGTATGCTCTTGTAATCTCAGGATGATCAAGAAGTGATGCTACACAACTTGTTTTAGTTTGAACAAATAAATTTGTTAAGAGAGATTGAGAATAGGGTTTAGTTTTTTTTGTTATGTGTTGGAATAAGTCATGTTATGAGTTCAAATTTTTGCTTAACAAACAAATTAAATCCTAGTCTTTTTATAATTACAAAAGTCATGTGAGATTGATTCATTGAACAAAATAAATAAATTTGAGTTTGATGAATCTTGAAGTAAGCAAAGGCTCTGTGTTAGAGAACTTGAGAGGAAGAAATTATTACATTAGACTATTTAACAATTATTATTAAGTAATTTACAAATTAATGTCGTATATTTTTTCATTTAGCTGACCAAAAGTCCTTAAAATTTTGTATTTTGTAATAACATGTCTTTTTATTATGTTTCAAATTTATTGCCTCTGTATAGGACGTGTGATACAACATCAATCACAAAATTAACTTATTTAGATTAATGTTTCACGGATGTAATTCCATAATACGAAACCCATAAAATTAGATCAGTAAAATGGAACTCCTATACTATTAACACATCATCTTACATTTTACATGAAATAAGAACATGATTAATTGATAGCAAAAATCTTTTATGATAGTTGTAGTATTTAAATTTCTTGTTTACATTATATTGATGGGTCTATATTATATAACAAACTAGTATAGGGCCCTATATTACATGGGATTTAATAAAATAAATAAATTATACTTAGTAAAATTATATAATTTTAAATATTATTTAATTATACAATAAAATTAAAATTTTGATTCGTGCAATACATATCACCTAATTCAACATTAAATATACATAATATGATTAAATAATTATCTAATAATCAAAATATATGTTGCATTAGTAGAAGATCATACCTAACTTTTTATTTATTATTTTGAAAATAATAGATATTGTCATGTTTATTATATTATTTAACCCACCCAACATTTTTTTTTAAATTTACTTTTTATTGTTAACATTTATAACAACCCTCAATTTTTCTTTTTCAAATAAATAATACATAAATGAAAGTCAAAATTTTGTAAATAAAATTATATTTTATTTTAAAACACAAACTCAAATAAATTATTCAATTTTTCATTAATTAATAAGTTTGAATTAATAGTTTGAATAATCATTTTCAATCAACTCATCTTTATTTTAGTTTTTTCTTTTTCATTTATTTATATAATTTCTCAAAATATTTCAATTTAATTTATTTCAAATATGTAAATAATTTTCAATATTGAAGCTTATCATATGTTATTTAGATAAATTTAGTTAATATATCTAATTTATTTAGTATTGTTTCTTAATAACATAAATTTTGATTCATTAATTAATTATATTTAGTGTAAAAATTATGTGAGCTTGCCAAGTGTCCCTATTGATCTTACTTATATATATATATATATATATATATATATATATATATATATATATAAAGATTCGAATTAGTACATATATAATAAGTATCAGGAAAGAGAATTCACAACAATTTTACCAAATGGATGAAGTGCATTAAAATCAGTTAACCTGGAATAGATTATATGAACAAAATAATAAATTATATGTCCTTGCAAATTTGAAATTTGAATAATACTATACAAAATCAGGTCAAAATTAGTGAATATTAATTAACAAAATAAGGTCAAAATAAGTGAATTATTAATTATCAAAATCAGGTCAGAATTAGTAAATTATTAACTATTAACAAAATCAGGTCAAAATTAATGAAATGTTAATTAGTAAAATCAGGTCAATATTAGTGAAATATTAGTTAGCAAAATCAGGTCAAAAATTACTGAAATGTTATTGTAAAGCAAAATCAGGTTAAGATGATACAACAAAATTCAAAATTAACTTCCAATGTTACTTATTATTTAATAAGGTTTTCCTAAATTAAAATATTTTAAATGCATAAATTATAATACCTACATTTGAAACATCTTCAAAATATTTTTTTTGTAATATATGAAAGTACGATTTATAGAAAAAGTGGCACAATTACTAGAGTAATCATCAATATTAATTATATAACTATCTGTCTGCAATTACTCGAGTCCTACACGTAGAGACTCTTAGACTAATCTTCTCTATATATACAACAATATTGCAACATAAATTCTCCATTCCTTTGCCAAAAAACAAGGATGGGATTTAAATATCAAATCCTGCTAAATATTTTTATGTTTTTCATTTCTTCTGCAAAATCACAATTATTTCAAAACACAAGTTATTTGAAAGATGGTAATTTAGGAAAAAATTGCAATTTATTTAGTGGTGAATGGGTTTTCGATTCATCTTCGAACCCTCTCTACGACTCTTCAAGCTGTCCTTTTATCGATTCCGAATTCGATTGCCTCAAGTTTGGACGTCCAGACAAACTGTACCTTAAGTATTCATGGAAGCCAAGCTCTTGCAATTTACCCAGGTCAGTTATTAATATTGTCATGTCAACATTCATGCAAAGTTTAAAAAAAAGTGGAATTGATGTTTGTGTTTTAAATATTTTTTATAGAACTAAATCTATTTGTTCTATTATTTCCCTCTTTTATTTTTAAAGTCTAATTTTCTATTTAGAGGTAATTTCAATTTTGGTCTTGTATGTAAGACATAGTTCACTTTTTTGCAATTAAGTATCTGTTTTTTAATTTTGATTCTCTATGGTTTTTTTATTCAATTTCAGTCTAATTTTGATCAGAATTTTCAAAAAAAATTACATAGCAGTCGGAATTTGGCTGCCGCATCAGCGATTTTGAAAATTCCGACCAAAATCGGACTAAAATCAGAAAAATTAAAATATAGATGACGAAAATTGAAAATTTAATATTTAGTTGTCTAAAAATTTAAAGTTTTGGCATACATGTCCAAAATTAAAATGAAACCTTCTATATATTTGCCATGTGCATATCTGTGCAAGTGCAATCAATTTTAATTCTCACATCAAATTTTTAAAGAAACTTTCAACCAAAATAATGCTCAAAGTCATTTGGTTGGGTTCATAATTGTTTGTAAGAATTAAATTATATTTATAATAATCATTTCTATTGAGGGTGGCTACAAATTTAAAATTAAATTTGTTACCAAATGATTAACTTTTCTGTTGTGTTCATCTATTAATTGGCTGTAGATTTGATGGAGTTGACTTTCTAAGAAGATGGAAAGGGAAGAAGATAATGTTTGTGGGAGATTCACTAAGTTTGAATCAATGGAATTCATTAGCATGTATGCTACATGCTGCAAATCCCAATGATAAAACTAATTTCGTGAGAAAAAGCCCCATTTCTTATATCACTTTTCAGGTTTGTCTACTTCAATTCCAAAAATATAGAATAACTAAAACACTATTTAAAACATAAAATCTCGTCTGAATTCAATTAACGATGTGAATACATGCAGGATTATAAAGTGACGATATTTCTTTATACAAGCCATTATTTGGTAGACATCGTCCCAGAAACAGGACGAGGTAATGTCCTCAAACTCGACTCGATCGAACAAGGAAATGCGTGGAAGGGTATGGATATGTTGATATTCAACTCTTGGCATTGGTGGACCCACACTTCAAAGGGTCAAGGTTGGGACTTTATTCAATATGGTTCAACCATAGTCAAAGATATGAACCGTTTCGATGCGTTTTCTAGGGCTTTGACCACTTGGGCTCGATGGGTCGATCAAAGTGTCGACCCTTCGAAGACTAAGGTCTTTTTCCAGGGAATTTCTCCAACTCACTATTGGTAAGTATTTCTCTTCATTTCATTAATATCCCATTTGTTAATAAATCTTAAATATTTTGAGTTTTTAAGATTTTACCTTGTTCCAAACGATTGATATAATTAAGTTGCCTTGTATTATTAAAACGAATATATATTCATCACATATTTTCCTTATTTTTCAATAAAGTCATCACTCTTTCCAAATTCCAATTAAGTCCTAGTTGTTTTCTTTATAATACAGAATTTTAGGATTTCTTTAAGTACTTCTATCAACCAATTAGGACTCTTGAGATAGTTGATTACTAATTTGAGATTGAAAGATAAAAACTAAAAAATTTAGGACTAAAAAGGTAAAACTATCAATTTAAAACTCATAAAATTGAAGTTTTGTTTGGCATCTTGCGATTCCTAGTACCTATTTAAAAATAATTTTAAAACGACAGTCCAAAATAATACAATTGATTAACTTCATGTGTATTAAAAAAATGATAAATAAATAAAGAATAGAAAATAAAATAATTATATATGATAATAACAATAATAATGAGGCTATAAAATTTGAAATTGTGGGTTTTTAAGTCATAATTAATTTTTAATTAATTTTTATCTTTCGAGTCATAAAATAAAAGCTCAAATTGATAGTTAATCTATCTTTCGAGCAGTAAATCATATATAAATCTTCATACTTTAACATCATTTCAAAAAACAAATATTTTATGATTAACAACTGCGACTTATCTTTATGGTACGGAGATAATATTATTAACGAAACGAACATGGTATAAACAGGGGCAAAGAATGGGGATCGAAATCGAACTGCCTGGGAGAGCAAGTGCCGATCAAAGGGACGACAGACGGAGTGCGAAGAGAAGCAGCAGCGGACGTCGTGAGCAAGGTTTTGAGTGGATTAAGGAAACCAGTTTATTTGCTTGATGTCACAGCTCTATCAAGCCTAAGGAAAGATGCTCATCCATCAAAATATGGGAGAGAACATGGTAATGATTGTAGCCATTGGTGTATCCCTGGTTTGCCTGATGTTTGGAACCAACTTTTGTATGCTGTGCTTATTAATAATTGAGTATTATCAAGAAGATGAAGAGGTTTTGATGATTTGTAATAATTTGCTACTTATCAAGTAATTGGAAGTCATGACTATTTAAATTAATGGTGAAGATCATGTTATGCAAGTGTTATACAACCTTAGTCTATTGAATGAAAATCCCTTTTGGAAATTTAAAAATATATATATTTGATTTATAATTTATACTATAATATACATTTTTCCACGTTGCAGCCTAAATTATTGTTACTTTCTCATCTTACAACCTATTATTCACATTTTCTCCAATTTGCATCATCCGATAAATCAATTTTTCGTTTCTTTCTGGAGTATGATTTTAATTTTTTTTTTTTTTGAATTTTGTACTTTAATTAGCTAGAATTAAGGGAAATTTTCTAATTTTGAAAAATGTATATTTATTTTTGTTTCATCACAAAATTATGAAAGACAATAGCAAAACTGATCTAAGTAGAGTGATTTACTTCAATCCTAAATGCAACATTAGACGAAAAAAGAAAATGAAAATTTTCAGGAAAAAAATAAGTATAAGCTGCATGGAAGGTTTTGATCAAAATCAATAGCAGAAACTCTAATTTTTATTACCTCAATTCCTAATTTTATATTAAACGAAAACAAAATCTATATGTTTCAAAGGAATATATGCAACTGGAAAACATTTATCATTGACAAATTACTCTGTACCATTTAATGTCCATTTCATGTTAAATTTAGGATTGACCGACCAGAATTATGGTTTTTTTTTTAAATTGATATAATTTGATCAACTTTTTTGATGAAATAGAAAAGACTTTTTCGAAAATAATTTTCTCGCAATTCATGCAAAAATAAAAAATAAAAACTAATTAATTGGAGACGGTAAACTGAAAATACGTGGACTATATTTAGGCTGTAAATTAGGACATAAGGATATGAGGTTTGCAAAAAACACCCAAAAAACAAAACTCTTAAAATTGGAATTAGGCGAATTAGAAAAAGGTCGAAAAAAATGCTTGGAGGTTGCACACTAAAAAAAAAAAAAAAAAAAAAAAAAAAAAGGTTTTTTTTTTTTTAGTTTCAAACATTAATTTTTAGAAAAAGGTCGAAATTTTTTCAATTTGCAATATATATTAAATTTATTTTTTTCACATTGCAATCTACGGAATTTTTCATCTACTATTGCAATCAATCAATGTTTCTTTCAGTTTGCAACCCCTATTGTTTTTGGGCCACTTTTTGGCTGGACTCCAATTTTAAGAGTTTTTATTTTTTTGCAATTATAGTTCATGTTTTTTAAGTTTTAGTTTGTAACCAAATTTTTTTATATTTATTTTATACACCTTTTTCTTCATTGGAATCTAATTTTAACGGGATTTTTTTGTGTTTTCCATGAATTTGTGAAGAAAATTTCTAATTTTCAGAAGTTGTTTCATTTCATTGAAAAAACAAAATTAATAATAAAAAACTTAATTTCGGTTACATGAACATTGAATGGAATGTATTTCATGTTGAATGGTATGTACTCTGCAAATTATAGATTTTATTTTTTGACATACAACTTTTCTTGCACTATTTGTCCTGTTCCCAAAATATATAGATTTTTCCGTTTAATATAAATTTAAGATTGATGTGACCAATATTAGGGGTTTTTCTATTAATTTTGTTAAAAACTGTTCATGTAGCTAAAAAAAATATGCAATTCTTTCGTTTCATGTTGAACATAGAATTGAGGTGACCAAAAATTAGGGGCTTTGCCATTTGTTTTTTATGAACTTTTATGATTAAAGAATTTTTTTTTTTTTAAATGAGTGGTTTTTAATTTCCAGTTCATGTACAAATATTGAAAAAAATTCGAAATTAGATTCCAGTAAAATAAAAAAAAGGTGGTCAAAAATCTATCCAGGGTTGAAATCATAAAAGTACAAAAAGATCTTTAAAATCATAATCTGGCAAAAAAGTGGGAATTATAGGATTGAAATAATAAAAAAGAAGGATGGCCCATTGTTCAAAGACTAGAATTCTAAGAATATTTTCTTCCCTAATTTTTTTTAATAAATTAATTGTCAAATGCACATTCTTTTATTTATTATATTAAATAATCAGCACAAAAATATATAAACCAATAATTTTCATAAACCATCACCAACAATCCACAGAAAAAAGAATAACAACAATGTTATTTTAAAACCTTCTCCTAGTCTCAAATAAATCTTGTAATTATTCATTATTGATTAAAGTTGATAAATAAATTTGAGCGCAAGATATCGAGCAACTGTATTCACAAACGAACCCATGTTTAATTCTTTATCACAACACGAAAAAATGCAGCATATATTTCTGAAGCTGAGTTTGCTACAGAATTTAGCTTGAAGACCTGCAAACAAATCTGTGTTGTTGTTGTTGATTTTGGCAAGACTGAGCTTTCTCTCTAAGCTCTTGAAACCCTTTCATCGTCTCCATGTCGAAACCACCCGCAAACTGAGCAAAACCCGACAACATCGATCGTGTATACATTAGTTTGCATGTAGTGATGAAGAAATACGAGATGAAATGGAGAATGTAGTTTGCAAACCTGGTGTACTCGAAAAGCAAACTTGACTCCTTGAACGATAAGCTCTTCTTCTTCGGGACCACCGACCACCATTTCGAGCTCTGCAGATACTCTCTTCATGTACTTCATCGCCAATTTCACCGATGCAAGCTTCATCTGCAGTGCAATGTTTTAAGACATGTTTTCTCGTCATTTTGTGATCGTTTAGACAACAAATTGTCGTGAAAAATGGTACAATTTCTTTCATCTTCTTGCATTGATTTAACGTGCAAGAAGACTAATAGGATAAGGAAAAATTTTAAATAGTCACGAGATAACAAAACATTAAATAGTCAAAATTGACGTTTTTACCCTTGAGTATGCATTTGTCGTCTACTTATGATCATGACAATGCATGCATACAAGTGAACGAAATATTTCTGAGTTCAATCAAACACATCGATTATCTAAATACATCACAATAAATCCCCCCAAATTAAACTACAAAATTAGCGAAACAGAGCTTCAAGCGCCAATTATAGCAATATTAGTAATGTCTTCCCATCGTTCATTGCGATAAAACAAGAGAACCAACCAAAGGATATATGTGTTTCTTCTTTTATCTTTATATATGTGTTCATCAGGCTTCTTTAACAACTATAAACCCATGAACTTTGCAGAAAACCGAATACTACAAAGATTAATTAGGACATGGAATTTACCTGACTCACACAACCAGTATCCAACATCCAATCCATCGGAATTTGATGCAATTTATATCGATTTGTAGCCGATTCCCTCATTCTTGATAAGTTATAAACACTATGCTCCAATCTGCATTATCAAATGCAAGAACCATGTGAATCACACTTATGTTTTACGCACAACAAAGAATTCGCATCGAAATTGAAAAATCAAACATACTTCTCAAACAAAGACTGCATTTTCTTGAGAGCAAAACCGCAAGGTTGTCTAGGATCATCACAAAACGACGACACTTCCGATTCTAACTTCTTCAAATCAGAGTAACCAAATGCAGCTTCTCTTAATGCATCTGCTTTTTGCTCTGGCCATTCAAAGTGCTTCAACACTGCCCTCTCATCAACCTTTCAAGAATTTGCAGATATTTATTTAAATCAATATAATCGAGAAAGAAAAGATATATATTTTTTTTTTGAAAAGGGATTAATTATTTATTTACCAAGTATGAAAGCTCATCATCAAGCCATTTAACAAAAGGGACAACATCTTCAATGTCGGTGAAAGCAGCGCCTTCAACTTCTTTAATCAAGAACCTGATGAAATCTCCCTGTGTTTCAACGTCTGTCTTAATCTGCAATTAGTTTAGGAAAATGTTGGAAATCAGACAATAAATTCTGGATAAAAAAGCTGTAATAATAAATCGCCATAAAAAAGCCCACATGGTTCCATTCAATTATATGCAATTGGGATTTCGAATTAAAACCCTGTCTTTATCTCCCAAGTGAGGTTGCTAGAGTACATGAAAATGGCAGAGCAGAAAAAGACAGGAGGGGCAGTCCACGTCCGTGACAGAGTGGCATAAACTCAAGGGCGAAAACAGTAATTTCACCTACCAAACAAGGAAAATGCACAAATTACTTACTGCTAGTAAATGCGAGGACCGGTTCTCAATTTCTCCGATCATATCCTTCGCCGTGGCTCCGGCGGCTCCCTCCGCCGCGCCGCCGCCGGAGTCCCGCCGGCAGCTCGAGTCCCGCCGCATCAGCGAGTGGTAGAACTCAACCACCTCCGGAACTCTCCTCACCTTCGCCGGCGCCGGCTTCAACCCTTTAGGAGGCGGCGGAGGAGGCGGAGGCGCGGCGGGATTTGACTTCGACTGCAGCGGAGGCGGCGGAGGAGGTGGCGGTGGTGCCGCTTTCTTCATCGACGGCGGCGGCGGAGGCGGTGGCGGAATGTTGGAAATCTCGGCCAATGCGCGGTTGGCTGAATGCGATAGAGAGTTAGACCCATACGACGGCGACGAGACAGATGACGACAAGAACGAGGCGGCGGGGCGCGGCGGCGGCTTCGGAACACGCGCCGCTCGCGATTTAACCGGTTCGGAAGTTTCTGGAATGAATTCTTCCTTCTTCACCTCAATTTCGTTTCTAACAACAGCGCTGTTCACAGTCATGCATTTTCTCAAACATTTGGCAGGGAATCCAGATTTCTGGTAATTATTCGTCACATCGACGAGCTTCGGAGCGTTCGATGAAGACGACGACGCGTCTTCCTGCTCTCGTTCTCTCTCCGCAACGGCTCTCTTAATCTCCGACAGCTCCGATTGCATGTACCTGATCTTCTCCTCGTACTTCTGGTTCTGTTTCGACAACTCCATATGTAAGAACTCGTTCTCAATCCTCAGCTTATCGTTCTCCACCTCCAAGCACTCGATCTTCTTCCTCGACCTCTCGATTTCACAGTCCCTGTTCGAAATCTCATTCTCGAGCACCGGAAGAATCGCGACGGACTCCTTCAACAGCTTCTGCTCCAGCAGCTCCGTCTTCAGCAGCGACTCTCTCTCGCGCAATTCCTCGACCAGGTGGAGGAGCTCCGCCACGTCCGGTGGCCGCGGCTGCACCTGCGCGGAGGAGCGAGGGAAGTAGGCTCCGAACGAGCGGGAGAAGGCGGCGCCGGCGCCCTTCTGCGGCGGCAGCTTCGGGGAGGCATCCGGCTTGGACTTCGTGTGGGCCGGAGATTTCTGAAACCCCATAGCCGTTTTCACTTTGCCAGCCACCATTTTTGCTGGAAATTGAAGGTCTCCAACTTATCTTCTTCTTGTCTGAATGTTTTTTTACAGAGCTATCAAAAAATCTGGATAGAGAGAGACGTGACTACATGGGTCGCTGTCGTTGTGAGTGTAATTTGAAGGGGTTTGATTTGCAGAAAATTTGTTGTAAGAGAAGAGAGAGTGTTTGTGTCAGTGAAGAAGAGAGAGAAACATTTATCGAGGAACGGTCTTCTTTTCTTGGATCCTTTGTCTGATTAAAATAGAAAAAATATCCACTGTTAAAATTCAAATTTCATCTCTATCTCCACGTGCTCTCTACATACTCTTACCCCAATCTCTATATATACTTTGATCTCGTTTCTATTGTTGGTCGAACACTCGAGCTTGCAAGTCAGCATATGGTTTCTAATGCAGATCTTAAATATGCACATCGATTGTATTTCTGATGGGAGGTCAAATTGTAATTGATGAAAGTGTCGTATATGACATATTATATGAATGATCAACAATATGATAATAATCGAGCTTGCAAGTAAGCATCCGATTGAACATATACATATATGATTGTGGGTTGCCGATTATCAATTTCATATCACTCTATGATTTATTATACAGTGCAAGCATGCAAGGGTTATATAAAACATTTATATGCTAATAAGATATTGAAAATTTTGGTCGTACATTTAAATTATTATCTCACAATTCATTTAAATATGAGTAAAAGTAATATCGACATTTTCTAAGAGATGTACTCATTTTATTATATTAGAAATATGTTTAATTGGATTTTTAGATGAGATCTATTAGTTAATTTTTTAACTAATAATTCAGTATTATGTCCTTATTTATATATTATTATCTGTCGGATTGATATAAAAAAAAAGTTGTTTAAATACTCAATTAGTTTGTATAAATAATGAGGTTTTCTAGCTAACCGTTACATTCGTCAGTATACAAGAAAAAGATTACAAATTTGAACCTATAACCGACTCAAGGGTACAAAATGACTTCAAACCATACAACGTGATCAAGTAATATGTCATACAAATACAACCAAAACACATGAAGCTCATTGTTCCAAATCCTCAAATGCATGGATTCCAGTCAAACCACGTGGCAAGACTCACACAATGTTGACAATATTGATGACACATCAGTGTCGTCATCTGGATCAACTATGTGGGACCCACAACAATTGGTGTTATTAACACTCATTGATGTTGGTGCTCTAATATAATACATCAACATTGTATAACAAGGATCACTAGAGCAACTAGACCAGCCTTTGAACATTAATTTCAATCTTCCCTTTCTTCTAACATTACATTAATTTCAATAATGATGGTTTTGTAAACATAATTTAAAGATTTCAGTAAATCCGTATAATATTGATTTTCATTCACATTAATTATAACGAATATAATCACCTACTCATTAAGGACATATTTTATTATTCCTAATATATCGTGCACCAAGTATAACGATTAAATTACTATCATATAATCACATAAATTTTGATATTTACGTATCATATATTTGACAGTGGTTAGGTGAACATTTTCCTTATTTTAAAAGCACACATTTTAATTATAGTAACTTATCATTTTTAATATAATTTCTATTTGAGTGTTGGGCACGCGCTGGTTTCTGAGTATGGTCTTTCTCTTTTTTGTCTTGTTTTTGGCTTTTTCTTTGACAGTAAAATAAATTTACTGCAAAAAGAAAATATATTCTTCGTGCATTAAAAGTTCGGAAAGTTGAAAGGTATCTCTAACGGTCGGCTTGCCAAACTATATGACGGGTAATATTTTAGGTGGATTAAGGAGGGTAGTTATTTGAATTTAAATTGTTTTTTGCTTTTTCAAAAGGCAAATATAGAAGAAATGTAAATATAATTATGAGACTTTGTTTTATAATAATTAAATTTTCAGGTTGTTTTGCCATGATTATGGAAAAAGTTCTATATTGGGCTTAAATGGATTGAGTCAAATTAAATGTACTCTCATTTATAGTATATTACTTAATATGGAGTTTTAATTAAATTTTGTTTGATTATAATTCAGTGTATATAGTATTTAATTAAATAGATTGATTCAAATTGAATGTGACATTATTTTAATTTGCCTTAATATCCAATTTTAAATTTGAATTTTGAGCTTGTTTGGTTGTTAATTAAGTGTGTATTGAATGCATGGAGTTGAATGGAATGAAGTATTGATTTTGGGTTTTAAATATGAATTTGAGTTTGTTTAATTATCAATTGAGTATATATAGTATATATTTAATTAAATAAATTGATTCGAATTGAATGCGTCATTATTTTAATTTGCCTCAATATCCAGTTTTAAATTTGAATTTTGAGCTTGTTTGCTAATCAATTAAGTATATTCAGAGTGTGAATAAATTGAGTTGAATTGAATGCACTTTATTTAAATTTGACTTAATATTGAGTTTTCATTTTGAATTTGAACTTTTTTTTTGGTTATTTTAATTTTTATTTAGTATATATCGAGTTTTAAATTTGATTTTGAGTTTTTGTATTATCAGACGTTAGGTCAAGTTGAACAAATATTAATTGAGGAGTCGAATCGAAAAGTTTAGTCATTTTACCCTTATTTTATTTTATTTTATTTACCGAGCCAAAATGTAGATAGAGTTTTAAAATTTATCAAACCTAAAAATGTATTACACCTTGTTTGATATGTTAGTGAAACAAATTCAAATAAACTTCTTATGAACAATCTTAAATCGAGTGTGACAACGTTGGTTTGCTTAGTTTGATTTAAACCTCATCAAAACTATATAAAATTCAAAATACGTACTAGAACTGAAACTATTTATCATTATCTGTTATCCTTCCATACGAATATTATTCAAGTATAAATTATATTTTAACTAATAAAACTATTAAGCACCCCACTGAATTATTATTATTATTATTATTATTATTATTATTATTATTATTATTATTATTATTATTATTATTATTATTATTAAATGCATCACAATATAAGGTTTTTGGTCGTGTCTATTTTGGACTTTGCTACTATTTTTCTATACTTCATTTTGTAATTAATGATTGCACTCGACTAATATATTTCACTGGTACGATAAATGGTGTAACGTAAAATGGGTTAATGGTTCTTATGCATAAATATCATTGAAATATTTTAACTATAATGATAAATAAATAAATAAATAAATGAGGTTTTACATAAAGATGTAAATTTAGAAGAATACATTCAATTATTACCTTTTCAATAATGCCAATAGTAATTCAAATTCATTCAATAATAAGAGACTCACTAACTTATTGCCCTTACTGTGGTAAATAAATTATGTGATTTTATTATACTATTAAATATGAATTTTATTAGGTGGGCTATTAAATTAATTAGAGATAGAGATGTATCACTATCAGCACAAGGGGGGTCTAGGCAAAAATGAACGTGACAATTCCAACTTGCTACTTCACTCTCACTTAAATTTTTGTCTTTATTTTACTTACTTACAAATATATAAATATTTATATAGAATTTATAACAAAACATATATATTTATCCGTCGTGAACATATCTTAATAAACGAATTATTAACGTGTAAATTAATATTCCCTTCATTTCAAAATAAATAGTCTCAGGTTTAAATTTTATTTCAAATTAAGTGTGTTTTAGACTTTTATGTAAATTTATTCTCAAATTATCCCTATTATAGTATTCCTTAGCTAAAATTTATGGATTTTATAAGATATTTTTTTATGAAATTAATTTGATTCTCTTTCTAATTTTGAATGATAAATTCCTTGATTAGTAAAAGGTATATTTGTCCAATTATTATGTTCCTTAATTAAATAACAAAAACTCCAAAACGACACATATTTTGTAACAAAAGGAGTATAATATTTCATAGGATCGTGAAATGTAAAATCAATCGCAATTTTTTTTTTTAAATGAGCTTAGAGGAAGTTGAAAGAAGGAGAATAAGAAAGATTAAAAAATTTGCGTGACCCGAATTCGATGTTATTATAAAACTTCTGATGAAATCCATCGTTATGTTCAATATGCAACATATCATTAATTCGCAACAGTATTAACATCTATAAGGGTGGTAAAAGGTGAATGAGGTTTATTAATATAAATGCCAAATATAATATTAAATCAGGGTTTTGTCATTAATGATTTTGTCCTTTTGATCTTTAAAATTTTCCATTAGAAAAGAAAATGCCAAATCGATAATAAGTTAGTAAAAGAAATTTTCCTGTTCTCGATTCCGGAGGTGTTCTTTATTTGGTAAATATTAATATCGTATTCATCAGCTTTACCATGTTAAATATTAAAATAAAAAACATTACAGAAATACTTTTATCATATTGACTACCATTTTGGTTCAATATATTCTAGCTATTTACAATTTTTTTTTTTTTTGAGAAGATCCTCCCTACAATTTTTGGTAAAAGTTAAAACTGAAATACTACAAATTAAAATAGAAGAATTGAATTTGATCTTTCATTATGATATGAAACTTAGTTAATATTTAGTTGAACTCGATTGACACATTTAATAATTTTTTTTTAAATTAGCGATATTTTTTTTATTCAATGCCCTATTAATATGCATATAAAATAATTATGATTGAATAAAAAACTAGAATGAACATATTCAAAAAAGACTGAATTTAAAAATAATGAAATGTCAAAACAAAAAAAAAACTATAAATTTTGTTTTGTAGGATGACCCGTTTTCACGTATCTATGATGTTCATCTATGAGATGGTTTCTCAAAATCACTCTTAAAATAACTTTGTTAACTCCAATATTTCATAATTACGAATATAATAGTAGTAATAAGATTATTAAACTTTCAGAAATATGTTATAGTTGTCCTCAATTTTCTAAAAAAAGAGTGCAAATAAACTAATTTCTAAAACCTTCACCAAACATTCTTCTTATATACTCTCTCAAATACCACACTCAATATGTCAGTTGGTTTATTCACCTTCTATATGGTGTTTCGTGTATATTTTTAATATTACTATATTTTTATATGCATCAATATTTAAATTTGATTATTAAAACCTGCATCAAAAAATTCGAAATATGAAATTAAACATCATTTACAATAGAGATATTTAATCGATTCTTATAAGGAAATTATATACCACATTCCAATCATCTTCCCATTCCTCAAATCATCATACCAAGCATAAGTCGAGCCCAAATTTAGAGAATTTCTAAATTAAATACTACAATCCATTATTCAAACTTGTTTGAAATATCAGTGATCTTTGATAAATTGTATTTTAATTGGAAAAATAACCCCATCCCGTTTTATATACTTTCTAAATACAACCCGAATAAGGTCTCGGGTTCGACTCCCCCAACCCCAATTGTAATAAAAAAAAAAATACAACCTACTTTCAAAAAGAAAAAAAGAAAAAAGAAAAAAAAACTATTGACTTTTTATAAACTGGGTTTCGATTTTGATATAATATTGAGAAAAAAAAAAAAATTAGTGAGTGGAACACAAGTTGTGCCCAAAACCATTAAATTACATATATATGAAAATATTAAATGATTTTTCCAACTAGAGAGAGAGAAGAGAGAGAAGTTGAGGATGAAGTAGTAAATGAAAGATGGGCCCTCGAAAGGCCCAACACATGCAATATCCATATCCAAAAACAGCTACTCTTGCAATCAATATGTACTCAAATTCACACCTTCTTAATCTTCTATGTCCTAACTACATTTATTTCTTTACTTTTTGCCTCCAACACCAATCGTCTTAATAATTCACCCAATTTCATACACTTTCCCCACCAAATATTTCATATCATATTTCAATAGTTTTAAAAATATATCAAGATTTTATTAACATATTCATTTAATACATATGATGGTTATTCAGAAAAAATAATGAGATAGAGAACAAATTATTAAAATTGTTGATGTGATAAGTTGATATGTTACACATCATTGACTGCAAATTTCTAAGAAGTAATTAGTGGAGAAATAAAGTTTGTTTTAAAACAAATTTTACATAAGTTAACAATGTAGGTAGAAAATGTGTAACACATGCACATTGATAAAATAAAATACGATTATGTAAATGTAAAATCACGACAAGAAATAGAAAAAACTTTTATGAGTAATTCTCTGCTACAACTGAATTGAGACAATGAAAAAGGCAAAATTGGATCTTATCGTTTGAAGAACATTTCATATGTTATTTATTTAATGAACACACTATATCTTAACAAATTTTCACTGTATATGTAGCAAATACCAAAAAAAAAAAAAAAACAGAAAAAGAAAAGAGAACATTAGAAAATAATATTTAGATTGCTGATGGAAACTTGTTTTGGGCCTTTTAGATTACAGGAATTGATTTGAAAAGCCCATGTAGACTGTAGATTGCCCCTCGAGTAGGCCCATGTAAATGTGTGCAATGCTGCCTCAGATGGGCTCTATACCAAATAGGAAAATCCAAACAATCCTTGGCATTATTTCTTTTTATTTATTTATTTATTTATTTTTTTAAACGAGATTTATATCGAATCATTTTCAGATAAGGTTATCAGTTTCGTCCATTTATCTTTATATATATAAAAGTAAGACAAAAAATAGCACATGTAATTCATACAATATTTGCACATTAAATTCTCTCATTAAGTGTTATTTTTTCCTTTTTTTTTTTAAGATAAATTATCTTATAAATATAGATGTGATTATATAGATAAATAAAAATTTAAAATATTAAAAGAGATTATTGATAAATTATCAATACATACCATAAAATAGTTTTCGTATGTTAAACGAACCAATTTTTTTTAACATGCTTATTTAGTACATCTATGATATAACATGTACAACATGTAAATCATAAAACATTTTCTAAAGTATAAAAATATTTATGATTATAAAATGAACCAATAATTTGTGTGTTAAAATGAACCCTTTTTTTTAAATGATAATATATTACATCTATATCTATGATATAACATATAATAGATTATCACATAAAGTGATATTGAGGAGATTACAAAGAAGAACCATGAACAAGCATGCAGAATGTACACGTCAAACATACAATTTTTAATATTAATTTTATTTTAATTTTATATATTAAATATATAATAACTAGAATTTTAAAGCTAATTTATATGATTATTTAATGATATTGATAACATTATATTGATAATAAACATTAATAAATTTTAATTTTATATATTAAATATATAATAACTAGAATTTTAAAGCTAATTTATAGCTAATTTATATGATTATTTAATGATATTGATAACATTATATTGATGATAAACATTAATAAATAATCTATAAATTTTAATTAAAAAATTTAGTAGGCTTCAAATATAGAAATCATTTATAAATTTCAAATTTGTTTAATTTAAAATTTTGTAGAGAAAAGTTGAAAAAGAAAACGAAAAATTCAAATAAAGGTGTGAGCTGATGAAGAATGATTATTCACTTATTATTAATAAAATATTAAATGTTTTTGTGAATATGCGATTTATTTATATTTTTCTTATATAAATATATTTACATTTTATTAGGTTTAATTAAATAAATAAACCACATAGAATCGCAATGACATAATTAAAAGTATAAACAAAAAGATAGGAGAATAATATATGAAAAATGAATTTGCAATACATCTATCTAGATCTGAATTTATTCAGTAAATACATGTCAAAGTCTATTTCGAAAAATCAATATTTTCTAAAATAGCATTCACAAATAAAAAACCATATACGATCCAAAAACATATAAATAAGCAAGAATCAGACTGAATTTAAAAAACAAAAAAGAAAAAAGAAAAAGAAAAAAGAAATTGGTCTAACATGGAATCTGCTTAGTAAACCACTTCATAACAGAAAACGGAGCTTTGATCAGCGAAATTGCTAATTCTACGATCACCGTCACGCACAGGCAACACGGACACAGACAACTCAGCGCTATTCTGCAGATTTCATCGATTTTAATCCCCAATTTTCTAGAGAGAGAAATAGAAGGAGATAGAAGATAGATAGAGAGAGAGAGAGAGAGAGAGAGAGTAGTACCCGACGATCCAGATGACGACGCCGATGATAGAAAGGAGAAGGGCGACGAAGGCGAAAGGAAGGCCTAAGAGAAACCCTAGCGGCCGACACCTACAGCCGTCGTCGTCGCCGCCGCCGCCGCACATATCTGCAATCGCCGCGGCTTCTTCGTCGTGTCTAGAATTTCAGGAAATCGAGTTGTTGTTATTCGATGTTGTTCAACAATCAAATAATGGAAGGTTTCTTAATGGCGACGATGAAGTTTCTAAGAAGTAGGCGTCGTGGGGCCCAAGCAGGATAGACGTTTTTTATATTAAAAAAAAAAGGAAAAGTAAAAATAAAAACGAAGAAGCTTAGCTGGCACTTGGCGTGTTGGCGGTTATCAATTTCACCGCCATTTGCTATTTACTAAAATAACCCCGAATTAAATCGTATAATCATTGAAATATCATGATTGTCCTACCTAAACAGAAAATTAAACAATATTAGATTTAAAAAACATATAAATATTAAAACATTGATTACTTCTATTTTAATTCATTTTTTAAGACCAATAATTCAAATTAAAAAAATGATACATAGTGGACTCAAATTAATTTTATTTTAATATTTTATGTTTATAATTGAGTTTCCATGTGCAATGCAACTTAATAATAAGAGGGGACAAGGACTATCTCATAATATGCAGTGTTGATGAATGTTTTTTGAGACAATTTTATATAGAATATTAGATGGAAATATTCAAATTTAATTTTATAATTAAGACTCAATTTTGCAATTTATTAAATTTTTGAAAACAGTTGACAAGAGTCCTACTCGCAATTGAAATATAAAATAATAATAATAATAAAAGGATTATTGGACTGATTATGGTGCATTATTCTGAGAGACATACATTAATACTATATGATTGTAATAAACGATGCCAAATAAAAAACATAGTCAAACGATGCATACATTTTTTTTAATACAATCGAATATGATCACATGTCACGTTGAAGATTTTTCTTCGAAAAAAATGGTCACATATATAGTCCAGCTTTAATTATTTCAAAGTTGTATATATAATTGACTAATTAACTTTTGGCAAAAAATGTCCTCAACAATTTTATTTCATCACATAAATCCAACAATTTCAAAAACGAAATTACTTAGGAAACATCGAAATAAAATCTTTGAAAGAGTGACATGAACTAATCAAAGGTAGAATCATCAACAAAGTGGCATCAAATAATCGAATCTCAATAATAAACAAGGTGAACGAGGTGGTTTCGAATTTGGATTTTTCCTTTGAATATTCTCTCATATTTTCATTGAAAACTGAGATCTAATTTTTTTTTTTCAAGCTAAGTTGTGGTTGTAAATAAATTGACTCGATTAAAATATATAGATTAATACAAATGATCATGTTCCAAAATCTTATTTGTTGTGTTGATGAATCAATTAAGGTCATCGAATAAGTTTTTAAATAATGAGTTTAAATTGAATATAGTATGATAATGAATGGTTTGTGAGCCTAATTTATATTTGCAATATCGATGATGTTCGTGGAGCCAGAGATAAATCGATTATTAAATTTTAAAAAAAAATTTATAAGCAAGAGTACTTGCTAATTATGCACAAAAACCCACATTAATCTATGCAATTTTCTAATAATTAATCATATCCAATTATAATTTGTTTACTTATTTGAAGCAAGAGCCTTTTGATTATTATATTGAAGGCTTTTTGGAACACCACGTAGGATGAATTTACAACAATTATAAATGTACCACGTTTGTTGTTTTGATTCAAAGTTACACATTGGATGATATTTAATTTGCATTCTTTTCATAGTAATAGTTATTAGTTATTTTCATATGTGCACCATATACAATATAAAATGACAAAGATAAATATTAAAAGCACTCCTACTAATTTAATAAGCAAATATTTTTAATTTAATCCTCTAACGTTTTCCATTTTTTTGATAATCAAATATCGATTTTTTAATTTGTGATCTTTATATTTTAATTTTTTTAATCTTAATTCAATTTTGATCGGAATTTTCAAAATCACTGACATAGACATTGGAAATATTGATGTGTCAACCAAAATATGACAGTCACATCAATAATTTTAAAAAGTTCGATCATAATTGAACTAAAAAAAAAAAAAAAAGAATATATAAATAAACAAAATTAAAAATCAGATAATTAGCTATAAAAGAATGAAAAATATCTACATACAAGATTAAAATTGAAATTAATACTTTAATAAATATTAATACTTTAATAAATATTATATTTTGGAGATAGTTTGAGGGTAGTATAGTAGCAGCATCACCTTCCACAAACTGTCGATGTAGCCCAATCTGCTACCTCTCAATAATTTATTCTAATTTCAGAATATGTATACATATATAGAGAGAGAGAGAGGACTGTAAATTAATTGTTGAACAATTACTTGAATAAAAAAAGAAAAATGAGGCCAAAAATTTATCTTTATGGAGACTCCATAACAGAAGAGTCATTTAGTGATGGTGGTTGGGGTTCCAATCTTGCAAACCATTTCAATCGTACGGTAATCCATCAAGCAATTTTTATTTTTATTAATATGTTTTTAAAATAAATTTTAAAGATATATTTAACTATATAAAATCGATAAATTTGGTGGTGTGGTGTTGAGGCGGATGTGGTGTTGCGAGGGTATAGTGGTACAACACCAGGTGGGCTTTAAAGGTGGTGGATAAGGTTTTTCCGGCGACGGAGATCGCCGGCGCCGCCGCGCCGCTGGCCGTGACGGTGTTCTTCGGTGCCAACGACGCCGCCCTCCCCGATAGGTGCTGTGGCTTTCAACACGTGCCTGTTGATGAGTACAAGCAGAATCTCCACCATATTGTTGCATTTTTGAAGGTACTACTTTCTAAAAATCATTTATTTTGTTATTTCTTTTATAATGTGTTTTTGCGATTATATATATATATATATATATATATATATATATATATATATATATATATATTGGTTTGATACTTTATGTTGATTTTGAATAATCGAAATGAGGGGGAATTTGGAGATTTATTTAATTAGGGATGCTATATATTTTTCGGTTCTGAAATTAGCACATTAAATTTTTTATTTGGATCAACTTAGGATAAATTAGTTCAAAATTCTAAAATTTTGGGCTAACTAGCATGTGCAGTGCGAGAGCCCTCTCAATTTCAGAGTTTTCAAAAATATCATTCAATTTTCGCTCAAATCAAATTTGAATTGAATTGAATTTGTTGAATTGATTTGATGTTTTGTTTGCTGTGGTTGAGTGTTTTGATGTATGAAACATATAATTTGGTTAAGTTTTGAGGAAAAATTCTTTATTATGTGTTTCTATTTTAGCATACCATAAGTTAGTGTCACTAAATTATGAATAACAAAAAAATTTGGTCCTAAATTTGCAAATTTGTATGAGAATGAGCATATATTATGTTTTGCTTAAGATTATTACAAAATAACATTCCTTATGAAGCGAGTGTAGACTCGCATTATCATACTTCAATTTTGTATTTCATTATGATGAAGTTTTTGCACATTTGACATATATTTGGTTAAATGAAATAATGAAATAAAATGTCTAACATATATAACTATTTAATGTTTGTGACTTCAGAAACAATGGCCTTCCACTCGTGTTCTCCTCATCACGCCTCCTCCGATCGATGAATCTGCCCGTCTCCGGTTAATAAACGACGTTCTCTTATATACATCGTGTCAACTTATAATCCACACGGTTTTAGTTTCAAAATCTTCAATCTAGACATAATTAATTTCAAAGTTATTTAGCATAACAATTTTCAATTAAATTATGCAGTGGAGCTTTAATTGGGAGCCAATCTGGTCTACCAGAGAGGACCAATGAGGCTGCTGGTCTCTATGCCAAGCAATGTCTCAATGTAGCATCTGAATCTGGAGTTTCTTCAATCGATATTTGGACGAAAATGCAGCTCTTTCCGGGCAAACGGCTTATTTAAGGTATTTTTTCACATATTTTGTACGATTATCGGACAATAGGAATTTCTTAATTAAACGAATTCTTGTTCTTGAAATGCAGAGATGGCTTGCATCTAACTAAAGAGGGAAATAAGATTTTGTTTGAAGAAGTGATTAGTCGGCTAAGGAAAGACGGGGTGAGCTTGGAAACCCTACCGCCCGATCTTCCTCTCCTATCTGATATCGATTCGAATAGTCCTCTCAAGTCTTTTGATAAATAGCGTATTGAAATTGCATCAGAATATATAAATGTCGACTAATCTGGCTAAAATCAAAATAATATTTATTTTGTTTATTTATTTAGTGTTGTTTGCATATGCTATTTGGTATTGATAAATGGCAGTTCTATGGAATTAGTTGTTTGCTCATCCCCTTTATTATCTCATATTCAAGAAAAACTAATGATATATTTTTTATTTCAATTTTGCCATATCTTTTGTTTAGTAGTAGAATTTTATTTAGTATTATACAACAAATTATCCCTATCAAGTAGTTTCTTAATCTTTGTAAAGCAACATTAAACGTGAAATATTTCAAAACCAGGACATTACAAATGTCGTGTTTAATTACATTATTGCATCTTATAGTATGAAATGACTTTGCAACTAATTAGTTTCACTAATGAAATGGAACATGTAAACACAAAGCATGATAGAAATAGAAACAAGATTTAAAAAAAAAAAAAAAAAAGAAACAAGATTGGTTAAGAAACAGAGTATTACAAAGAAGCAATTTGAGAGTAAAAAATACACTAACAGGGAATTATAGAAAACACATACAATTTCCATCTTAATGCAAAGATCAAATATATGATCTAAAAACTAAAAAAAAAAAAAAAAAAAATTAAAAAACGCAATAAAGCTCTCTAACAAGTAGGAAAGGGTTCAGAATTTTCCAAAAACACGATATGATCAGATCGACGACACAATTCAAGAAAAGTTCGAATTTTTTTTAATGATGATGAGGATCGGGCCCTTCGGGTACTTCTCGAGTTGTATTGATCATTATTCTTCTACCATTTTGCTTTATCTTTCGGAGTTCCAGCTCCAATTGGCGTAAAATTTTCGTGCTATGTATCACATTTTGTACACTTACAGGGCCTGGAAAAGTTCGAGCCTGGAAAATATCAGCATTTGAGAAGATCACTAATAAGATCATGAATGACATGGAGATTTGTTTGGGATTCAAAGTTGCCATTTTGTTTTTTTTGGAGAATAATTAAAGGCTAGGAATTTATGTTGGAATAAGAAGTGCTATAACATGAAGAAAATTTGGCCAATTATATAGCAAAAATTGGGAGTGTTTTTTTAGTATTAAGTAGTTAAAATAGATCAGGAGAGACAAAACATCAATAAAATCCAAGAGATTTTTTTGTCTGTGTTTAAAAATGGAATTACTTTATATATCCAGTATTGATACTAGAGTTGTTGTCTAGTCATCGACTTTGTCGATTAATAAGCAGATAATCGGATAATACTAACATGAAAAAAAGACATATTTATATAGTTAGACAAATGAAAAGTGTGTTGTGTTGTCAATGATTTGTTGAAGAATGTGTGGTGTTAGAAGTCATTCATAGCTAGCTAGATTGGTTAAAGTATGCATATTTTGTTGGTTAAAGTATCATTACATTTATATTATTTTTTACATTCTCAAATTGCTATACATGATAGATTAGACCCATATTAATTATTTCTTCAAGCACAAATAGAGACTGAACCAGAACGTTGGTAAATGGGAGTGAAATTGGAAACATATATTTGGAAAAAATTACAAATTTAAAATACTATTTTTAAGTCATTCATCAGTGAAGAACACTAACTTTTCGGATTCCAACATTGGAACAATGAGACGCTAAATTTTCAATTTGAACAATTTTAGGACGAAAAAATCGAAAATGATGAATTTCAGGCCAAATCACACAAATTTTAAGTCAAATCATATCAACAATTAAAAGCCAAAATCTCATATGATTGACCCAAAATTCGTGATTTCAGATTTTTATTCTGAAATCGCCTAAATTAGAAAATTAATGTATTTCATTAAGGACTGACCTAAATACTAAGTCCTAATTTTTCTATATCTATGTGAACAAATAAGATTATTTTTTTAGGAAAAATATGAAGCTAACCTCGACAAAAGACGTTTGATTAATCAAAATGGCAATTTTTAAACTTAATCAATCTATATATCCACAATGAAATTATTTAAAATTGAGGAAGACATGATTTGAGTTCATAAAAAAGACACATTAGAGACATTTTTAATTAAGATTTATAATTTTTTTGAAGACCAAGTATAGAGTAAGTCTCCTGTAGGACCGTCTCACGAAATTTTAATGCATTGCGTGAGATGGATCAACTCACAACCCAATTACCCACCACTCAAACCCTATAATTCACATGTTATTTGTGGTGATGGGGCTCCGTCTCACGGAAACTATCCGTGAGACTGTCTCACATGAGTTTTTATGCCAAATATATACATCGAGGGGCCCGCCAATACCCGGTTCAACGATATAATTATATAATTACGCAAGCCCAAAAACTTAATACCAAAATCCACATTGATATCAACCAAAAAAATAAAGACTATAATCTTATAGTGTTGTATAAATTAATGATGTGGAAAGCAAATAATTCACATAATTTCTTTTAATTATAGAAAAATATAATAAGGCTGTGGTAATGCATTGAGATCGAATCGCCACGGCCAAAGCATTTGACTTTTAGATTCAGTCTAAGTGCTGTTTGTCTTTTCTAAAAGTATTTGCCCTTTTTTTTTTTTTTATAATTTATATAGGAAAAAAGTATTTGTCCTTTACTCTTCATAGGTGATTTAGTTTTGTATATTTTATTGCCTATTGAAATGTGCATTTCCAGCTATGGATTTTCAGTTATTCGTTTATCCAAAATCCATTAAACTTCTTTTTCGAAGATTTAAAGTATAACAAGACAAAGAAAAACACGAAGACGATCAGGTTAGTGAAATGATAGTGGAGATGGAGGCCTTATAAATCTATATTATTAATTATAAAAAATAATTTTTTTAATTTTTAAATTAACAATCTTTAGCTTAATTATATTTGTTCAGTCAACGTTATAATAATGAATTAAAAACTAATTTAGTTGGAGATTTGGACAAAGAAATTGCTTTAAGCCGCCAACGTCTTCGCATGTCTCAACGAGCATTTTTTGCATTTTTAATTGTTCATAAAGAAATTATTATTATTATTTTTTATTTTGTAATATTGCTTTAGAATCAAAAGAGTTTAACATAGCTTTTCTCGAATAAATACAACCTCTTTTGCTTTAATTCGTGATGCTTTGGTGTCAATTTGGAATTCTTGTTCATCTTTTGGCCTTTTTCCCAACTATTTAACCTTATTAGTTTATGTTAATGGTTTACTTGTATTTTTGGGATAAAAATTACCTTAATGTTTGTCTTTAAGGACAAATATGTCCTCCTAATAACTTTTTTTTCATCAACTACCTTATATAGAATATAATTGTTTGCTCTACAGTAATCTAAGGCCTAATTACAATTCAAAAAAAATAATTTATCACCTTTTAAATTAAAAGAAAAAAATCTTTAAGTCATTAAATATTGCAATTTGAATCAGAATTGTATTTCCTATCAATTTAATTTCACTAAATAAACATGTCAAACACATATCATAACCCATGCATTTAAGGTTTTTTTTTTCTCAATTAAGACGACATCGTATTAATGGAGATCGATTTTTTTTTTAATAATTTTGTGCTTACGATGTGGCAATATCTGACGTGTGGTTGGATACGTGGACAAAATTAATCATACAAAGTTTAATGATGATATGAATTGTAATGGTGTGTTAAAATCATAGTTTTATTTTTGTTTTATATATGATGTATTAATTTTCAAGAAAATTCTTTAACAAATATTCAATGTTTTTTCATTTTATACATGCCTTAAAATTATTAAATCTCGGTTATATAATTTTATTCAAATATAGATAAACATAAAGTTGATATTTAATAGTTTATAAACATGCCTTAATATATAGTAGTACCTATTGATATATATAGATTTTACTCTTCTCATATAAGACGGTCCCACAAGTGTTACACTCATATCATTGTGACCATTTGATTTCATATTACGGTTATAAAAGAGTTCTTATCATATAAGAGCAAGAGGAAAACCACTCATAAACTTCTCAACCATATCACAATTCACATATATCTTTGTGCATGATACATATTGAACTTTTTATCAAAACCTCCAAAAACAAGATCACAAAAAAAGAAAGAAAGAAAGCCTTTCTTTACTATAACTCATCAATTGTCACAACACAATCATATGAGCCATTATTAACCCTAGATAGCTTCAAGATTAGAAGCCTATAAAATGATGATGTGGATCTGGTCCACCCGGGCTAACTCTTGAAGGCCTATTCTGCTCATTTTGATCCATCTTTTCTCTTGCAAATTGAGTTTCCAATGATCTTCTTGCAACTGTTATTTCCTTGAGAGGACGATGAGCAAGCCCGATTTTCGAACACGTAAGAAGGAGACATATCACAAGACACATTGAAAAGCATTTCAAACTACTCATGTTTAGTTATGAGTTCACTAATTTGCAATGTAATTATGTAAGTGATTGAATGATCACACACTAAACCTTATTTATATAGGTTCTTGCATGGCAATTTCATATTATAGATGTCTTGTTTTCACATTTGTAATGAGAATAAAGTAAGATAAAGAATCTGAAATATAGTTACAATTTGCAGTTGAAAAGGGACAAAGCTTGATGAGGTGTTGTCCATTAAGGCAAGATGGAGTTCATATGTGCCTTGGACTAGTCAAATTTAAGTGTTCATTTTTATATGTCATCAATTAACTCGTTTTGATCGGATTTTGGTTTATCCACATTTATTTTTGTCATCAAATTGTAGGGATATTAATAAAAGATTAAAAAGAACAAGAATATGATGGCTTAATGACTTGTACTTAAATGACATGATCAGCTTTAGAATAGATGCTGATGCATAAAGAAATTTCATTGGACAGACAATAATAGTGATGGAGCATTATTTGGGATAGGAGATTGTGGTTTGTGACCCGTGTTAAAATCATTTTTCGTCTCATAATTATGTGTCTTCTGATTTTGATCTTATAATAATCATGATTTTTAATTTAATTTCATATTTACGAATCTATTCGATTTTAGTCCAATTTCGTCTAAATACTGATTTTTCAGCGATGTGAAAGTGAAGTGGTGACACGCGTCAAATTCTTATTGAATATTGATAGGTGTCTCCATGTCACTTCTAAGTCACCAAAAAATCTCAAATGAGGGCACACATTTTCCTCGAAATTCAAAACTCCGGCCAAAATTTGAATGAAATCAAACAAATTATAAAATTGTAGGACTAATTTGAAATTTATGATACTTATGGGATCAAAATCGAAAGATGTCATAGTTATGAGACAAAAATGATTCCTGATGGCACCATCCAAAATTGAGAAGTGTTTGTTAGTTGTTTGACTTTTTTCGAAATAGAATCAATTTAAAAAAACCTATATAAATACGAAAATCCCAACATTTTTTTTTGTTTTTTTTTTACGAACGAAAATCCCTACTGTTATTTCTTCGTATTTTGGATAATTTTCAAGTATGAAACGGTTTTACCTAACTAGCACATCAAGTTGATATTCAACTAGAATAATTCAGCTTTTAATCTTAATCGAAATGGTATCAAAAGTAAAATAAGTTTAAGATAAGGACGAAGATCACTTTATGGGTGTGCATAAATATTCATTTATCCCTATGATCTAATGCGATATTATATGTAGATAAGTGGCTTTTCAAATATCACCAATTAATTTAATAACTTTTTCAATATAGAGCTTTTACTTTAACAAATATTCCATGGGACAGCTCCGACAAGTAAAATGATTTGCATATATAAATTGTCGAATAGGAATCTCGTTAGTCCGTAACACTATTCTAATTTTAGGATACAGCTCAATCAATAATTTATAAATTTAGTTTGACTAATATTCTACAATTTTTCCAAATTTCATTTTTCTCATATTTCTTTTCTGAGTGAGTCTTGTGCGACATCATCTTATAAATCTCATTTTATGATACGGATCAATCCAACCCGATCAACAGTTATCAGTCAAAAGTCAATAGTGAACAGTCAACACCGATCAACGGTCGTTCAACGTTGTTAACCCAAAAATATTACATTATACATAAAAGTATTACATGGTGCTTTATTCTCATAATGTAATACTTTTATTTTCATAACATAATACTTTTGTGTATCATGTGATACTTTCGAACAATATTACGTGCTACATATAAAAAATTACATAATAAAAATATTATATGGTGTTTTATTCTGATAATGTAATACTTTTATTCTCATAACGTAACATTGTTATGTGTATCATGTGATACTTTCAAAAGTATTACATAATATATATATATATATATAAGTATTACATTATTATAATAAAAATGTTACTTATTAAATTACATTGATTTGAAGTTATAGAACCAAAAGTAGTACTCGTTACATATAACAATATTACCTTATACGTACTAACAAAAGTATTATATAGGTTTATTAAAATATAATTTTTCAAAAATATTACATGTTATACATATAAGTTACGCATTATAATAAAAAAAAAACATTACTTATCAAATTACAAATTTTCAAATTAATTATGGTTTAGAATCTGGAAAGCAAATGTATTTCATGATACGTATGAAAGTATTATATGATACGAATAAAAATATTATATGATATATACAAAAGTATTAAATAGTATTACTTATCAAATTATAAATTCTCAAAAGTATTAATTCATACACATAATATATATTATGTAATACGAAAGTATTAGCTAATATATATAAAAGTATTACATTTGACTTTGTTGAATGGATGTTGACTTTGACAGTTAATCGTTGATCATTGACTTTAACTGTTGACCTTGACCCATTGACCGTTAAATGGATCAAACCCCTCCGTCTCACGAAATGAGATCCGTGAGATCGTCATACACAAAACTTTGCCTTTTTTCCTTTTATAATACTTTGCCACATCTCATGTTATAAATTTAGGAATAATTGAGGGAGATTGACCATATAGTCTAAGAGCATTTTTATACAATTTTTATATTCTTTAATTTATAACAAAAACTTCAAAATGATACTTATTTTGAATCAAGTGAATATATGATATCGATTGACGATGCAATCAGATGGTATCACAATTTCAATATTAAGTAATATCAAGATAGTCTCATATGTATGATTTATTTTAATGACATTTTTGAGGGGTTAATATATGCATAAAATCGGACTTTACATATTTTGAGATTAATAATATTAATTGGGGTCAATTGGATAAAATCATAACTTTTTATAAATTGCAGTTTTAACTAAACTTTTCAATATTAGCAAAAATAACATAATCATATGTATATATATACACTAGTATAGGGCCGTGTAACACACAAAATTAAAAAATAAACTTGATTAAATTTGAAAATTTTAAATATTATTTATACATTAAAATTAAATTCATGATTTGTGCAATACATATCGTCTAATATAACAATAAATATAACATAAAATAATTGAATAATTATTTAATTATCAAAATATAAGGTGCATTTGTATTGGATTATAAATAATTTTTTATTTATTATTTTGAATAATATATATAGTTTTACCTATTACATTATTCAACCCACCCAATATATTTTTTCTTTTGTTTTTTATTTTAACGTTTATAATAACCATCAATTTTTTTTTTCAATTAAATGATAAAAATGAAAGTCAAAATTTTACAAATAAATTTCATTATTTATTTTAAAATACATATTCACACAAAATATTCAATTTCATTAATTAATAAGTTTTAAAAGTTTCAACAATCATTTTCAATCAACCTACCTTATTTTTTAGTTTTTCTTTTTTCAAATATGTAAATAATTTATATTATTGAAATTTAGCATATGTTATTTAAATAAATTTAATTAATATTTCTATATTATTAAATTAGTAATGTTTCTTAGTAACATAAAATTTGAAATAATTAATTAGTCATATTTAATGTGAGAATATTGTAGGCTTGCCAAGTGTCCTTCTGGTCATTCTTTTGTATATATAAAGATATATGCGTGCGTGCATGCAATTTTTATAGTTTTTTAGTTTTTCAATGTTTTTTTCTTTATAATTAAACTATTATACAATATTCAGGAAAAAAAAATATTGTGTTAAGGGATCCGCAAAGATTGTATGACAGTTTAATCATAAATAAAAAATATTGAAAAATATCAAAATTACACTTATATATTGCTAATATTGAAAATTGTAATCAAAATTTCAACTATTGAAGATAAGGGTGTGATTTATTTGATAATTAATCATATTAATTATATAAGATCGAATTTTATAGTTTCATGAAATAATATAATGGATGGATTAAATTATACAATATAATATGTCATAAAAATCAATCAACATAGAAATCATTCTACACTTGACTATATAAATTTATAACACATAAGATATGGTAAGTTATTCTTTGTAGAACTTAATTGAAAAATTGAATAAAACATGCGATTTGAAATTTGAGATATGTCTCAATGCCTTTAATATTGAGGGAGTGTATATCCTGGTGTGTGTAAATTTTGGGGATTAATTCCCCACTTCATTCGGGGGTCTAAACATATGATCCTGTCCTCGTGACTATAAATTTCGGGGAATCTCCGTCCCATTCTAAAGCTTAAACTAGAGATTACAAATTGAATTTATGTTGATTTTATTGATCTAAGTTGTTGCAAATCGAATTTGATTTTATCTTGATTTTCTTCCTTATTCGAATATCTTAGGCTAGGGCTCCAATATCTCATTGAAATGACATTTTACTTTTATCCAAATCAAATTTGATATCTTGATTTCATTCCTTATCTTAAGTTTGATCTAAATCGAATTTGATTTTATTTGGATTTCAAATGGAATTTGATTTTAAATGGACTTCTTGGGGCTTGTTGAGGAGAGGGACCGGGTGCACCGGGCCGGGCCCTTGCTTTCTCTATCAGTCCTAGCTTTTCTTGGTTTGCCTTTGCATGAAAATTTTAAGAGATTTCTAATGCAAAGCTTTGGCTTAATTGATATCCTTTATACTCTATTCATTTCAATTTAACTATAGTATGCTGATTAACAAGAACAAAACATTTTTCTACCAACTTAGTACTACAAAAAAAGAATCATGTGGTTATGTTTTACATACAAAATTATGTCAAATTAAACATTAGGCGATAGTTAAACTGAAAGAATGAGTGATATCCATGCAACACCTAGCATGAATGTTAACAATCAATCTGTGTCCATGATATCCAATTCCCAACCAAGAAAGACTCACTCTATATTGACACTAAAATGAGAAATGAAGTGGTAGAATCATCATTTACAACCTTGTTGGAGATCCTGTCTTTAAAGACCTAATCATCCTTGAGCTTCATATAAGTTGCATCCCGCGGCAAGCACCCACCGAACGAAGACTCCATAAAAGTCGATAAAGCTTTTCGGCAGATGTACATTACCTACAAACAACATGCAGACAAAGACAAATCCATCACTCATGAAAGATTTAGAAACTCATTGAAAACGATCTCATGTCTTAACCTTACCCTTTTTCTAAAGCTAGACGGATTTTCTCCCAATAACGGGTGGCAACCATCAGAGTTTATGATAGCTGAAAATTGGCACAAGATTAGTTCAATGCATAAACTTCCTTTGTTGCCTCGATCTCTACTTATCTTAGAAGTTGCACTTATGCAAATGTATGGACAATGAATAATGCAAAAAATTACATTAGATGAGGAGAATAGCACAAAATTATGACATTCATACCTTTATACTTTTTTAGACAGACATTAATGCATTTTATATCTTTTAATTATGTTAGTAATACATTTTGTTCACTTTTGCAACCTCCGTCAACATTTTTCGGCAAGAAAAAAGGTCCAACGTACTGGGGATTATTTTCATCATTTTCTTGGCCATGAACTAATTCTCCCTCCAAAATCCTCATTTCTTTTGCAAATTGTTTGAGTACATGAAGAATGGTGGTGAGGGTGAGTTTCAAACAAAAATAAGATCTCTTTACCATTGAAAATAACTAAAGAACTGAATTTAATCATGTCTTAAAAGTACAAATGATGAAAATAACCCTAATAAATTAGTACATGAATATCATGTGGGCCTTCTTTTCGCCGGAAAATGTTGGCTTGAGGTTACAAAAGTGAACAAAACGTATAGTATATGTTGCGATCAGAAAATAAAAAATTTAGAATGCAAAATTAAAAATCATGTATAGTACAGATTGAAAAATGAAATTAACCCTATCATTTATGCATTGCAAAAGCCAAATTTATTTTCAAAATTGAATTATTAAATATCAATTATGTTTTATAGAGGTCCAAATACACCAACAAAATGATGATTGAGTTAATCCACAATATCCAATTTATGGTAAAATATTAATAGATAGAGAAACCTACCAACAGGTGTATAACTATGTTCACAACTACTCAATTGTGATGTACCAATATTGTTTAGACAAATATAACATTACACCTGCTATTTTTTAATCTCATAAGTTATCATTTTGGTACTACTTATAGATTATATCAAGTAGTCATGAATAACTATAATATAAATGTTTATTGTAAACATATCATTTTGTTGAAATTATGACTTAAATATATACATTTTTTGGTGTTATATTAATTTGTAAAATTTCATGTTAAAGTTCCAAATTTTTAATATAATTTCCGTCATTTTTTCGAATTTTTTGCGATATCGATATATCCATCGATATTTTCGTAAAATCAAGATTGTGTTATAAGTTGCCATATCTATATTTTCATTCTTGCCTATAGCCCACTAATGTCATGAGGACCCTACCCGCGAAAATGCATTTACTTGTGAAATTGTCATCCCTAATTAGCCCCCAATGAACTTCAACTTAAACTCATTTTTAAAATTAAATAAGTTTGGATACATTATCTGATTTTGGTTGTATTTATTAATTAATAACCAAACAAGTTGGAATACGATTTGTATTCAGTAAAGATTTTAACAAACGTATAGATACAATTATACAATCTAATCATCTCAATTAATTACTAGTAATCTTAGAGATGGAAACGATGAGCTTGACCTGGTTGTGTTAAAACATCATCAACAATGTTAGTGAAATGTTCCCCATATAATATTTGGAAGGATAACGAGGTTTATAACGATAATTGATAAAAACATATTTTTAGGAATTATTAGTTTGAGTATTTTGAGTCCTAGAGTTTACTATCATGTTTAATTCAATAAGATTTTCAAAATGAGTGTATGAATCGATGATTGTGATACAAGAGATAAACTGATTATAAAATAAATAAATAAAATTAAACATTGATAACTAAATAGCATGTATACGAGGCACAAGAAGTTGGTTACAATACAAGAAAATTAATTAGGTAGTCAACTCTTGACAAAATTATCTTTCACACACTTAACAATTCACATAAAATAAAATTAATTTGTACCAACAATTTCTATTTGATCAGCCACTAAGATACATTTACTTTAAGTTTGCAATTCCACAAGCACTAGTTGTTAAAATAAATAATTAATTTCATATTACGCATTTTGTTAATCATTTTTGTTTAGTCAATCTCTCAGTGGAAGCCCAAATTTCAAATCGTCTCAATTCGGAACTTGTGAAAATAAAATTTAGCTAGTTGGGCCGGCTCAATTGAAAGAAAAATAAAACTAAAACTTGGGCCCACCCTTCCAGCCCAGCCCATTCAGAAGTTTTGAAATAAAAGAGAATTCTGTCCGTGTAAAAATAAAATGTGATTGGGCCCGCCCAATAGAAAGAAAAATAAAACTAAAATTTGGGCCCACACATCCAGCCCAGCCCATTGAGAAATTTTGAAATAAAATAGAAATCACGCAATTCGATTTTCAAATTTCACCCCCAAAAACCTCGAAGCTCTGCTTTTCAAAATCGAGCAATGGAGAGTGAGAAATCCCGCAAGAAGAAATTCAGTGAAAATCTGTTGGAATGGGGAAATCACCCCATCGTGATTTCAATGTGGGGGATCATAGGCTTAGTATGCGCCATACTTGCTCCTAATTTCTTCGTGAAGGATGAAGATGTTGGTGTTTGGATGGGCTTATCCGGGGTTTTCACCTCTACCCTTTATCTGATCGGCTACTCCGTGAGGGACACGCGGATGATGCGCGTAAGAGGCGCTTGGTTTCGCAACGGCACCGGTAACTACTTCGCATCCGCTATTGCTCTCTTGGCGACGACGAACTACAACGCCACCCCGGAGTCCGCTGTTGGCATCATGATGATCGCCATCTCCGTGTTCTGTTTGATGGAGATGGCGAAGCCATCCTTCGATTTTGAAATTTTGCAAACTTTTCTCCGATTGCCGATGTTTGTCTGCTACAAGAGCCTTGGGATTGGACGCCACATGGTTTGGGCCTCACTTCTGCTCGTCTTTGGGACGATGTGGCACGATTTCTTTCTCAAAGGGATGGAGAGACCGAGGTAATGTGTGTCTATTATTTTCGTTTATGAAAATTGGGGGAAAAAAGAAGGATTAGATGACCTTGGATTTCTGTTTTCTCTGTTATAGTTATGTGCAATTCTTAGCATTACTTTTGTTCTCTCTGTTTTGCTGAAAATAGGTTAAAGAGAGTATATATATTATATAACTCTATTTGATGTAGAGTACAAATAATTGGTAGATATTGTATGTAATAGTCTTTGTTTTGGTTCAAATTATGAGGTATGAAGTATTGTCTAAGTTTGAAGTTATTTGTGTTTGTGTATCCATTGAGATTTTGATAGAGTTTCAAATGCACTAGTATGCTTCTGCATATGAATCTTTATTAGTGCTCAAGTATGAATGTTGATAATGTCTTTGTTAGTATAGCAATGTTTTGAAGAAATTCAATGACTTCTTTCTGAATCAAACTACTCTTTGAATTCCTATTTTAATTGAATTTGAGATGATCATTTCTGTCTCATTGGGTAGTTGCAAATTTGATTTTGTCAAAAAAAACTCGTAAAATTGTGAAGACTACCATTATGAGCATCAAGAAATCTGTGTTGTGTGTATCAATTCTACTTTTATCTTGTTGTTTTTAATAGTTCATGTCAATTTGATATATGTTTAATTGAGTTGTTAGTGGGGGTGCAGAGGATGATACGGTGAGGGCGCAGGTGAAGTCTATGTGCATTGGAGTTGGATTGGAGGATGCATGTGAATACTATTGTGGTTAACTTCTTTGGTTAAAAGCAATCTAAAATTCAGGTGTTGTTTTGATTGAAGTTTATATTGTGATATGGTTAGTTTGGTAATTTGTTATGAGTTGCTTTTATAGAAAAGACAACCGTTTTGATGCAGAATGCTTGAATAGATATGTTGATAGTGCATGAATCAAAAGCTCTTGCTTCAAAAAGCATATTTCTTAGTATAGTCCAGTTAACATTTTAATTATCCCTATGTATCAATTACCCCTAATTAATTGATAGCTTCATTATTTAAGGCATTTTGAACTTAATTTCTTATCATTATGTGTTAAAAAATATGCATTTGTGAGATTTTTTTATTATCTTATTAAGATTTTACGTATTTATTTGATTAGAAAGAAATTTGATTAATTTAGCACAAAATGAAAGTCCAAATGAATGAAAAGTCAAATTAGAGCCAAAACATGAAGTTGACTACTGTACAAGAAAATTAATTAGGTAGTAACTGTAGACATCATTATCTTTCACACACTTAACCATTCACATTAAATGAAAATTAATATGTACCAACAATTTCTATTTGATCAGTCACTAAGATGCATTTACTTTTAAGTTTGCAATTCTAAAACCACTAGTTAAAATAAGGATTAAAAGTATTTTCTCATCTGAACTATTCGTGATTTTATATCTTTTAGTAAACATTTTGAAATGTTTCATTTTGTATGAATTTTAAATTTAATGCATTTTACGATATCAGATAAATCTTAACCATACATATGTCCGAAATCAAAGGTTAGGATTCGTCTGATACCGTATAATGTATCAAATTTAAAGTCCATATGACAAAGTAAGATATTTCAAAGTATAAACCTTAAAATAAATAATTTCATATTACGCATTTTGCTAATAACTTGTTTAGTCAACCACTCAACCTCTCAGTATAAGCCCAAATTTTAAACCGTCTCAATTAGGGACTTGAAAAAATAAAACTTTGGTGTTTGGACCAGCCCAATAAATTTGGGCCCCCACCCATCCAGCCCAGCCCATTAAGAAATTTCGAAATAAAAGAGAAATCGCAGAACTTATTTTTCAAATTTCACCTCCAAATCCATGTTTTCAAAAATCGAGCAATGGAAGCTAGCTAATGATTCCGTTGCAGATTGCAAAAATGATGGGAGTGAGGTAACAACGAATGCCACCAAATCCAGGACAAGGGCTCGATTATGCATAGCCCATCTGAATGCCACCAAGTCCAGGACAAGGGCTTGATTATGCATCTGAATGAATGCCACCAAGTCCAGGACAAGGGCTCGATTATGCATAGCCCATCTGAATGCCACCAAGTCCAGGACAAGGGCTCGATTATGCATCAGAATGAATGCCACCAAGTCCAGGACAAGGGCTCGATTATGCATAGCCCATCTGAATGCCACCAAGTCCAGGACAAGGGCTCGATTATGCATCTGAATGCCACCAAGTCCAGGACAAGGGCTCGATTATGCATCTGAATGCCACCAAGTCCAGGACAAGGGCTCGATTATGCATTGAGATTGAGTGAACCCTATGAATATCTCGTTGACAATTCGATATTTTTTATTTTAAAAAAAAGTTACTATGTTATTCTAAATTATCTCATTCAATAATATTACAAATTTGATATAGCGTTAGGTGTGCAACCTGAGTGCACAGTTGTTTTTGCTGTTTTTGGCGTTTTAGTGCGGTGGCTGTTCCGCAATATTTGCTGACGAGTAGCCACCTCCTGAGTGCACAGTTGTTTTTGCTGTTTTTGGCGTTTTGAGTGCGGTGGCTGTTCCGCGATATTTGCTGACAAGTAGCCACCTTATGTGGTCGGCTATAGGCGGAGTCCTCACTACATCGATTTATGTGTTGGCCTGGTTTAGATTTAACCGTGTTTTTGCACGCAAGGATGAAAATTTCGGTTTCAATGGAAATATCGGTATGTTAGTTTTACGAAAATATCGTGAAAATATCAATATAGTCGATATAAGGTCGGCTATAGGCGGAGTCCTCACTACATCGATTTATGTGTTGGCCTGGTTTAGATTTAACCGTGTTCTTGCACGCAAGGATGAAAATTTCGGTTTCGATGGAAATATCGGTATGTTAGTTTTACGGAAATATCGTGAAAATATCAATATAGTCGATGGAAATATCGGTATCTTAGTTTTACGGAAATATCGATATCGGTGGAAATATCGATATATAAATTTATAGATATTTTTCTAATATTTAATAATATTTACCTATATTTCCCCAACATTCCACTAATATTTATGAAGTCATCAATATCGAAATCGATATTTATCGATATTTCGTCGATATTTTCCCGATATTTCAACTATTTTTCTACAAATTGTACCATGAAGGATATTGAAATCGATATTTCCCCGATATTTCATCTATTTTTTTACAAATTGTATTCACCTATTTTCCTACGTAGGATGAAGTCACCGATATTGAAATCGATATTTCCCCAATATTTCACCTATTTTCCTACAAATTGTAGGATATTTCACATATTTTCCTACAAATTGTATTCACCTATTTTCCTACAAATTGTAGGATGAAGTCACTGATATTGAAATTGATATTTTCATGATATTTCACCTATTTACCTACAAATTGTACCATAAAGTCACCGATATTTAAATCGATATTTCATTGATATTTTACCAATATTTTGACAAAATTTCTCGTTTCTTTATCGGTTATGTGGAAAAATGAAAATTTCGGAGGTATATCGATTGTACCCATTTTTATATCGATCACATGAAAAAATGGAAATATCAAGGAAATATCACAGATATTTCCAAATATTTTCATTCATGCTCTCACCAAAGGTGAGACGCCCTGGACGTAACACTTGTCAGCAATTACATGGTTTTCCTACTATCTGTGTGCCGTCTCACCTCTCGGCAATTACACGATTTTCCTACTATCAGTGATCGTAGCTCAGTTGCAGGTGAAGAAGCATGGGGCGGTCATCGGTTATGGTTTGGTAGCGATTTCCGTATTTTGTTTGATGGAGATCATACACTTTGACATCTCACTGTTTTTTCTACAAATACCAAGGCTGCATGCATAATCAACTAGTTCTTGTGGGGTGGTTGTGCTTTTCGTCTGGTGCACGTAGTTCTTGTGGGGTGGTTGTGCTTTTCGTCTGGTGCACATTCTGGAACATGTACTAGTGCATTTTGTTCGAGCTGATTCAGCTACTACTGATGATCCTATTATAGTCTCACCTAATGATGATCCTACTCCTGATCCTTTGCACGCAACATGCATTTTTCATGGCCAGAGATTGGTAAAGCAATGGTCTGACCGTCGAGCACTCTTGAGGAGGTGCCATAGTTTCTAGTTTTTCTTTTATTTTTCCTCACATTCATGGGTGTTAAAAGATCAATAGTATAGTGCATGTACCAAACTCAGATGTCAGCAGTGGCGGACTGTAGCACCCCAACCCATCTCTGTAGGATTGAGGCGCCACCTTGACCTTATGCTCAAAAGATTTTTGTAAAAAAGGATAATAATTAATTTTTTTTTCTTTTAAAAAGATTTTCGTAAATAAACTCAGCGGAAGACTTTACTAAACACGAGTATATATATATTTTTTCTTTTCTTTCAATTTTTTAGATCGAAAAGCTTAGCATGCAAGTACAAACTCGTGTTCTACCCACATTTATAAGTCAAAAACCTTGTCATATTTAAATCGACTAAACAGTGTACTTAAGTCGATATTAGAAGTCTCAAAAGGCATCCAACGTTTCAAATTCGTACACATTAAAATATATTAAAACACACACACATATGTTTATATATATGCTTCTAGAGGGGAGTCCATACAGCCGACTACTCATCCGCTTCGTCATATGTTGATCCTGAAAATATTTAAACATAGCAACATAAGATTTGAGAAATCTTAGTGGATAACGCTTATTAACTGTTACATTAAAGAGATTAACTGATAAGCTTAATATGTCATCTCCAAGGTCCGAGGACCTGGTATAATCTCCAAGGTCCGAAGACCTGGCTCCAAGGTCCGAAGACCTGGTATAATCTCCAAGGTCCGAAAACCTGGCTCCAAGGTTCGTCAACCTGGTACTTCACCCGAAGGTGTCATTTCATTTCATCATACTCAACATACGAGTTATTCTAAACAATGTAATTGTAAATAAATGTTACCCACTTTTGACGTTGATTCGTAAGCTGGGATAGCTCCTGAAGTATCCGGTCGCTCGTACTGCACTCGGCACGTTCATAAATTCTTAGTCTTTATGTTACATTTCAATTATATCATACATATCTAACTTATTATGCTTATCGTACATATAACATATGTATATCACAAAACATAGTTATTGATTTAGGAGAAATTTTAAAGTATACTTCCAAACAAGCATCGATTGTACCTTGAAGGGAATGAAAACTGTATTTTATATTTTAACTCATAAAACTCTAATTCATATGCTAAAGACTTAAATTATTTAACACTTCACATATAAGCACATATTTAATCACATAATATCAGTTTCAAAATATGGTCAAATTGCATTCTTAAATCATAGATAAACTTTTGATCTTGAAGTTAGTAATATGTAGGAAGAAAAGACATTCTTTACCACAACAATTTTCATAATTTAGATGGTCATCCAAAATTCATGAAAATAAACATACATTTACATAACAATCCTTAGTTATCCATGCTAAAATATCAGGAATAAATTCAAATCACAAAAGCTTTAATAAATTATTTAAGATAATCGAAAATTGTTCGAAACTGCTCTAAAACCAGTCTGTGTTATAAAATTCACTGTAAATTGTATATTTACCGAAAAATTCTGAAATTAATAATTTAGACTTCTAACATCATGTATTTAAACATAGTAAAACAGTTTTGAAAAATTATAAGGGACCGATTTTATAAAATTAATTTTCTAAGGTCTGAAACTGCAAAATTCCAACTCGAATCAGACTATCTTTGAAAAATCATCATAATTCATAGACTATTCCAAAAATTACCAAATTTTAACCATAGACTCAACACTTCATGTAGTATAACATACCAAAACAGTTTTGAAAAATTCCAAGTATAAAATTTTATAAAAATCGGCAAAGTGGACTGCCCTTTCTAAAAATTTTCACCACTTGATTAAACTCACTTATTTTCATAATTAAAATGTAGATTCGACTTTTATAACACTATCAACCTCAAATAAACCATCTTGACTCAATTTATCACACATGCAATGAGTTTAGACAAGATAATCAAACATGCAATGACTAAATCAACATGCAATTGAACAATCAACTCCCAAAAGTGACATACTTTAAAAATCAACCATACCAAACAAGACTTTGAACAAATTTCTTCACATTAGTAGAAAATCACCCTTGGATCATACATGCAATGTGTTTAGGTAAAGAAAGCAAACATGCAAAGCTTAATCCCACATGTATTTGCTCAATCAACACTTAAAATGACATATTTTTGAAGATCAACCACATATCATCTCTTAGATCACACATGCAATAGGTTTAGGTGAGGGAAAACAAACATGCAATACTTTCTTCAACATGCATTTCAATATTAAGAACCTAACCATGACTCTAAAGAGGAGATTGTTGAGATTTAGCTAAAATACCTCTTGGGTTGCACACAAACTTAGGGTTTCTTGAGTGTTCTTTAAATGGAGATTATCTCTTGAGCTTAACTCTTCTCCTTGCTTTGAAAACTTCTTCTTCTTTGTAAATTCTTGAATTTCCAGCTTGTTTGAAGATGTAAAATATAATTTGGAGGAGAAGAAGAGAGTAGAGAGAAGGGAGAGCAACAATCTAGAGAGAGAGAGAGAGATGTGCTCAAAATGAGGGGTGAAATGAGCTTGAAGTGTGGAGTCTCCCCTTTTATATGTGGCATATAGTATAATAATTCTAATTTAATACATGTATTATACATATAGATCATCTCTTGTAGTATTTGTTCACTAGAGGTGTGATGATTAGTGTCATGGAAACTTGGTTTGGATTTGATGGGGTATGGAAGAGATAGAGTGTAGTTCTTACCTAATGTGACATGTAAAACAATGAATCATGGTAATTATACATAAACTTATTTTCAATTTAATACATCATATAAGTCACATGAGTATGTTTGAAATATATTTAATTTAACACATCATAATAGTCACATACTTTATTGCACATAAACTATATAATAAAATCCACATAACTATAATTAAACACATAAGTCACATTTCTTATATTAATTATTTAATCATTTTTATGTGTAACTTATCTATTTTGGTCGGTCTTTTTCTCGTGCATGTTGAGTGCATCACGATCGAACCCGGTCTCTTCGGATAGCTATCCTGCAAGACTTTTAGACTTAAAGAAATATTAGCTCATCCATTCTTGATAAAATAAAATAAAATCCGTCTTAAACTCGAAAAGATCATACGCTATAAATTATTTTATAAAGAGTGAAATTTATATATATATAAATATATGCTATGCAATTTTTTATGAAAAATGGGGTGTTACACGGACCCAGAATTTTTAACGAGGGACCAACTAATAAAAGAATAACAATAGTTATAAGAATAGAATCATAAAATTACGATAAAGTTAGTGTATCACATTATAAAATAACATTTAAAATCAATATCTTTATAACATTTCAACATGACAAATAAAAAAAAACAATTACAATATTTGTAAGATAATGGGCCAACACTTGTTTGGGCCTAGCTTTTATTTCCTATTTTGGCAGCCCACATAGGATGCAAACCCATGGATCCGGCCCAAAGCTCATTCCTTTTAGTGATGGCTTGATCTGAGCTGTCCATTTCTGGATCTTTGATCTCAGCCGCTTGTTGCTTTACATATATACTTCCTCCTTCCCGTTGCTGGACATAACCCTAATCCCTTTCTCTCTCATCCGTGGTGCCCCCCTCCTCTCTCTCTCTCACCTCTGCTCTTCGTACTACCATGGTTCACCGGCTGTCCTTGAACCCGACGGTCCTTCTCAACCCCGGGTTGTCCTTTTCTGTCCTTTTGGTCGGTTTTCCTCCGGTTATATATATCTTAGGGTTTGGGTAGAGAGGGGAGAGTGAGAAATCTGCCTGTTCTTGAAGCTCCATCTTTGTTTCTAAGTGATAGAGAGAGAAATAGGGATTTGAGAGGGTTTTCCCACTGAGTCTTTGTGCAAAGTAACAGATGTACATGTGTTGAAGATCTGTTACCTTTCTTCTGTGTGAGGGAGTGACTTCTACTTGGGTAAAAGCTTGGATCCGTGGCTGTTCGGGCTCTTTTGTGGTGTTACTAGCTGGGCTTGGTGCTTGCTACTGTGACAAGTGATAAGGGGGACTGAATCGGAGCTTCTACACTGACTTCTGTGTTGGTTTTTTCAAGACATTAGGTGATATCTGTTCTCTTTCTTTAGCTTATCTATGTATTCAGGTATACTCATTGTAACAGTTGAAATAGGAATTATGTATGTTGCTGATGTATACTCCTTCGGACCCTAGCCCTACAATATTTATGTTGTATTATTTTCTATTTTGAAATCATTGCAAGATACCTTCGTTGCTAACATTTCCGTTGTTGGCATCATGATGATCGCCGTCTCCGTGTTTTGTCTGATGGAGATGGTGAAGCCATCGTATGATTTTGAGATTCTGCAAACGTTTCTCCGATTGCCGATGTTTGTCTGCTACAAGAGCCTTGGGATTGGACCCCACATAGTTTGGGCCTCACTTCTGCTCGTCTTCGGGACGATGTGGCACGATTTCTTCCTCGAAGGGATGGAGGTATATAAAATAATGTCATTCCTCAATTAAATTAACAATAATTTTAATTAAATTAATAATTTATATTTTATAACTTATAGACCAATCTTCCTCAATTTCATAGATCTCATAATCAAGCTTTGGAGCTTTATTCATTGACAAGACTGAGATATTCATAGTGTTTTAAGAAAAGACGGCGCCGGCCCTCCGGCACCTCCACCATACCCCTAGCCACGTCTCCGGTGAAAGCTCCGGCGAGAAGAGGAGGAGAGAGAGAGAAAACAGAGGAGAGAGAAAGGGTGGTGAGGGTTAGGGTTTGCGGCTGTTTTTCGCCGTTTTCCGGCGAACGAGAAATCGGATTTGAAATCTGAGACCTATCCTAGGTTCATCTCGTCGAGACGAACGTCGTGTGCGAAAATCGTCCGATTCCGACAACGTCGAAATTTTCCTCTGTGATTTTGCCCCTATAAAAACTCTTCACAAAGGCCATTCACAATGGGAATATGGAAGGACTTTTCAAGTTGATTGCTCAAATATCGCAAGATTGAGTGACGAATCAATTCCTTCTTTGAAGGTTGCCTTAATAATAACTCTTATGGCTCTGATGTGAATCCATGAGAGTGTATTTGCAACTTCTCTCTTGACTTTGCTTCTGATCTCCTGTACTTCTCGGTAAGGGATCAACTGCATCTCAATCAAGTTACTAGTGAATTCCATTGGGATGACAAATTCTCCAGTAGTAACTCTATGGATAATTTGGTGTTTTCTGAATGATGTTTAAACTGACATTTGCATGTACTGGTGGTATACTAATGCATGTGCAAGGAAGCCGTGGATATATCATTTGATGTTATGCCATGAAGAGTTATTGAAAAATATCATACCGAATACAAATGTCCTAAAATGGTAGCCTAACCATTTAAATTCACAAATATAATGTGACAACGGCCAGTTTGGGAGGGGGAACCATGGGAGGGAGATGAAGGAGGTGGGGTGGAGAGAATGGAGTTTGATGGAGTTGAAGAGGTGCCATAGGCCTATGATCAAGAAAGCTAACCCTAGTGAGACATGGCCTGAGGTGCCTCCCATCTTGGTGGGGTGGGTGATGATATGTGTGTGTGTGTGAATGTGTGTGTATATATAGTTTGGTTGAAGAAGTTATGATATGTGGGGGAAACCAATGAGGGGTTTACATGCAAGAGTTTGGATATTCTATGATCTTGCCTTGTACTGAAAAATGATGGTGGAGAATTGGAACTTGGTGATAAAGATAACTCTACTTAAAGGAAGAGTTACTAGATCTCATTAAATTAAGAGGCTCGAGAAAAATATCGATAGCAGCAACTTTTCTTTCCAAACACACAACACAAGATCACAATCCTGATCTACACATTTAACTACGGGCCCACAAGAATCCCCAGAGTGGAGAGACTGTGCAGCTTATCTGGCAGAAGAGGTGCTGATATAGTCGGGAGACTCGGCTTGCCTACGCTTCAAAAATAAATGCTACTTTTTCGATATTAGCTCATACATTACCAATATTTGCGGATTGATGAGTATATAAATAGTGGAGAGTCTATTTCAGTTGAATGTGTGAATTATTATGGAGATATTTGCAGGGTGACATTTAAAAGGCCAACTATACTAATTTTATTCGGCCAATAGGGCCGAACGTACCTCTATGTGTTCAGTCAAGATGACCGAACATGCTTCTATGTGTTCGAATAAGGTTGCCGGTCAACCAGGACCGAACGAAATTGCTCGGGTTTGATTGTTTTTTTGCATTTTTTCAACAATTTTCATACATTAAACAAATCCGTAAAATATTCGTCATTATATAGACATTACATTCCTCATGAAATTAAAAGATTAAAAAAAAAAAAGGAAGAAGCAAGAAAGATGAAAAATGGAGAAATAGAGACCGAGGTAATGTGTGTCTATTATTTTCGTTTATGAAGATTGGGGGAAAAAAAGAAGGAATATGAAAATTGGGGATATGATGATTAGATGACTGTGAATTTATGCTCTCTCTGTTACAATTATATGCAATTAATATTACGTTGTTCGTAAATCACTGCTGATTAGCATTGTTGTTTGGTTCTCTGTTTTACTAAGAATGGATGAAGGTAGAATACTGAAAGGTTATATCGTATAACTCTATTTGATATAAATATTTTTTATTCATTTTGCACACATGAATTTACTTGTATGTGATAGTCTTGTTTTGGTTCAAATTATAAGGTATGAAGTATTGTCTATGAGTTTTAAGTTGTGTTTGTGTACCCATTGAGATTTTGATAGAGTTTCAAGTGCACTAGTATGCTTCTGCATATGAATCTTTATGAGTGCTCAAGTATGAATGTTGATAATGTGTTTGTTAATATAACAGTATTTTGAAGAAATTTAATGACTTCTATCTGAATCAAATTAATCTTTGAATTCCCATTTTAATTGAATTTGAGATGATCATTTCTGTCTCATTGCTAATATGGTTAGTTAATACAAGTTTAATTGAGTTGAGCTTGAAATTGGGGAAAAAAGAAGAAGGAATATGGAAAATGGGGATATATGGTTGGATGATTGTGAATTTCTGTCTAGCATTACTGTGGTTTGAAAATCACTGCTGATTAGCATTGTAATATAGCTCTCTGTTTTGCTAAAAATAGATGAAAGTAGAATTCTGAAAGTATATATTATATAACTCTATTTGATGTAATATTTATTATTCATTTTGCACACATAATAAATGGTAGGTATTGTTTGTACTTGATGGAATTTATGGAGATAGCATGTAATAGTCCTGTTTTGGTTCAAAATATAAGGTGTGAAGTATTGTCTACAAGTTTTAGATTGTGTTTGTGTACCCATTGAGATTCTGATAGAGTTTCAAATGCACTAGTATGCTACTGCATATGAATTTGTTTGATTTTGTGTGTCTAAAAGAAAATAGGATTACAATGCTTACATTCTTATATTGATGCTAGAAAACATTCTCATTTTTGACTATTGTAGTAATTGAAATTTTATTTTGTGCAATTGCAGGATTTTGTTTGTGAAGGAGGAAGGAAAAGGGATGAAGAATTAGCATGATAATGCAACTTTACATTTCCATTTGTAAAAGTTGTAATATTTTGACTTTGATTGAGCTACTCTTTGAGATAATGTAGGAAATGTTTAGGAACCAATGGTATGAGAGGTATATAACATGTTTTACACTATTATGGCAAAGATCAAGTGCAGTTTTAATTTCTAAAGCTTACCAAGCAAATTGCTTCTTTTTTGTGTTTGTCAAATTACTTAATATATTGCAGACTTGAAAAGAAGTGTACTTCTTTACACTAGTGCTGTTAATACAAGTATTGGGCAACTCTGATATTGGTCAGAGATGTGGTGCCTAGAATATTGACTCAAAGTCAATGTTCAAGTTCTGGTCTTATAACAGCACTAACATGGTCAAACAAATACTTCACAACAATTTGAACTATATTTTGTTTCTAGTCATAATTAGACTATGATAAACGAATACCTGAAAATCTATAGATGGAACTGCACACTTCTGAGGCAATAAAATATACAAAATAAAATCATTAATAAAGGACAAATACATTGCAACATTAATCAAATATTTCAATATTGTCAACAATAAACACAACCTTGAATATATAAATGTGATATTGACATTTTTCAACATTCCTTCCTTAGTTATTAAACCACACAGCAAAACATATTGAAAAACTGGAAAACATCAAAATTGTACTTGCTAAATGTATAAAGATTTGGTTTAGATTGTAATTTCGTAAGAGGTTGTAATTTTACAAACAATTAACCCTTAATAAATTATGTTATTTGTGGTGTGTTTATGGTAATAGTAGTTTGATTAAAGGCCCAACGAAGAAATATGGTTATGAAAAAAGTGCTTTCGATTCATCACTATCAACACATCCATTTAAACATTCTTGATCAACAAACCAAACTAACCATATATCACTATTTACATTTGATTATTCAAAACAATCAAGAAAACACCTAACTTGCAACAGCAAAGCCAAGTTGACTTTGATTCTGATTCTGAATTTCACATAGCCTTTCACCAAAGAAGTTAGCCACAATAGTATTCACATCCTCCAATCCAACCCCAATGCACAAAGACTTCACCTGCGCCCTCACCATATCTTCCCCTGCACCTCCATCAACCACCTTCACATTAGGCCCATCTCTGCATTTCCCCATACACTTGCACCCCAAAACCGCCCCTTCGATCCCCACTGCCCGTTGCAGCTCCTCCATCAACGCCCCTCCGCCTGATTTCTTGCACTTACCGCCCATACACACCTCGATTTTCTTTGTACACGTCGGAACAACCAAGCTACTAGACCCCGTTTCACCTAAAGCATTCGTATTTCTATCTACATTGCTCCAAGAATTAACATTAGCCCCCAAATCAATCTTCTCCTCATCTTGTCTTGAAGTGGTTGCTTCCTCGAGGACTTGTTGTAGTCCAACCATCGTCTCCTTTGCTCGTTTCATGTCGATCACTTCTCCGCATTCACTGTCGCTTGACTCGGATGATGAAGAGCTTGATGATGACATTTCACACGTTTGAATTTGAGCTGCTTTTAGTCTTGCCTTTTCTTCTTTTGCTTTCCTTTTTCGTTCTTTCTCCTCTGCTCTTATCTTTTGCAGCCTCTCCAATAACTGCTCTGTTGCTTCCTGCTAATGGTGAACATCTCAGTGAGTATTCAATTGATGCATAAATTCAAGAAAATAATGAATTCTTGAAGATCAAAGATAACCCTTTAAGCCCTTTAATGAATTCTTGAAAAAAAATTAGGAGTAACTGCACTTTACTATCAAATCTACCCAATATCTAATACTTAGTCATATGAACTATACCCTAATCAAGACAATTAAGTGTAATAAGTCCTTGATCAACACAAATCCTAAAAAATTGAAATCTGATTAAGTATTCAATTGAAGCATAAATTCAAGAAAATAACAAGTTCTTGAAGATCAAAAATAACTCTTTAAGCCCATAAAATGAATTCTTGAAAGTTTAGGATTATCTACACATTACTATCAAATCTATCCAAAATCTAATACTTAGTCATATGAACTATATCCTAATCAAGACAATTAAGTGTAGTAAATCCTTAATCAAACAAAATCGTAAAAATTGAAATCAAAATAAAAATTATTTGTTCATACCGAGATCATATCGCCCTTGACTTGATCAAGCAAAGCGGGCCTATCAGACTCCAATCCAAACCCAATTTGGGAAAACATCGATAAATCCCTAGTCAAACCCTTGAGTAATTTCAACTGTTTCTTCTTCTTCATCTTCTTCAAAGGCTTATCCTTCACTTTCTTATCATTATTCCCACTCATCAAAGGCCCGGGGCCCGATTCATAATACTGCACATGGCTCCGATCGCAAAACCCCGCCGACAGAATCTCGAATTCGGGCCTGGCCCGGCCCACGCGCACCGGCCCGAACGAAGATTTCAATTCTCTAGTTAATGAGGGAGAAGGAAGAGTGTAGGAACAGGGAAAGGGTTGCCTCAAAGCCATTTTTTTCTCTCTCTAGAAACACGTAACCGATTCTCTCTCTCTAGAACAGGTGATTCACCGTTGAGGCTGGAGATTGTGGGCAATCAATCCTCGCAGCCCAGCGACGACGACCCTTTAATAAAGTCGGAATTTTGTAGAGAGAGAGAGGAGAGAGAATTGTAATGGAGGAAGAATTCTTTGAATTACGATTGTAGAATTCCGTCATATGTATTGAAGAGGGAGAAGGCGTGGACATGATCGTGGTTGCTTGGTTCAAAAGGGTTGACGTGGCAGATTGTGATTGGCTGGTGGTATTGTGTGCTTGGCGCGCATGGGCGCGCGGTGGTTTGAGTTCGACACGCGATTAGCGTCGGCCACAAAGCAATGTCTTTTGCCACGTAGGACTCCACCTCGCCACGTCAGCACATTGGAAACTTTTAAAAAAAGAATTATTCGGAATATTCATAGTATATGATATATATGCTTTGTGATAAGATGAAAAGAAATAATAACCCCACTCAAATTTGAATAATTAAATACGTCTCTTTCTTCTAAAGGAGTATGATTAATTATATACGTTAAAATCTATACAAGGTAATTACGTGAATTGTACGTATCATCTTTTGAGATTTGTTCTTATAATTCATCTAAATTATTGATATTGACATATAAAATATAATATCCATATGAATTATAATTCGTCTAACAATAATGATTATGTGGGGTTAATTTAATTTAGGCATTATTGAGAATTTTTTTTTCTTTTTTTAAGTTTTATTGTGTTAATTTTTAAAGTTAAGACTAGCTCATTAAAAAAAATGTTAGAAAAATCTCTAAATACAATGATCTCATTTAAAAGAGTAGTTATCTCTTTTCCAAACAATATTTGAAGAAGTAGAAAATATATAGAGACATCTAAAAAGAAGAATAAGTTAATCTTATCATTGAAATCAAATATATATCTAAGTGGATCAAACATATTCGATTTGTTTAGTGATCGTTTCCAAAATCTTCAATTTGTTTAGTGATTGCTTTGCTTCCACGACAAATAAAGAATCGAAAAAAAGAAATACGAATATTGTGAGGAGTGAGACCTACATTCCTTTCATGGTCACAATTCTTCCAACAAAATAGTACACAAGAGATGGGAAAATTAGAAATACATGGATTGAGGATAAAATTTTTTACATTGCCCTTTTATTACACAAAATCAATTGAGACGGTCTCACGGATAGTTTCCGTGAGACGGAGCCCCATCAACCACAAACAACATGTGAATTGTAGGGTTTGAATGATGGGTAAATGAGTTGTGGGTTGACACGATCTCACGGATAGTTTCCGTGAGACGGAGTCCTATCAACCACAAACAACATGTGAATTGTAGGGTTTGAATGGTGGGTAAATGAGTTGTGGGTTGACCCGTCTCACACAAAACATGTGAATTGTAGGGTTTGAATGGTGGGTAAATGAGTTGTGGGTTGACCCGTCTCACACAATACATTAGAATTTCGTGAGACGGTCTCACAAAAGACTTACTATTAAACGAGATCTTCTGTTTTGAATAGTATTTTAAATAAAAGATCAAACACTAATTATAATAGAGGAATTCAAACTTCAATTTCCACTACTCATTTTAAGAAGGAGCATGTAAGATGAAATTTCAAATTGATTGAATTGAATTCATTTAAGAAAATTAAGCACTTGATTAAATTTGTTTAACTAGTCAACGAAACTAGCAAGATTAGAATGAGGTATATAACAAAGAATTAATGACAGATATATCAAAAATATTTTCAAAATAATACATGAGACGAAACACCATAAGAATAAACCAAAATAAATTGATTAGAATAAACTATGTTTTGTCTTCCTTCATACATCTTCAATCAAGAATCCAATAACCTAATTCATTTAGTCCATATAAACAAACAACACAAACACACAACTTATGTTTGTGTTAGCCAGAACAACATCCGCCACTCTTGACAGCCGATACATCGTCTCGATTTCCGATGTTAATCGTTTGCCCTTTGGGCAAAGCCGAGGGGTCATCTCCGATATCGAGAGCCTTTCGGCTAACGACATGATAAATTTGTGTCAATACTTCTGTGAAGGCAGCCTCAACATTCAAAGCTTCCAAAGCTGAAGTTTCCATGAAAAATGTGTGCTCTCTTTCAGCAAATGCTTTGGCTTTCTCCATCGAAACGGCTCTCAAGTGGCGAAGATCCGCTTTGTTTCCTACGAGCATCACCACGATGTTCGAGTCTGTGTGCCCCCGAAGCTCCTTTAGCCATCTTTCCACGTTTTCAAATGTCACGTTACGTGTCACATCATAGACCAGTAGAGCCCCAACGGCTCCTCTGTAGTACGCACTCGTAATTGCGCGGTACCTATATTAAAAAGTAAACAAAAAAAATCACATGTTTTGCCTAGAAATTATTCTTGATTCGATTTGGATCCTCTGCTCTCCTAAAGATGATTCAAATCTATCGATGTCTATCTTCATTAAAATTTATTATCTCTACTTTAGCTCTCTGTTATGTTTGACTCTTACGATGTTTTTATAATAAAAATTACTAGTAAACGATTTAAAATTATAGGTGTTAGATCTTCATTCATTTCAATATGTTTATTACATTCATACGCATTTTCTACTATCAATATCACATTTCATAGGAATACTCCCCAAAAAAAAAAAAAGTAATTAGACATAAAGATCTAATTATGAATCAATTCCATTTATATGATCAAAATCACCGCATATCAAACAAATTCATCTCAATAGCCAACAAAATTCCAATTTAACACGAACATACTTCATTCCCACATCTATGGATCTCCATTTTCCATAACAAAAACTCAATCATTCTATTCAACCTCGTAATCATCTACAACACACTCGATAAATTTCACTATCAATCATCAATTCGAATAAAATCACACATTTATTCACATGTATATGTACAAATAAAGGACAATTAGTTACCTTTCTTGTCCAGCAGTATCCCAAATTTGGGCTTTAACAACCTTATCATCAACATGAATAGATCTTGTGGCAAACTCGACACCGATTGTTGATTTTGACTGTTGGCTAAACTCGTTCTTTGTGAAACGAGACAAAAGATTCGATTTTCCAACACCGGAGTCGCCAATCAACACCACCTTGAACAGGTAATCGTAATCTTCATCCGCTCTATAGGCTCCCATTTGTTTTATTATAATTTCTTTTTGTAAAATTGAATCACTATAATTATGTACTATTATTGTTGTTCATTAGTTTTTTTTTTTTGCAAGAGGAAAATTCTCTGTGTGTTGTTTTGTTTGGAAGAAAGAATTGTTTAGTTGTTTGGTTATTTTTCCCTCCATAAATTAAGGAGGACTGTTGATGATCCAGCTGACCAGCTCATATACCCGGGAAAGGAATTCGGGTCGTGAAAATGGGCCGGCTACTATTCAGGCTTTATTTGTGTAATTTGGGCTTGGCCCATTGAATTGGGCTTTGGGTTTGTAACTAGAGTTTTATAGAGTAGCCTAAGTCTGTAAATTGAATTCAGTAAAATATTTTATTTTCTTGTATTCATGTATATTTTATAAAAATGGTTTTATTAGTTAATATGGCTATGAGACTGGTGGCATATCTATATATATTGAATTTTATTTAAATGCGTTTTTTTTTTGGTTGAATTGGGTATAGATATGCATCATAAAATTGTTATATAGAACTCAATGCATATAGCCTTATATACAAACATGTAAAGATTCATTAATAGACGAAGAGAACAGGCTCACATTGATTCAATGTCTATAATACATATGCACCTCAAATATATATTATTTCCATTTAAATATATTCAATCTATAAAATATATATTTAAGTTATAGATATATTATATATTAAATAATTACAATACTTCCTATATCCGAAACTAAGAATCTTATTATTATAATAACTAATTTTCTAAAAGTCTGTCACCCTTGCCAAAAATATTCCAAACCTGTATACTTTGAAAGAAACAAGCTAAAATCTGAATGAAAATTAATTAAAGGATTATAGATTTTATGTTTTTTTTTAAATATAATAATAAAAAGAGTACTAAACTAAAAGGATAACTTTTGTAATTTACAGAAAAGAGAAATTAAGTACAAACTCGGTTTATAACATAGATCAAAACATAATAATTATGTCACAAACATAATACTAAAAACATCAAGTACTTAATCTTCTGATCTTCAACTTCCTTAATCCTTCTAAACCTGTCAAAAAAACCACACGACAAATCATAAACAATCAATTAATACTATATCTCTTGTTACATTCTACGTTTCATCTTATATGAAATGAGATATTGAGAATTGAAAATACATAATAGAATACGAGATGAAACCTCAGACGAGAAGAATTAATTACCTTTCGATCTTCAGGCGAGGGCGTAAAATTAGCTGGAACGACGTAGTAAAAAGCACCATGTTGAAGAGGTTGCTGAGTCACACCCCACTCGTTGGTAAGAATGGGTTGACCCGATGACTGAATCAGCACTGAGTCATCTCCAAATGCTTCTCTAACATTGAATCGTGATGTTGCTACCTCAAAGCAGACATCATTGATGAAAACTGTCATTTTTTCAGGCACCGTTTGCCCTAAATCTGGACCTGCTGTTGAAAAAACGACATCATTTTGTTCATGATTGTTCACAATTTGTTGAAATGATGTCAAGATTTGTGTTATTTATGATGGACAATGAACATGAATTATGGAGGAGAGAGAGATGTGGATATATAAGGTCTCGTAGATGCTACACTCAGTGAATTACACGTAACAAATTCATGAATGCAATATTTTGTCGTCAATTTGTGCACACTTACATGTGTGTGTATAATATGTGAGAATAACCGATACGTGTCATAGCTAATGTAACAACTATAAGACCAAATGATGTCCTACTTTGACTCAAAAAAAAAAAAATTACTAATGTAGAAATTTTTTATACATATGGATTTATAGAATCTCAAAATTGATGTTGCACTTAATGAATTACTCAAAGACGATGCAATAAATGCAACATTTGATTGTCAATTTATATATCTTGATACATGAGAATAAAAAGACGTCTACTTTGACTCAAAAAAAAATTAATGTAGAATTTTTTTTAAATGCACATGGATATAAACATAAGATCGATCTCATATCGATGTTGCACTTAGTGAATTACTCAAAGACGATGCAATGAATGCAACAATTTATCTAGACAAGTGAGAATAACTAATACAAAACCCGATGAATATATCCTACAAATCATACAAAGATGGATTAAAAAAACCCTAATCTTTAAACAGAAAAAAGAAACAATCCAAAGAAGAATTTCATCAAATACCTTGAAGAATGTGACTAGTAGTAGTGGATGTGAGAGAGAGAGATTCATGAGGAGCAACATGTTCATCCTCAACCTTTCTCAAAGGGCCATGATTCATGAGCATCAACTGATCATCACCAAGCAAAACATTAGAACAATTCACCACACTTTCTTGATCAGCAAAACCAAACCCTTGACCTAAACTCGAAGAATCAAAGAAGGCCGGTTCGTTCAAGAACTGGCTTGAAGTCGAAGCAGCTTGGAAAAAGGGCTGATTCACCGAAGCAGTCGGAGAGTTCAGCAAGTCCATCAAAGTGGATGTGCTAACAGAAATGGTTTTCTCATTGGAACTAATGCTAGCAGATGAGGACTTGTCTGAAGATGACGAAGACGAAGGAGGTCTAGGTTTAGGGTTTTGGAGTTGGCGAAGTTTGTTCTTGCTTCTTGATTTTCTGTTCTGAAACCAATAGAACACATTGGCATCTCCAACCTGACCAAACTCTTGCAATTGAGCCCTAATTTTCCGAATCTCGTCTCGTGGAGGATTCACCATTCCGGAGTTGAAGATGGATTCCAGAATCCGGATTTGCTCCGGCCTTGGATTCCATCTAGGTTTTGGATCCGGAGTTCTTTCTTCATTACATCCTGCAAACAACATCAATCACAACAACAACAACAACAACAAACAACAAAAAAAATTGCGACGAAAATTTAGGTCGCAAACCAACCCAGCGATGAAAAATTTTGTCGCCAACATCCTCGCTATATGAGCGTGGCAAACCCAGTTTGCAGCCATTTTCTTGTACTGTGTAGCAAAACTCACGAAAATATATTTTTCGTTGCTAACAATAAATAAAATCGTCGCGAATATTCAATATCTTATTTTTAAAATAATTATGTTTGCGGTGAAAGTTTCTTCATTTCATTGCCAAATTAGCGGCGAAAACATCAACTTTCATCGCCAAATTAGCGGCTAAATTTTAAGCTTTGTCGCAAACACAACTTAGCGACAATTTAATTTCGTTAATTTTGTGGCAAAATTAGCTACAAATTGCTTAGTTTGGCTGCAAAATTACAACTTAGCTATGATTATATTAATATAATCAATATAACTAGTTTACAAAAATTAATGTATATGTATATATGTATAGTATACCTTGTGGGAATGAACTAGTGTGGCAATTGAGGTGCCATGGAGTGAGATTAGGCTTGGATTTGAACATGCTAGGCCAGTGTCGGTTCGAAGAAGCCATGGATGGTGATATGAAGCTTCAATCTTGGAGGTGTTTATAAGCAACAGAAAATGAGAAAAGGGTTTAAAAAGACAAAACCCACAACAAGAATCGCCTGCAAAGATTGAACACAAAAAGGGAAATAATATTAAATAAAATAAAAGGAGAAATTAAGGTGAAGAGTACATAGCCCATACTATTATTTGCAGATGTTATGCATAAAACCCTAGAAATATATATGTACTTATTCACTATGATGAAGAAGCTCAGTGCCCTGAAATGAGAAAGAGAGGAGCATTAGAGATAGCCCACAATGCACGTGGAGAGAGAGATGGGTGCTTTCTGATCACTTTGTCTTAATATTTATTTCGGATTTATATATATTGTTCAATTTCCAATGGAGGTTTTTTTTTATTTTTTTCTCTAAATAAATAAAAGAAAAGGATGAGATTACATATACATAGGGAGATGTACCTCATATTTGTGAAATGAATTTATCCAATAATCTTTTTACAAAAATATCATTAATAGTCGTGTGTATAATTTTGTATAAATATATGATCGTGTATATTAGTCGTGCAACTTTGTTTGGAATCATAAGTGGTATTTTTTAATAAAATCTTTGTATTGGATCATTGATGGCATTTGTTGATCAAGTTAATGTTTGGCTATAGGTAGTTGGTATTGTTTGAATAAAATCTTCGTTTATGGCCATAGTGATATTTTTAAATAAATTTACTGTTTTGAATTTTTTTGAATAAAATAACGTAGGACCCACCCCTTTTTTGCTCGAGTGCTACGTAAGTCAAGCATGTATGTGGTTTTGTGAATTTTTCTAAATAAAGATTATTATTTTAACAAATAAATAGTGATAAATATTGTTATACTTTTTTTTGAAATAAAATCTTTCTTCGCGACTACAGGTGGCGTTTTTTTTTTTTTTTTTTTATAAATTATTTTTAAGTGGCATTTTTTAATAAAATTAATATCGAACGGTTTTTTTGCTCGCTCTTTCAAGTTAGCATATTTGTGAAATTTCCTACAAAAATATAGTTTTTTTTTTTTAAGTCAATTCTATTATTAGATTTGATTATATTGAATATAACAATTCGCCCTTCCAAATTATTATCAACTGAATCACGGAATGTACATGAGTAACTGATTTTGCAAAGATAAATATTATTATTCTGCTGTTGCATGAATAACATGATTTTGTAAAGATAAAATATTATTATTAATATAATATATGAAGGTTGTTGCAGCCTTGCAGGCAGGACTGAATGGTAGAGTTGAAAGTCAATGAAGAGAAGCGGTGGGATAGAGAACAGCCAATTCTCAGCCTTTTCTTTTACCACAATTATAAGATTTGATAATTCGAGTTTTTGTCATAAAATAGTATTTCGGGTTGAATTCATTTTTGTCCAACTTATGATATATTTTAATTTTGGTCTTAAAATTCTTATAATTTTCAATTCAGTTCGACAATTTAAAAATCTGTTCGATTTTGGTTTAATTTTTTGAAGAATTTTGACGAAAAATGTTATGTATCAAATTTTTATTGATGGAATGGCAGAATCAAAATTCTAATAGAAATTTGACATGTGAGATTTCCAACAAAATTCAAAATTTTGGACAAAATTGGATTGGAATCAGACAAATTGTTAAATTATGGGATTAAATTGAAAATCGTGATAATTAAGAAATCGAAGTTGAAAGACAAAAATGATTTTAACCATAGTATTTCATTTTTATAAAATGAGGTTTTTTTTTCTTTTTTTCATAAATCGAGTATCTCATTTGTCTATTACACATATTGTCGACAACACAAGAAATGTAGAAAACACAATCTCTAATTAATGGGTATTTGTGTCTTGCGCAAATTGTGCCAACAAACTTCAATGCAAACGTGTCGTTAGTAAATGCAACTACAGATAGGATTTAATGTAATTTTTTAAATTATATTATCTTGGTTTATGCGCTTTCACCTAGGAAAAACCGGTTTTAACATCATTAAAATATCTAGATATGGGATTTTTTAATTAAATTCCAACGTAAATTTCTAACTGTACCATCATTAAAATATCTAGATATGAGGTTGTTTAATTGAATTTCTACATAAATTTCCAACTTTTTAATGAAAGAAGCTGATAGTAAGATAACTAGATATGAGTCTCTTTGATTGAATTTCATAATTTTGGCTTAATAGATATTACTATATTATTTTTATGCCCATTTAACTTGCAAAATTTAAGTTTAATTTCAACAATTGTGTAACATTAAGAGTGTGATTAAATTAAATTTTATTTTATTCATCCAAAACTTCCTTCAATTGACAAAATTGGCATAACAAAAATTTAGTCCTATTTTATTCATCACAAGAATAAGTGAGTTGACAAAATTTAAACTTCGATTAAAGAACTAGGGTGTGGTTATTGTCTACCCTAATCAACTCTTTTTGCCAAAATTTACCTGTGATATCTGGCCTGAGCTTGTTGCCAAAATAATTTCTATTTGAATTTTCTTTAAATTAAATGATTTTAATAGTGTATTTTGGTTGAAATTGCAAAGTTTATTCCACTTGTAAGCCCAAATTTATGGACGGATTTGATGAAATAGAAAAAATGGAAAATTTAGTCTACAACCAAAACCACAATCTGATTTTTTTTCTTTCAATAAATCTCTCTCTCAAAACCACAATCTGATTTTTTTTTCCTTCAATAAATCTCTCTCTCTCTCTCATCTGAATCCGAAATATGCCCATAAGGTTAGGGTTTAGTACTAATTGTTCGTTGTGATCCCAATGATTCCGACATGGAAATTAAGCTTAAAGAAATATTTTTAAAAAAAAATTGTATTTTAATAACACTAATAAGTGAATTTTGTCACACTACTAGTTAAGGTTAGGGTTTAGTACTAATTGTTTGTTGTGATCCCAATGATTCCGACATGGAAATTAAGCTTAAAGAAAGATTTTTAAAAAAAATTGTATTTTAGTAACACTAATAAGTGAATTTTGTCACACTACTAGATAAATTATGATTTAATTTAATAGTGAACACATATATCTAAGGGTCAAGTTTTGTTTACCCTTTTATAAGGCCATGATCTTTTATACTTTCTTTTTTAAATAAAACCAACTTTCTTACCTCAATTTAGGGCTACTAATTCACTGTATACTCTTCTCTCATTTCCTTAAACAAAATTTGATATATACATGATGTACGTATACACAATAGAGGTATATCATGTACACGATATCTTTATCATATACACGTACACAATAGATTCATATATATGTACACAATATGATTTTATTGTGCGGGAATACTCATATCGTGTACACCATATACGTGTAAGCTTTATGATTATATTGTATATACATATATACACTATATATATGAATTTATAGTGTACAATATGTATTTAACTTTATTTTTAATACTTGATTTTCTTTATGTACTAAGGACAATGTAGATATTTAACCTATAAAATTGATTAAAATTTTGTTTATTATAATTGTAAATAGAAAAGTTCATCCCCTATAAAAAAGGTGTATGTGCCATTACACTATTTAATACACTCACTATTTATGTGTTGAAATTACAAAATAGAAAGATTAACTTTTTAAATATAAACCTTGTAGATATAATTTCGAGGTACCAACAATTAATATGCAATCATTTCCAACTTGACCTAAAAAAACATTTAACTATGGATGGTAATTAAAAGGGCAGTGCAGGTTGACAATGAAGTATCACAGAAAAGTAGCAAACCACACAATCCCTATCACTTTGATTACACCCATGATTGATTACTAGAGATGGTATTGGCTGCTCCTATACATCATTTCTTTATTTTTTTTAAATTTTTTATTTATTTTTTGGCCTTAACAAATTATTACAAAAACTTCCCACTTAACAGAAAAATATCATTTCTTTTTTTATTATATGTAGTCTTAGTATATGTAATTATATGTATAATAATGACACCATATTTAATATCTGACATGCATTACAGATATAAATTTATAAACTCAAAATATGATTAAACAAAATATATGAATTATGAAATACAGATATAAAAGAAGATATATAGATGATAATTGGAATAAGGTGGGCAAACTGCCAATACTGCAATTTAATTGTGTCTGGGATCTTCCAGAGGAAAGGCCAAAAGAAAATTGTCATTTTTGATAATATTTCTAATTTTCTTAGATGAAATTAATTAGTTTCCATATTTGTGTCTACTTTTCCACTTTCACAGCTTCCCCTTCTTCCTTTTTTTACAAATTTGTCTACAACAAAAATGTAGGATAATTGGGTCATTCAACTTCATTTCTTACAACTCCATCATAAAGAAAAGACACATGCACATATTATATATAATCGTTATTTTATTTTATTTTCAAGTAAAATCATTCAAGATGGAAGGATTAAGACAAAAGAGAGTTTAACAAAATCGTAAAAAATTTACAACCATAGAAAGCTAAGTGAATCTAAAGATGTATACAAAAATTATCTACAATAATAATGATCTTCAATCTATTACACTATATATTTGACATGAGAACTCATGACTAAACCCTAGCATAATTTGTTGTAAATAGACATAGCAGTAATTTAACGATTGAAATTAGAGTAGAAACACAATAGTTGAGTCTATTGTTGTTGGTATATGTTATATCTGTTAGGTTATGGAATCTGATTGTCTATTTCACGTTTCACGAGCACAACGATCCAACTTTTGAGTATAAATAACCCTCAATTCATTTGTATTTGTTAATACATGAAATTAGTAAATCTCCTAGCTTGGTAGTGCCCCAGACGTAGTCATTCTTGATGAATTGGGTCAACAAATCGTTGTTATTTATTTTTCATTTATATCAAATTCTCCATAATTGCACTTAAATATCATAATTGAAGATACTGATGTAAATGAATCAATAATTTATCCGAGCTCAATTCAATGAAAGCTCGTTTGAGATAGTTTAATATGATTGGTTAAAATAAACTATCAAACTCAACTTCTTAACTCGTGAGCAAGCTCATTAGAAGATTTGTAAGATAACTCATAATATATATATATATATATATATATATATTATTTGTTAATTAAGTTGATAAATAATATAATTTATATTTATATATTAATCTCGTTGAGACACAATTAAGATTTAATTTGCTCATGAACCATAAAATATTCAATAAATTAAAATTGTTCGATCAATTTCACTTCATTCAACTACATTTCTAATGGAAGAGTTGAAAGATGTTGTCCTCATCCGCAGAACAAGGATACACATACTTTATTACAACTACTTAATATTAATTCTAGGAAATTGAGATCTTTTTTTTTTTAATCTTCTGATGTTATCAGACAAGTATATATATTCATATATAATTAGCCAGGTTCTCAGTTTCATATAATTAAGGCTCGAAATACAATATATTGTGGATATAATAATAAACACGGTAGAGTATAGTATCTATTGTGGATATATAAGTATATTAAATTTAATCAAAAATGTGATTTCACTGATATGTGCAATTTGTACGGACATGAAACAAAAATTTATATAGTGGGAATATAACATACTGTTTACCACCCAAACTTATTTTGATGAGTTAATTTATATTAGTTTTGTAAGTTATTTCATGAAACTAAATTTATAGAAATCATATTGTAGATATGGAAAGAGGTTGTTCTTTTAAAGTTTGATAAGGTGGGAATTTTCCCATTTTACATTACAAGAATAGTGGAAAGTATAAGATAAATGTACCTTGTTACATTTATATATAGTGAAAAAGGTGAGATGACATATTTTTATTATCAATTGATCTTTCACCATTTTTTCACATCTCTTTAACTGATAAGTAATTTTTGTTGGTAAATAATATTACCAAAATCAAGAGAAGTGAATAAAAGGTGAAAAATAATCGGAATATATAATATTCAATTCATCCCAAAAAAAATTAAAAAAATAAAATCATGCATATTTAATTAATCTTGATAAATTCAAAGAACTGTGCATATTCTGGAGTGGTTGGACAGCTTTTTCTTCATTTTTGGTGGCCGAATAACAACTTTTATCGCAGTATCAAATACAGCTTTCACATTCTGAAATTAAGTTAAAAATATAGTGAATTAATAACAATTATATAAAATGACATCCATGAAACAATTTTATTAGTCTTACTCAAAAACAAATTAATTTTATTTATATATACCTGTTGAGTTTTTGCACTACACTCAATATAAGCTACTGCTCCAATCATTTTCTTCAATTCTTCACCCTGGTTAAAATGGTTAAAATTAACTAATAGTCAATATTATTAGGGGGAAAAAATATAAGCTATATATTTTAGAATTTAGTGTAGTATAAGTATACATAATTAAAATAAATTAAATACAAATAAAACTAAAAATACCTGTTTAGTTGTTATGACTGCTTCAGGATGGTCGGTCACATATTGCTCATCTTCTCTTAAATCTACATTAAAATTAAATATATAATTCAATTCTTGGCAGAAAATTACATAATGATGAAGGATAAAATTATATATATTCATAAATGGAAGAAATTTATTCATCTAATTATAAACAAATAATCAATCCTAATCTTACCCACTTTAGTTCCCACAAGCACAACTGGTGCATTTCTAGAGTAGTGCCTTAACTCAAGAATCCACTGTTGTTAAAATTAAGATCACGAAATACAAAAGTGATGAGTAAAATATAAAATTAAAATACTAATTTTGAATATATGTTTATGAAGAGATTAAATTATAACCTTCTTGTATATATTCTCATAGCTGGCTTTACTAGTTACAGAAAAAGCAAGTAGAAATACATCAGCACCTCTATAACTTAGAGGTCTTAATCTGTTGTAATCTTCTTGTCCTGAATATTGCATAATATGTCACACAAATATAACATGAGGATTATAATTTAAATAAATTTATATAATATAATATAATATTGTTCGAGTTACCAGCAGTGTCCCAGAGGCCTATGTGGACCGTACTTCCATCAACGATCACATTGGCACTAAAATTGTCGAATACAGTTGGAACATAATCCTACATAAGATCACAATAACTGCAAACTGTAAAAATACGAATAAATATTTATTTCGATGAAAATTTGCGAGTATATAAGTAATAATCGTGTTACAATATACCGTGGGAAAGGTATTACTCGTATAAGAAATGAGCATGCACGTTTTTCCTACCGCGCCATCTCCAACAGTTACGCACTTGATAAACCTAGCAGTACTCATTTACTTGCTAATTAAAGTTTTTTCTCAAGAAATTCCAAGAAAAACTAATCTGAGTTTCTAGCTTTTATTACTAGCTAGTTTTTATAGAGTACATCATAGTCTTTCTCAAATCCTTATTATTGGTGATAAAATGCACAATGTATGGGATTAAATTGTAATATAGTAAACAAAAAACATGGTAATTGAGAAGTTGGCATGTAATTATTAGTTGTTAATTGCAATCTAGATAATGATTTCTACATGACTTTTCTTATCTTTAAATTTAAGGAGAATTAAAGCCAAGTGGATCATAAAATAATTTGGTGTGGTGCTTGTTGTTTGTTGCTTAAGTAATGACAAATATGATCAAAAGAGGTGGATTGCTTCATTTATAACTAATCTACTATTATTATTTGGAGTAGGTATCTTGTGAGCAACAAGATCGTTTCAAAGGTTTAATTTTATGAATCGGGTCAATTTAGATGGTGTGTAGTGAGACTCATCTCACAAAATTATATTTGTCAGACTGCTTGATATTATTTTATTTTATTTCCTCTTCTCTTTTGTACCATTCATTTATTTGGTGTAAAAATCGTTGACGTTAATTTGTCAAAATAAAAACAATGATGTAAAAGTTTTTCTTATAGGCTTTGGATTCTCCACGGTAAAATAACATATAATCTCATGTAAAGTTATATTAGTGTTCGTAACAAAATCATTATGCAGGCACATACATTATTAATATAATATAATGAGATATATTTGTACCAAACGATCAATAAATTATTATTTTCTTTTAATTGTAGTCCAGGAAATTCTGCAATAATCAGAAAAGGAATTTAACGTTAAAATATATTTAACCATGAACTGGTTATTATAGGGCCCAACATCTACTACAATAGGCCCATCTCTGGAGAATTATAAGCCCAAATTATAAGCCCAGACAGGCCTTTAACCAATTACCCAAAAAAGCTCTCCTAGCTCATAAGGTTAGTGCCTGTTTGGATGAAAGTTACATACATGTACTATATATAAAAATTATTAGATATAAAAGATGTTTAGTTATCTCAACAAAAATAAAAAAGGATATTTAGTTGTATACAACGGAAGTTTCTTCTATGCATACGCCTTTGTACAAATATATAAATATCTAACTATAATTATTTTTAAAAATTACATAATAAAATTTAGAAAAAATATTTTATTTTGTAGAATATTTAATTTAGTTTGTTAATAAGTTTATGAACAGTACAATTTATAGTTTAAAATTTGTTAAGCTCATTTGAGTTAATAAGTTTGTGAAAATGATTCAATAAATTAAGTTCGGAATTCAACTTAAATATAAATAATTTAATTTGATTCGTCTCCATTACATCCTTTGTGTAGAGCGACAAAAATTCCAGTAAGTTTAATTAGAGAAATGATCAAGAAATCTCCTGATCAAGGAATGTAAGAGATTTCATGAACGAATGTTTGAGTGGTTTTTTTTTTTTTTTTTGTATGTTGATATTTTTTTTAATTTAATATAAAATTAGATTTCAATAAAAGATCCATGATTATAATTTACAAAGGAACAAGAGATCTACGATTTATCATAAATTGATTTGAATTTCGAAATTCACACAAATTATGCATGTCTCAGTTAGTTGATATCAATTACTTTGCCTCAAAATTACACATTTAGTCACATTTTTCGTAATAGTTATATGAGACGACGAGATTTCGTCTTACGACCGTAAATATTTATCAAAGATACCAAAAAAATTTATTTGGAAAAGATGATGTGCTATTGATCTGATATTTAATTTCTTTATAAATATAAATTTTATCAAAGATTTAAAAAAAAAACACATCCTTTATACATAGCAACATAAAATGGGTTGCAAAAATACTTAGACTGCTATTTTTATCATGTATTCTGCTTTTTTTTTTTTAAATAAAGAGATAGATAAAGATCATATAGCCTTATAGATACATTTTTGTAATGAGTATTTTAGGTATAATTTATAAATTATTGGGAATAGATACTTATCTTTACTTAAAAAGACCAATAGTGCACATGTTTGAAAATATTTGCATCTTTGAACCTTCCTACATATAAAACTAGTATAGAGCCCGTGTAATACACGAGATTTAATAAAAAAAATTAAATTTAGTGAAATTAAAAAAAATTGAAATATCATTTAGACAACAAAATTAAATTTATGATTTGTGCAATATATATCGTCTAATTTAACATTAAATAAAAAAATATGAAAAAATAATTATTTAATTGTCAAAATGTGTTGCATTTGTAGATGATCATTTAAAAAATATATTATTATTTTGAAAAATAATATACATTGCTATACCTATTATATTATTCAACACACCCACCATTTTTTTTAGTTTGCTCTTTGTTTACATTTGTAACAACCATCAACTTTTATTTTCAAATAAATGATAAAAAATGAAAGTCAAAATTTCACAAATAAATTCCATAGTTTATTTTAAAGCACATATTCAAAAAATTATTTGATTTCAAAAATTAATAAGTTTGAATAATAATTTTCAAACTGCCCAACTTTATTTTAGTTTTTTTTCCTTTTGTAATTATATATATTTTTTCTTTACATTTTTAAATTTAACAAATTTCAAATATATAATAATATCTATCATTAAACTCTAGCTTATATTATTTAGATAAATCTAATTAATATTTCTATATTATTTATTATTTAGTAATAATAATATTTCTTATGAACATTAAATCTGTAGCAATTAATTAGCATATTTAATATGAAAATATCATAGGCTTGTCATGTGGCACTTTGGTCTTACTTTTATATATATATATAAATAATTATTTAATTGTCAAAATATGAGTTGCATTTGTAGATGATCATTTTAAAAAATTATTATTATTTTGAAAAAAATATACATTACTATACCAATTATATTATTCAACCCCACCCACCATTTTTTTTAGTTTGCTCTTTATTGTTTACATTTGTAACAACACTCAACTTTTATTTTTAATTAAATGATACAAAATGAAAGTCAAAATTTCACAAATAAATTCCATAATTTATTTTAAAGCATATATTCAAAAAATTATTTGATTTCATAATTAATAAGTTTGAATAATAATTTTCAAGCTACCCACTTTTATTTGAGTTTTTTTTTTCTTTTGAATCTATTTATATTTTTTCTTTATATTTTGAAATTTAACAAATTTCAAATATATATATATATATATAATAATTCCTATCATTGAACTTTAACATAGGTTAATTAGATAAATCTAATCAATATTTCTATATTATTTATTATTTAGTAATAATAATATTTCTTATCAACATTAAATTTGTAGCAATTAATTAGCATATTTAATATGAAAAAATTGTAGGCTTGTCATGTGGCACTTTGTCTTACTTTTATTGTCTTACTTTTATATATATAAAGATAATTTTTTAATTTTCAAAATATGTGTTACATTTGTAGATGATCATTTAAAAATTTATTATTTTAAAAAAAAAAACATTGCTATACCTATTATAGTATTCAACCCACCCTACCATATCTTTTAGTTTGCTTTTTATTGTTTACATTTGTAACAACCCTAAACTTTTATTTTCAATTAAATGAGACAAAATGAAAGTCAAAATTTCACAAATAAATTTCATAGTTTATTTTAAAGCATATATTCAAAAAATTATTAGATTTTATTAATTATTAAATTTGAATAATAATTTTAAAGCTGCCCACTTTTATTTTAGTTTTTTTTTTTTTTGTATCTATTTATATTTTTAAATTTAACAAATTTCAAATATATAATAATTCCTATCATTGAACTTTAGCATATGTTAATTATATAAATCTAATCAATATTTCTATAGTATTTATTATTGAGTAATAATAATATTTCTTATCAACATTAAATTTGTAGCAATTAATTAGCATATTTAATATGAAATCATTGTAGGCTTGACATGAGACACTTTGGTCCTTCTTATATATATATATATATATATATATATATATATATATATATATATAAAGATAATTATTTAATTTTCAAAATATGTGTTGCATTTGTAGATGATCATTTAAAAAAAGAAATTTAAAAATATACATTGCTATACCTATTATAGTATTCAACCCACCCTACCATATCTTTTAGTTTGTTTTTTATTGTTTACATTTGTAACAACCCTAAACTTTTATTTTCAATTAAATGAGACAAAATGAAAGTCAAAATTTCACAAATAAATTTCATAGTTTATTTTAAAGCATATATTCAAAAAATTATTTTATTTCAATAATTATTAAGTTTGAATAATAATTTTCAAGTTGCCCACTTTTATTTTAGTTTTTTTTTTCTTTTGTATCTATTTATATTTTTATTTGTATTTTTAAATTTAACAAATTTCAAATATATAATAATTCCTATCATTGAACTTTAGCAAATGTTAATTAGATAAATCTAATCAATATTTCTATATTATTTATTATTTAGTAATAATAATATTTCTTATCAACATTAAATTTGTAGCATTTAATTAGCATATTTAATATGAAATCATTGTAGGCTTGACATGTGGCACTTTGGTCCTTCTTATATATATATAAAGATAAAGATAATTTTTTAATTTTCAAAATATGTGTTGCATTTGTAGATGATCATTTAAAAATTTATTATTTAAAAAAAAAATCATTGCTATACCTATTATAGTATTCAACCCACCCTACCATATCTTTTAGTTTGTTTTTTATTGTTTACATTTGTAACAACCCTAAACTTTTATTTTCAATTAAATGAGACAAAATGAAAGTCAAAATTTCACAAATAAATTTCATAGTTTATTTTAAAGCATATATTCAAAAAAAAAATTTATTTCAATAATTATTACGTTTGAATAATAATTTTCAAGTTGCCCACTTTTATTTTAGTTTTTTTTCTTTTGTATCTATTTATATTTTTATTTGTATTTTTAAATTTAACAAATTTCAAATATATAATAATTCCTATCATTGAACTTTAGCATATGTTAATTAGATAAATCTAATCAATATTTCTATATTATTTATTATTTAGTAATAATAATATTTCTTATCAACATTAAATTTGTTACATTTAATTAGCATATTTAATATGAAATCATTGTAGGCTTGACATGTGGCACTTTGGTCCTTCTTATATATATATATATAAAGATAAAGATAATTTTTTAATTTTCAAAATATGTGTTGCATTTGTAGATGATCATTTAAAAATTTATTATTTAAAAAAAAAATCATTGCTATACCTATTATAGTATTCAACCCACCCTACCATATCTTTTAGTTTGCTTTTTATTGTTTACATTTGTAATAACCCTAAACTTTTATTTTCAATTAAATGAGACAAAATGAAAGTCAAAATTTCACAAATAAATTTCATAGTTTATTTTAAAGCATATATTCAAAAAATTATTAGATTTTATTAATTATTAAATTTGAATAATAATTTTAAAGCTGCCCACTTTTATTTTAGTTTTTTTTTTTTTGTATCTATTTATATTTTTAAATTTAACAAATTTCAAATATATAATAATTCCTATCATTGAACTTTAGCATATGTTAATTATATAAATCTAATCAATATTTCTATAGTATTTATTATTGAGTAATAATAATATTTCTTATCAACATTAAATTTGTAGCAATTAATTAGCATATTTAATATGAAAACATTGTAGGCTTGACATGAGGCACTTTGGTCCTTCTTATATATATATATATATAAAGATAATTATTTAATTTTCAAAATATGTGTTGCATTTGTAGATGATCATTTAAAAAAAGAAATTTAAAAATATACATTGCTATACCTATTATAGTATTCAACCCACCCTACCATATCTTTTAGTTTGTTTTTTATTGTTTACATTTGTAACAACCCTAAACTTTTATTTTCAATTAAATGAGACAAAATGAAAGTCAAAATTTCACAAATAAATTTCATAGTTTATTTTAAAGCATATATTCAAAAAATTATTTTATTTCAATAATTATTAAGTTTGAATAATAATTTTCAAGTTGCCCACTTTTATTTTAGTTTTTTTTTTCTTTTGTATCTATTTATATTTTTATTTGTATTTTTAAATTTAACAAATTTCAAATATATAATAACTCCTATCATTGAACTTTAGCATATGTTAATTAGATAAATCTAATCAATATTTCTATATTATTTATTATTTAGTAATAATAATATTTCTTATCAACATTAAATTTGTAGCATTTAATTAGCATATTTAATATGAAATCATTGTAGGCTTGACATGTGGTACTTTGGTCCTTCTTATATATATATATAAAGATTAAATGAATGTTTTTTAATATATATATATATACACACATGAATAATATGTAATTTATTGAATTCATCTTTCATATGTTATATAGATAATTTTGTGATATATAATAATATTAAGGAAAAAAAAAGTAACGATCGGAAACATATAAAGCATTGATGAGCAATTAGAATTAGAATCTTTATCTTGAAAAAAAAAAAGAAAAAAAGAATTAGAATCTGTATGTAACTAATAACCAGTAATTTGGTATCCTTCCAGAATCAAATTTGAACAGGTAACCGTTATATTTCATTGATTCCATTATAAAATGTTTATAGTTTACCATATGTTGAAAAAATTATACAATAAATTATAAAATTTCTATAAATATTAAGATAATAATAATAATAATAATAATAATAATAATAAATATTTAATATCTTTGACTTTCAAATAAAGCAGGAACATTATCGATCTGATGATCATAATAGCCTACTGATTTGTATGCTGAAAAAGGAAAAAAATTATAAAACACTTTATTACTTATTATTTAATTATTATAGCCTAGCAATTTTTGTGTTGAAATAAGAAAAAAATCATTTATTTATTAAAGAAGAGATCTTTGGGATGTGTACGTATCACTCTGTGATTAATCTACTCACTGGTTTAAAGTTGAATTTGGTTTTCAATTCTATCAGAATTCATTATAACCTACCATTTTTTATGTTGAAAAAAGAAGCAAATTAAAATATTATAATATACTTTTTAAATTACTTGTTTTCAATAAATCCAATGTATATATTAATATATACTACTATACAGTCTACAATATGAAGTTTTGAGGTGTTGTACCTAATATCATGGTCAGACTGTATAAATAAACAGAATGTTGTATATTTCTTCACATCTCATTTAAGTGTTGTTTTAAATGTTCAATATTATTAATTTCAGTTCTTTATTATACAGCTTTATTTCAAAATCATCCATATCACCATCCTTAAAAAATCTGTTTCTAAGAAGTGGATTTTTAGGTAAAGTTTAAGAATTTAATAAGACCCCTTTTTTGAATTTGATTTTGTTTTAGATTTTAGATCCTAAATTTCTTGTTTAGTTAATTTGTGAAAATTATTTTAGATTTTAGATTATATTTCAGATACGTAAGTACGTATTTGATAATGCAATTAATTTTCACTGATTGATTAATTTGAATTCCCCTAATTAGTCTAAAAATCTTTAAAACAAATTAAGACTAAGATTCTATATAGGAAAATAGTCCATCCATTTTACACTATATAAATACACAGCCCTCATTATTCTCTATCAAAGACAAAAAAAATAAAAACCAGAAAAAGTCATCTTTTTTTCAATACAATACACAAACTCAAAACCATTGTTTTTTTTTTCTTCTTATCATCTGCAAATATGTCGTTGCTACGTCGTTTTGAGTTGTTTGTTGTTCAAATTTCAATGTTGGCTTCCATTGTTGAACCTGGAAATGTTCCAAGGCCATTCAACAATTCTATTTCAGCACTTTTTGTGTTTGGTGATTCCACAGTTGATTCTGGTAATAATAATTACGTGGCAATTACACCTATCAAAAGCAATTTTCCACCTTACGGCATCGACTTCGCCGGCCATATTCCCACCGGAAGGTTTTCCGATGGCCGCCTCGTCCCTGATTTCATTGGCAAGTAATTCCTTCTCGTTTCATAAACGTGATGACGTTTTTTATTTACTATAAATATACGATGTTGTGTTAATATCGAACTTACTTGTCAACTTAATATCGAACTCTCAATTTTGTGCAATTTGAGAACAAATTTTGTCGCAATCAGAATCACTTTAATTTGTCCTTAAATTGCATAAAATTTAGAATCGTTGTATACTTGTTTGTCCTAAAATAAGCGTCGTTTTCAAAATATATTAAATGTTTTTTTTTTTTCATTTCTAATACTAATTCAAGAGGAATAAATGAGGATAATTTCAAAATATTAGATATAGTTATTTCTTAAATGAGATTTATTGTGGGATGAAAAGAGATCAATTATCTATAGCTGATAAAAAAACGACACCCTCTTAATTTCTAGTCCAACTTTTTTAATTTTCATAAAAAGTTAATTTATGTTTCTTTGTTCATTTCTAATTTATTTATGATTTACGATTGATTTTTTTTTTTTTTGGAACAAAAAAAAAATGAAAATAAAACAGCTTCATATGTTGGAATTAAAGAATATGTGCCTCCATATTTAGACCCGACCCTGAAGATTGAGGATTTGAAGACTGGAGTTTGTTTTGCTTCTGCTGGATCTGGATTTGACCCGCTTACACCTGAAATATCCGTAATTATATTCTTTCTTTCTTTTTTTAAAATTCAAATAAAATCATGTAAATTACAAAAATCAAGTCAAACTAAGATTTATTTTGCATTAAGATATCCAAACTTTGGATATTGTTATTCTATAATTGTTGATCTTTACGAATGGTACAAAATGGTCGCTAGATGCTATTAACGGTGGAATATTCGAATATTCCACCGCCGATTGCATCTAACAGTCATTTTGGTACAATTTGCAAAGGTCAGCGATTATAGAATAACAATATCCAAAGTTTGGGTATCTAAATGCAAAAAAATATCATAATTTTATTTATATGCACATTTATTTGAATAGATTTGTCTTTTGTGATGTAAAATTAATGTGGTAGTACTATGTACATTCTCATGTTAGTAATATTTGAATAAATTAATTTTCATTTTCAGGGTGTGATTCCAGTACAAAAACAACTAGAATATTTCAAAGAGTACAAAATGAAAGTTGAAAAGGCAATTGGAAAAGAAAAGATGACAGATCTGATAAGCAAGGCTACGTTTCTGATAAGCGCTGGAACTAATGACTTCACCATTAATTATTACGGAGCAAGAGTTAGACAGATAAGCTACAACATCACTAGCTACCAACAATTTTTGTTGCAAAATGTGCAACAATTTATTCAGGTATATATTCCTCACGTTTTGCAAAATGTGCAACAATTTAATTTCCCAATTTCACTACAAGACTCTGTATCGCGTACGTTTTCTAATTTTTATTCTCTTTTTTTCACTCATATAACTCATTGAGAAAAAGGATTCACAATCTCTTATATATTATGATTAATATTAACGATTGGTATCATAAATACAGGTCGAACTTAATATGGATTGCATTAATTTGGGCGCGACTCTCTAACTTTATTCCATTATATATATAAGTTTTTGACACTGTTTGATTCATGAAACGTAACACAAGCGTTTTCATGTAGGGTTTAATGCAGGAAGGGGCACGCGTGATAGCTGTGGCGGGGCTACCACCGATCGGTTGTTTGCCACTTGTCATCACCTTAAACGGCCATGTAGGCGATGACCGGCCTTGCGAGGACGATAAGTCATCCGTTGCTATGGACTACAACTTGAAACTTGTAGATTTATTGTCAAATATGACAAATTCAAGCTTCATAGCTGCTTATTTCGATATTTACAAACCCTTGAACGACATGATTCAGAATCCCTCCAAATTTGGTGAGTTCTAATTACTTTCTTCATTATATATTCATTAAAAAAAAAATTACGATCTTATCTAAAATTTAAGTTCTTTACAGAATAATATATTTTTCACAAATATTTTCTACATTTTCAGCATTTTGATTGGACATTTATGGTCAACTAGCAGGAGTTAAAATAATTTTTCGTCTCATAATTATGGTATCTTCCAATTTTGGTCTCATAAGTATCACGAGTTTTAATTTAATCCCACAATTTAAGAACCTATCTGATTCAATCCAATTTTGGTCTGAAAATTTGAATTTCAACGGAAAGCCCAATTCGGAGAAATTTAATTAAAATCGGACAGGTTCTTAAATTGTGGGACTTAATTAAAAATCATGACAATTATAAAATCAAAATCGAAAGACACCAAATATAAGACGAAAATGATTTTAACCTCAACTATATTGACTATTTTTATAATGTTGTCATACTATTTTCTTTTTCTTTAAATAAAAGAATGTGACATTTTTGGTCCATGATCTACATATAAGGTGACAATGTAGATTAGTAAATCTTTTGTGAGATTGAGCTATTTTGAATTTCTCATAAAGTTTTTATTAGCCATGAATTTGACGATTGATTGCAATTTCAGCCAATTTATAAGAACATCGTAGAATTCTTTATCGATAGGTTTTCTTTCAAAGGAAACGCGAAATTAGTAAATTCCAATATATGTATTCTACTTCTTCGTCATCTAAACATGTCGCAAAATTAATTTTGCGCTTGTTTCACAATTCGGTTAAAATCGCAGGCTTCGAAAACACGAATGAAGGTTGTTGTGGAAGTGGAAAGGTGGAAACAGCACTTTTGTGTGATTCAATATCAGATTTGTGCAACGATCCTTCAAAATATGTCTTCTTTGATTCAGTACACCCATCTCAAGCTGCTTATAATTATCTCTTCCAAGCATTGCGTCCTACTATCGATCTCTTTCTCATGTATACTCATAATTAACCTAAGATCATTTAATTTCTTGTTTTTCAATTTCTTTTCTAGTATTCTGAGTTTACCTACGAAAATTACGTTTATTTGTGGATTTATGTGTGTTTGGTCTTGAATATGGATGATCATCATCGTGAAAATGATTTATTATAATGTTTTTTTATATTTTAAACAGTGTTTTCTTTTTAATGTTGGTTCACAAAGCGGTGTAAATTAATGTTGAATCTATATCTTTGCGAGTATAATTGTGCATTTTGATGTGTGTTATGTATATAATGATATTTACATTAAAACGAAATATAAGATTCGAACAATATATATGAAATAGAGGAATATCAATTCATTAAGGGTACATATCCAATGATTTAAACCAATTTAAAGAAATTCTATTTCCAATCATCTATTCAACTTGAAACTTGAAATGTGACACCAAAGTGAATAAATTCAAAGTATTCCTCATGATCATTTTATTGTTTTTAAAAATTTTATTCCATCAACTACGTACTAAAAAATTGTATTTGATTTTATATTTTTAGTTTAACTAATTAAATTAACAAATATGAGTCTCTTGTGATACCTCTTATTATGAAGTTTAATCTGTTTCACAAATCTCAATCCAAATGTTACACAAATTATTCCCTTTCTCTTACATATTCAAATGGGCTTAAGGCATACACTAATGTCTTACCCAAGTTCTTGAAACAATACCTAAAAAATATAATGAAATGTCATATTGCTCCTTAATTAAACCAAATAATTAGAAATCCTAAATAACAAAAAAATTATTAATCCTCAATAATTATTAATCCTATAATATGAAAATAAGGGTAAAACAAAATAACAATTCCTAATATACAAAAAAATAGCGCAGTCTTTCTCTAAAAAGAAAATGGCGCAGCAATATTTGGCACCATTGATGGATCACCTTTAATGATCTAATTTTCTGGACATGATGAAATCTATTCGACCAAATCAATCATTTATCGACTTATGTCCATTTTCCATAACTCTGTCTCTCTCTCTCTCTCTCGCTCAATTCACCATATGGCATAAATAGCCAATGCTCTCTACTCTTCCAGTTCATTTTAACTTGCAACAATGCGATCTCTTTACGAGTCGTTATTTGTATTCATATTCGTTCTACAAATCCTAATTTCGACTAATGTTGAAGCAAGAAAAATGCCGAGACCGTTCAATAATTCAGTCTCGGCACTTTTAGTGTTCGGAGACTCTACGGTTGACCCAGGGAATAATAATTTCATCGCCACTGCTTTTAGAAGCAACTTTCCACCGTACGGTTCGGATTTCCCCGACCACGTTCCCACCGGAAGGTTTTCCAATGGCCGACTCGTCACGGATTTCATAGGCAAATTAACGTTCTGTGTCTTTCTCTCTTCGAAATTCTTGTTTATATTTTCGACATTAAATTCAGTACAAATATATTATTGATTTTTTTAATTCTTTTTTGGAAAAAAAAAATACAGCTTCGTATGTTGGGATAAAAGAGAATTTGCCAGCTTATTTGGACCCGAAGCTGAGTATTGAGGAGCTAAAGAGTGGAGTTTCTTTTGCTTCATCTGGCTCTGGATTCGACCCCATGACAACTAAAATACTCGTAATTATTCATCTTTTTCTATGATGTTGTATGCAATTGAATTAATTTGCATATATATATATATATTGGGGGTTAACGTTCAAGTCCGATTTTGCCTAGTAACTTAGCTAGAGGGTTAATTAAAGACTATAATTTTGAAAATTCGGAAATTTTGTCCAATTCAATTCAAATAGACTAAATAGGTTCAAATTGCACTTGAAATGCATGTGGAACTTTAATTTCAGGGTTTTTGGGTCCAACTTGTCAATAACTTTATATATAGCACTCACATATTAATTTGGAATACATAAGTTAGTCTTAAAAAAGACTAAAAATATAACCACAAATTGTGAAAATTATTTCTCGGATCGATCATCAATTCAAGCAACTATATGAATTCACTTTTAAGTAATTTTAATTTATGTTTTAACATTGCTAGTAGGCTTGTATAGTTATATAGTTATATTAACAGCAAATAAAATATTTCGAAGTTTGATTAGGTGTCTAGTTTTTCTTGTTAAATACACCTTATTTTGATATTATTTAATAAAACTACCAAATAAATGTAATTATTTTACAATTACCACTACAACAAAATGTTCAAAGACAACAGTAGTAAACTTAAATTGTTGTCGTTTCTAAATTTACAACAATTTTTGTCCAAGACATATTTTTCGGTTAAACAACAACACTTTGTCATAGTGTTGTCTTTGGCATTGTATTTTTTCAGTAGAGAACAACAGTTTTATAAAAAGTGTTGTTTTTTAGTGCATTTTAAGTATCATAAATTGTGGCACACTGATTTTTTTTTTTTTATATTTTTTTCAGGGAGTAATTTCAATGGAAAAGCAACTAGAAAACTTCAAAGAGTACAAAAAGAAACTTGCAAAGGCGATGGGAAAGCAAAGTGCAGAAAGATTGATAAACAAAGCAATATTCGTAATAAGTGCAGGTGTGAATGATGTTGCCATTAGTTATTACGTGACACCATTTCGACGAAATACCTACGACATTTCTACTTACCACGATTTCTTGTTGCAAATTTTGCAAGAGTCTATTGAGGTATGCTTGCTAAACTTCAAATTTTAAACGACGACTTATAATTGTAAAGTACGATCTTATTCAGGTTTTATGCACTAAGATCCCAATCAAATCATAGAATATAGTATGTTAAAACTTTCAATTTTGTTCAAAATCGATCTTTACAACCTGAAATTGCTGATGTAACATTCAATTTATGTGTCTACATCAAAAGTCTCCATTGTCGAGTTATAAACAATTCAAGCTAAAACTTGCAAAAATAAATAAAATTTGTACAAATTAGAACGATAAAAAGGTGTTTTTTAAATGCGCAATGTTATTCATTTTTGGTGCACTAATAGTTCACAATCTGTAAAAATTAGTACATTAACTTTCAATTTTGTTCGCAGTTCGTCATTTTTACCTGAAATTATTGATGTTACATCGAAACAGGAGATCGAAGCATCAATTTTAAGGCCACGCCACCAATTTACGTTGTCTAATCAGCAATTTCAAGTATAAAAAGGGCAAAATTAGTGCAAATTGTTAACTTAGTGCACCAAAAAAAGCTAGGTTAGCACAAAAAATTGCAATCTTTCTCTATACATATAAATTTAAGGGTTAAATGCAAAAACATAACCAAAACTATTAGTTTTTTTTTTCATTTTCCAATCTAAACTTTTTTTTTTATTAGATTGCAACCCGAACTATTAAAATTTATCAAATTGCAACTTCCGACCCATTTTCCAGCGAAAATGTGAACACTTTTGATTACAGCGTGCGGGTCACGTGTTCACATTTTCGCCGAAAAATGGGTCTGAAGTTGTAACTTGATAAATTTTAATACTTCAGGTGGCAATCTGATAAAAACAAAAGTTTAGATTGGAAAATGAAAAACAACTAATAGTTTAGGTTATTTTTTGCATTTAACCCTAAATTTAATTAGAAAATAAGATTTTCAAAGTTGTAATTATTACATCCACCAACCTATATATGATGTCTAGGATTGAGGTTTGCTTATGTAGTTCCTAAGGAAGGAAGGAGCACGGATGATAGCAGTCGTCGGACATCCACCAATCGGTTGTGTGCCGATAGTCATCACCGTAACCACCGGTGACGCCTTCGGAAAACGGTCCTGCAACGAGACTCTAACGAAGGTTGGCTACGACTACAATCAGAAGCTTCAGAAAGTATTGACTAAAATGGATCGTCCCAATTCCAGACTTATTTACGTAGATATATACGACTCCATGGTCGACATGATCAAGAATCCATCCCGATATGGTAAGTTCAATTTATTCATTCATTATTACATGAGATTCTTCATTTCAAATATTAACATAGGTAATATGTACAAAATTATGTCACAAATGTTACATATGCCATTATGTGAAAATGTTAGAAGAGCACACATCAACGTAACATTTTCTAGATGAATTACATCTATCGTTCTTGAGGTTTAAATTAATTTTAGACACCTTCAACAAACATTTTTTATTTACGATTCATTTAGAGCTCAAAATAAGATAATACGAGTATAATATAGATAAAAAAAAAAAAAAAAATTCAAATTAAATCACTATAGTGATCCATCAAAACATTGCCTAAGTTTTTTTCTTTTTTCCTTCATATTTTAGGGGTCTGGTTGTAATTTTCACCGATTTGATTCATTTGAAGGTTTATTTGATAATTCAAACCAAACTTTAGATGTAATTCGCCCAATTTTCTAAAAATAGATAATGATTATTATAACAATGAAGATGGAACCAAACACACATTGTGCCCTATTATTTTTAAATGTCAACATAAAAACTTATTCATTATGCCAATATTTTAAAAGTTATTATTACATAAAAACTTATTCTTCATTTTTCTTTTTTTTTAAACAAATTTGCAGGTTTTGAGAAGGTGAATATTGGTTGCTGTGGGAGTGGATTACTAGAATTAACAATTTTTTGCAATTCACTAACTTCAATTTGTGATGATACTTCCAAATATATGTTTTTTGATTCCGTACATGCAACTGAAGCAACCCACAAGTATGTCTTCCAGGCTATACGTCCCACCATCGATGACATTATCGAGAATTTTCCAGAATAATCGGCTTTTAATTTATTTTATTTTCTGAAACCATTTTTATTTAGTTTTTTGTAGACTTATATATGGATTTATGAGAATATTGAAATCATTTGGCAATCATTATGAAGGGCAACTTGATACACTACTAATTAAATTTAAAATTGAGGTGTCTATTTCCTCCTACATAAAAAAAAAAAAATGATTTAAGTTTAGCAAAATCTGAGTTTATGAATTAATTTGACATTTTCTTTAATATTAATTAAAATATTAGCAACTTGATTAATTTATCAATAATTGGGGAGGTTTAGAATATGTTTGAGTGGGATTAGATGAAGATTGCTTACGAGAATTAGTTGGAGATAAATGCACGTTAATCAATTAATATTCACATCTTAAAATAATTTTTATATATATATATATATATATATATATATATATATATATATATATAATAGTTTTGATTTGTGGGTAGTAAGGTTATGTCTCACATTGACTAAGAGTTCTGAGGATGTAATGTACATTCTTGAGAAAATGACAACAAACAGTTATCAGTGGTCATCCGAAAGGAACACTTACCGTAAAGTGGCTGAAATTTCTAATCGTGATCCATTTTCATCCTTAGAAGCTCAAATAGCTAAACTCACGACTTAATTGAGTGCGATTACTAGGGGTGAGCATTTTTCGGTTAAAACAGAAAAATCGAACCGAACCAAATCGAAAAATACAATTCGATTCGGTTATAAAAAGTTCGGTTCGGTTTTCGGTTTTGAATTCCATAAATTTCGGTTATTTTGGTTCGGTTCGGTTTTGAAGGGAAAAAAACCGAACATAGCGAAACGGGTTCCTTATGTTTCTGTTGTAGGAAGTCTCATGTATGCAATGGTATGTACCAGACCAGATATTTATTATGTTGTTGGGATAGTCAGTAGATATCAGTCGAATCCAGGGCCTGAACACTAGATTGTTGTCAAACATATTCTCAAGTATCTTCATAGAACAAGAGATTATATGTTGGTTTATTCAGCATCAGATTTAGTGGCAGTGGGATATACTGATTCTGATTTTCAAGCTAATAGAGATTCTCGAAAATCTACATCAGGATAAGTAATCACTTTTGGTGGAGGAGTAGTTATTTGGTGAAGTATAAAACAATCATGTATTGCTGATTCCACAATGGAGGCTGAATATGTTGCTGCTTGCGAAGCAGCCAAAAAGGCAGTATGGCTAAGGAAATTTTTGCTAAACTTAGAGGTGGTTCCTTCTGCGTCACATTCCATTACATTATTTTGTGACAATAGTGGAGCAGTGGCAAATGCAAAAGAGCCAAGAAACCATAAGCGTGAAAAACACATTAAGCGGAAATATCATCTTAAAAGGGATATAATTCAATGAGGAGAGGTATCGTTGTGCAAGATTGCATCTGCAGATAATCTTGTTGACCCCTTTACAAAGAGTTTATCCAATGGTGTTTTTTAGGGTCATATTAGGAACATGGGTGTACTAGACATGTCCCATTTACTCTAGGGCAAGTGAGAGAGAATGTATTAGTATTTATGCTTATGTGCCCTTGAGTAACCTTTTGTTTTTTCAGACATATTTGAATTTATATAAATTGTCCTTTTGAATGTTTGTTTGAGCTTTGCATGTGTCCATGGATTGTAGATATATTTTAAATTGAGTGTTTGAGTTGTTAAGCACAGAAGATTCGATTTATTATTCGATCCATAAAATTCTTGTCCATGATCAGTAAATAAATTGAGCAATTTATTTTGATAAGATCATCTTAATTTCATTGAAGTTTGTCTTTAACTTGGTAATGAAGTTGAGGATACACATATGGTGGATTGGACAGGATCATATGAAATTAAATTGTGATTTGACCATACAATTTAAAATCATTGGTTGACGTATATATTACCTTAATCTTGAGCAAGTAGTGTAACTTTGTTACTAACTCGAAGTTCTTTGAAATGCCAAAGGGTGAGATCATTCTTGTTGATCAATATCTCGGTGCCTTGGGAATTAGAGTGAAATAATGAAGAACATATATTTGCAATATTAGAACTTTCACCTATCTAATAGGCATGATCATGATCTCACGAGTTTTTCTATTGACAGTAAAACCGAGCTCAGTATTCAACTTTGTTGAATCAAATTGTGTGATATGATCACACGAGTATTGTTAAATAGAAGTTGAGATTTGAGATTGATGAATATTGGATATAAGGCATATTGGTCATGGTAGCCTATTCCAATTTTTTAATTGATCGAAGGGGGTAATATGTTGGATCGATCAATCAGAGGATATAATTTATTGATTTTATGCTTCAATAAATCCAATTTAATTAAGAGTGCAATCTCGTACTTATAGTGGAGTTGAACGATATAATTTATTGATTTTATGCTTCAATAAATCCAATTTAATTAAGAGTGCAATCTCGTACTTATAGTGGAGTTGAACGAGATTAATAAGTTATTTTGATTAATCAAAAGTTGATTAAGTCAGAATCAATTTATTGGAGCTTAATTTAATTGGTTCGATTAGGTTCCTTCGGTGACTCTAAATTAAACTTAATATATTATAAAGAATATAATATATACTGTGATATAATTAAGTTTGTTGGATTATCCGGATAAATATATCAATTAAGAGATATTTATAAAATAAATATATTTAATATGATTTTATCCGGATCTTTTCCTATATGGAATGTAAAACTTAGAGAGCAAGAAAAGGAATTCTATAATTCTTAGATTTCTATGCTATTATATTATAAGTTTGTGCCCACACACAAAAGAATTACCGCACAAGAGTTCCGAGAACATCGGAAAAAAATTCTAGAGGATTTTTCTAACAAGACGAGAAGCTTAAGCGCCAGCGCAAACGCCAAGAAGAAGAAGCCGCCGCCGCCTCAGCTGGAGCCGCAATCTCAGCGGTTACCATGGATTCCGGAGACCCACTGTCAACTCATTACGGCGAAATCCCACTTAACGACCTGCAATCGAAAGAGATATCCGGTAAAAAGTGGACTCGGGTCAAAGATCTGACTGATGATTTGAAGGACAAGATGGTGCTGATACGCGGCCGCTTGCAGGTGATACGTGCGGTGGGGAAGAAGATGGCCTTTTTGGTCGTGAGGCAACGTGGGTTTTTTACGGTGCAGTGTGTTTTAACTGTAGCGCAGGATGTGGTGAGTCCACAGATGGTAAATTTCGCCACTAGTTTGAGCCGCGAGAGCATAATTGAAATCGAAGGGGTTGTATCTGTGCCTGCTCAAGCCATCACCGGCGCCTCTCAGCAGGTCTGCCTTAATCTAATCGGCATAGAATTATTCTATGCTGTTGAGTATATTTTCTTCCATTTGTATCCCATTGATATTTGTTGATTTATTTTAATACTTATAGGTGGAAATTCAAGTCAGGAAACTTTACTGTGTTTCCAGGGCTCCTCCTATACTGCCTATCAATTTCGAAGATGCAGCTAGAAGCGAGGTTGAAATTGAAAAGGCTTATTTATATATAAACATACTATCATCCTTTATTGGAAAGCTTCTTACAGATGTTTGAATTCAGGCAGGTGAGAAACTTGTTCGTGTAAATCAGGATACCCGTTTGAATTTCCGAGTGCTTGACATCCGAACTCCTGCTAACCAAGGAATTTTTCGTGTTCAGTCTCAAGTTGAGAATGTAAGTATATTTTTTTCTATTTTGCACTTTTTTTCTCAGCTTACAATTTTAAATGGAATATGCCTCTTGTTCCTTTGGTTTTATGCAATGTTGGAATTGATAGCAGCATAGTGAGGCCCACTTTTGAGCCTTTGTTCAAAACTTCAAATTTGATTTTGTTGTAGCATTTTAGGAGAAATTTGTAAGCAGTCAGGTTTGATTTATTGTTACTATATTGTGTTTTTATCCTGTATATATATAATTGAAATTCTCACGGTACTACCAATCTAGTGAATCATTTAAGCCATTCTGCATGTTTGCAGATATTTAGGAATTTTTTGTTGGGTGAATATTTTGTTGGGATCCACACACCAAAATTGATTGCTGGTTCCAGTGAAGGCGGTTCAGCCGTTTTTAGATTGGATTACAAAGGAACACCTGCATGTCTGGCACAGTCACCTCAGCTTCATAAGCAAATGGCAATTTGTGGTGATTTTGACCGTGTGTTTGAGATTGGGCCAGTCTTCAGGGCTGAAGACTCCTTTACTCACAGACATTTGTGTGAGTATATAGGACTCGACATTGAAATGGCAATTGAGGAGCACTATTCAGAGGTATGTATTATTTTTTGAAGCTCTATATACTTCTAGATTGGGTTTTGTAGGCAACAAGCTGAACTTCTTCATGCAGGTGATGGACATTGTCGATTGCTTGTTTGTCGAAATGTTTGACAGTTTGAATGAGAAATGCTCGAAGGAGCTGGAAGCCATCAATAGGCAATACCCTTTTGAGAAGCTGAAGGTTAATCATTACCAATTTTTTGTTGTTTTATTACTGATTCATCGTATTGAGTAATTATGATCTGAATTGAGTAATTATGATCTGAAGTTGATGGAGCACATTTTATTTATTGATCCATGAAAATGTTTCCACTGTTTGTCTTGGTACTCATTATTGAACTTGGATTTGCAGTACTTGCGAAGCACCTTACGGCTAACCTTTGAAGAGGGAGTTCAAATGCTGAAGGTAAGAGGAACAATATGAATGTTAACATCTTTCTATAAATGAATATTCGAAACTTTATTTTTTTCCTAAGAAATTTTTGAAGATAAAAATGTGAACTGATTTCTTTAAAGAAAATGCTTTTCTACCTTTACATATCTTTTGGTCGTTCATTTAGAAATTAGGGCATTATGTTCACTGTGCCTGCATTAAATTCTTCATGTACAATCACCTAATTTAGAAATTCACATAATAATTAGATGTGAGTCCTAAATTTCTAACATAGATAACTTGTTTCTACGAATACGCCTTTGCCAGAACTGCCTTTCATCTTTCTCAATGACTTTTGCTATGCTTCTGCAGGAAGCTGGTGTTGAAGTTGATCCCCTTGGAGATCTCAACACTGAATTGGAGAAAAAGCTTGGCAAGCTTGTACTGGATAAGTATGATATGCTTATTGCTTATTGTTATTTCAATCTATTACACTTATTAACGTGATGGCTTGTCAAATTTGCCCATTAAGTTCATTGAGTCTTGCCACATTTATATAAGAAAATTGAATGGGCAAAGATTCAGCCCATGGTGTTTATTATTATTAACTCTATCTTTTACTGCATTTTGGTTTTTTTTTTTTTTGGGGACTTTGGCTGTTTTTATTCTGAGAACACGATATGTTGACGAAAGCTAATCATATTTATTTAAGGTATGGTACTGAGTTCTACATACTCCATCGCTGTCCTCTGGCTGCGCGACCGTTCTATACCATGCCGTGCCATGATGATCCAAAATATAGCAACTCTTTTGATGTTTTCATTCGAGGTAAGTGCTGCTTATATTGTTATTTGGGAAGCACTTGGTAAGATTTCTTGATGTTGCGTTTGGATTAATGGGTTTGGGCTATGGTTTTCAAATTCATAATAAGAAATACAATGATGTTGTTTAGATAGGTTTGTTTTATAATGTTTGAGATTCATGCACAAATGTAACTGGATTTGATTTTTGAACCAATTTCTTGGTTTTTTTATTAGGCGAGGAAATTATATCAGGAGGTCAGCGTATACACACAGCCAATCTCTTGGAGGAACGTGCACACGCATGTGGAATTGATGTCGAGACTATTTCAACATATATTAATTCTATCGGGTACACTTCTATCAACTGCATCTTTTTTCTTACTTAGTACTCCTGTTGTTGTTTTCTCAACAAGTTATGATCTGCTGTGGGTGCCTGCACTTTAGGTACGGTGTGAGGCCTCATGGTGGTTTTGGAGTCGGATTGGAGCGTGTGGTGATGCTATTCTGCTCGCTTAAAAACATCCGAAAAACATCACTTTTCCCTCGAGATCCACAGAGAATAGCTCCATGATTCTTTTCCCGTTTGCTTTCTCATTCATTTGAAAATTCTCAATATAACAATATCTTCATCATTTTATTTTATTTTTAATTTTTATCAATTATTTTTATGTTTCTTCCCTTTAATTTATTTTTATTTAAAATTGGTTCGTGCTTTTATGTTTATGAATGTTGCATTTTTCATCTTGTATATAGAATGAATTACTGAACGCAAAAGTTGTAGTATAAGTTGCATTTTCTTTTTCTTTCTTTTCTGTTTTTATAATTAAACTACATAAACTGAAATTGGGCCCAAAATGTAAAAATCCAATTGAATTACATGTGAGGAAACAGAACAAAATACTTTTGGAGATACAGAAATGGGATATAGGCCCAATATAGTTTGGGCCTTACATTAAATTGCAGTAGGTAGTATTTTTTGTTTTGTTTTGTTTTGTTTGTTTAATGGTGATTTCGAATCCAACATCGTCTTTAATTATTTATGTAACATCCTTAATTTTTTCACAAGCCTATTGCAATTTTTAAGGAATTTCATTTTTTTAAGAACACCAATTACGAATTAATTCATTAATTTATATATTTTCTTGTTACCAATTGATGTGACTTTTGTATCTTGTGGATAAATATTAATAAGGGCTTAGGTCGATTACTCATTTATAAAACACATAGTAATAACATCACTATGGACTTTTTGTGACATAAAATTAAAATATCAAATAAAGATGAGGCCACTGATGTAACAGGAACTATATATGCATTAATTTTATTTCAATTTTTTGGAGGGATTCTATGCATTAATTAATGCTTATTAAATAATTTAATTATTTGCAATTAAAATTAATTCAATCTCTTTCAGTCGGTGTAGTATATGCTACAGGCTTAAAATTCATGAATATTCTATCAAAAATAAATTATGTACTGTTTACTTTACACATTTATGTAAAACTAAATATATATTTAACAATATACAATTAATGAGTAATAAATACTAGGCTCCATATATGTCGACTAAATTGAAGTGAAATTAAAGTTGGTGAAACTTATATATTTATATTGGAATGATATATAGAGAGAATGGAGATAGCTTCAGTTAACCACTTCATTAATGGTGACATAAGCAAGTTGGAATAGTCTATATTTTAAGAGTTTATAATTTGTGATATTGTTTTGACTGAAAACTATTATCGTTATTGGAAAGATTTTATTTTCTATTTTTAAATTTTTTTATAACTTTTTGTACTATTAGAAAGTTGTACAATTCTAAACATGCATGGGAGATCTAAACATAGAAAAATTAATGTAATGTTATATTATCGCAAAAACTCATGTGAGACGGTCTCATATAAGGTCTTATGTGAGACGGAACTTTATATAGTCTTATGTGAGACCGTTTCACGTAAGACATATTCTTTAATTATTTTCACGAGATTAACAACGCCTCTTAAAAAAGCGAAGTTTATAGTTTTCTCATATACTATGCATATAGTAATATTGTTCACTTATACAAGGAAGCAAAAAATAGAGATTAAATTTTGTGGGTTATAAATTAATCATTAAGTTCAAATTTTATATAGGTTTGAATTGCAAGGAGGTTCATAGTGTGTAATACATTTATTATTCATGAAATATCTCATATAAGTTTAATGATCTAATAATAAATGATTTGAAAATGACAAGTTTGCTATTATTAATATGTCTACCACCTGTGTGTCAAAAATTCAACACAATCATTCATTTCGAATTATAATAATTAAGATGTGATCTTTACACATCAACGGTGGATATTTTAAGATATATCCACAGTAGATGGGGAAACATCAGTTTTAGATATGATATAAAGATTAAGTTGGCTGCATATACACATATATAGTGGATTTTCTTGCATGATTATGAGTTGAATAACATGACACAATAATTAACCCCATGATTATTGCATTAATACAAGATGCTTTTATTATTATAAAAGTAATGTATTAGGTAAAGAATAAGAGCCCATCTCCACTATTTCACGTGACCATCCAAATATATGCCATCAAAATATTTCTTTAAAAAAAGGAACCCAAAAAAATTTAAATTAAAGAATATTTTTGAGTTGCCTAATGCCTCATAGAAGACACCATTTTTATTTAAAGAAATAAAACTTATGGTTTTGAGGGATTTTAATTTCTTAATTACATTTTTTAAAAGTCATAGTTTATGTCATTTGACTATATATAATATTTAAACATTTAAGTCATTTTAGCGCAAAGAGTCATAAGAAATAATTAAAAAGCTTATTAAACTATATAAATTATGAATAAAATATAAGATAAAAAACACCAAATAAAATAATTAAAAAGTTGAATTTGTAAAGGAAGCAGTGGTTGTCCAAATTATAATAATTGCACACTTGTTAACAGCCTGTTAATTGCGTGTTAACGAAAAGCTAATTAATTAAGGAGCTTAATCACATCAAAAGACAATGATTCTATCAAAATAAAATAAGTATTTTTCTGATCTGCTCTACAACTCCCAAATCTACACATATGAAAGTGAATTTAATTAATTAATTAACTGCAGCAGTTGCAACAATTCTGTTTGAATCTTGAAATTATCATTAACAAAAAATAAAATAATATGAAATTGTCAATAAAAAATAATTTCTGCTTTCCTCTCTAACTACATAAATTACAGACTAAATTAATCGTGGCAGCATATATGTATATATATACTATGTATGAATGTCAAAAAAGAAAAAAAATTAATATCTGATTCACCTGAGCACAACAAACCAGCTAGGTTTGTTAATTAGAATTGTTTGATAAATTACAATTCTTCAAAGCTTAAAAAAGATATGTAAATTATGAAAAACCCGAAAAATTAAAATTGCATTACAACTTATACATACGAAGCGAGATCTTTTATTACAATCTATCTTAAAAGAAAAACTTTGATATATATATTTATTCAAATATCAGATAGCTTTAACCAAAAAATCTCAGAATTTGCAAATCCATCTAGTAGTCAAAGAAGTTATTTTGATGGAGTTGACAAAATCCTATAATTATAATTAATTTGGAAAGTGTAATAAATTATGAAAAGTGAAGAAGATGGTGGCATGGGAAGGATGTAGGGTTGAAGCATGAGAGCACAATCATGAAAGTAGCTTTTTTGAATAACTAATTTTCTTTCCATGTTATGTCTAACTATATTTTATAAGGATGTTTAAGAGTGCTCTTTGCCTCAAAATGCACAAAAGGGTTGACAATTGGGTCCCAACAAAGATCTTATCAATCCAAAAAATAAATTAAAATTAAATATAATATAAAGATTTATATTAAAATCATCTCACATGTATCATTTCATGAGACGAAACTCAATTTTACAAGTTAACTTCTTAATTTTGAATTATATATAAATTGTGGATCAATATATCTCATAGAGTGTTAAGTACTTGAGACAGTATTATTAAAAAAATACATTTTTTACCATGTGCTGGCTGGGTATATAATATTGATGTCATTAATATAAATGTGATATTAGTATGAATTTCAACTAATTCAAATCAATATAGTTTTCCATTCTAGATTGTCACTTATTAAGAGATTATTTTTTTTTTAATGAGCTAGGAAAGTGGAAAGAAGTGAGACAATAAATACTATAAAACTTGCATGATTCAGGTTCGATCTCTATCTATCAAATCATTTAATAATTGATTAATAAAAATATAAAATAGTTAAAATATCAATCCATCGAAGTCAATTCTTGTCCGACTCGATCGAAGTGATCATTTTGGTTAATAATTAAACAAATAGCTTAATATTTATATTGAGTTTAATTCAAAAAAAAAAATTATATCAAGTTGAAGGATAATTAATTTTATAATTTACCCATTGGTAGGGAGTAACTTATATAGCCACAAAACATATTTATCCATTCATATAGATGAGTATGAAAATGCTAAATTATGAGAAATATAAAGGTAAAATTTTCAGTTTTGTGGGGAAATGATAAAAATGATTATGAGATATATACAATAATGAATGAGTAAAAGGAAAGCAAAGCAAACTAGTTTTACTAGCATGCAAATATACATTATCACCACATCACATTAACTCTCTCTCTATATATAATGTGTATATATAAAATTAATGTGTCCGAATTCAAACCCTAATGTTTCACAACCAATTATTTATGTGGTTCTTAATTTTGACCAACTCGCATAAGTACAAATTTCTCACACAATCTTTCATGTTTGTACTTGTGCAATGTATTGATCATTGATAAGTATTCATTTCAAACTTAACTTTATAAATATCTCTACACATTATTATTATACAAGGTGCATGATGAAGCATGCATATATATATATATATATATATATATATAATTATCTGTATTCTGCAAACCTTCATTTTCGATGAAACCAAATTGAAAAAAATGCAATTATATATTTGTTATGAGTCTTATGACAAAATTTTGCATGTTCTATTTTAGATTTTCATTTTATAATTTGGGTAAATTTCATGTTTTATAATTTGAATTTCTGAATTCAAATAAATGGTGTTTTGACTATGATCAATTCGTTGAGACCCAAGTCATGAAACTTGGAATTTTTAAATATTGCAAAGGGTAATATATCCTGATTTTCTGTAAAAAAAAAATCCGCAAATTTCTTCAGATGTATGAAAAGTTGGTGCTATTATATATTATTACATAAAATTTAATTCTATTTTTAAATATAATTATAAACAAGTACTGGTGATTGCTGAATGAGTTATAAATATCAAATCATGCATATTTAAAAAATTGTTGATAATGTAATGTACTATATTTTATTATAAGAGTATTCCACAACTAGTTTTTTCTTTCTTTTGTTTATTTTTAAAGAGAAAAACTCTTGAATTTAAGAACATGATAAAGTACTAAAAAGGTCAAAAAATTGGAAGAAGTTGTAGTATATTTTTGACTGCAGAACTGACAGTGAGATAGATCCAGGTAAATTTTGACATTTTATGACAGCCTTTGTCAGAATAAAACAACCGGATTGGGTAAAACACTTTTAATTTTTTTCACCTGGTTAATCACACGTGCCTTTTATTTTTACTGCAGTGAGCAATAGGAGATGGTCATAACTAGTATTATATATTTTTATTTAGAAATAATCATTATACATCACGTGTATCAAATACTAACATTTTATATATATTAAATATAATAAATATGAGATGTAATAATAAATATTGGAATCGGTAAATACCAACTACAAAATGGAATCAATTAGTCAACGTTTTTGTTTGAAGTCTTTTAATGCAATATGGGGAAAAGGGTAATTTATTACTTTCCAATCCAAAATATGGAGACTTGCCATTTGAATATAGAATCTCTAAAGATTCCTTATCCTCAAGGTGGAGAAATTTATGAGTTTAAATTTGAAACATTATAGAGTGTCAAAAATAGAAAGAAAAAAATGTTAGATATTTGGAAAAAAAAAATTGACATCTTTGCCCCATGTGTGTATGTAGCTTTAGAAAAAAATATGTGTTTCTTAATTGATTTATTAAAAAAGAAAAAAGGAGAGAAAAATAAATTTTTGTTATCAAATATAATCATGACATTGAGATCCTCTACATAATCTCACTTACCAAATATTTTTTTTTATGAAAATGGAGTTATGATTGCAAAATTAAAAAAAAAAAAATTATGTGTGTATGTGCAATTTATTGTTAGTGTCACTATCATCATTAAATAACAAAGATCAAAGTCTACTTTTTTTACCCATCCAATGCTATGTCTCTTAAGACATAACTCCTTACAACATAGTTGTCGGCTGCATTTTTTTAGCAAAGACAAGCATAGAATTATGATAACATTAGATTTTCTTGCTTTGAGATTTCCAACTACATTTTCTTTTTTAATTTTATATTCTACTTATTATATTAAGTACAGTGAGATTGTTATATTACATGTAAAATATATTTATTGATATATGGTTTTATCAATAAATCATTTAAATAGGTTTTATACCCATAATTCAATTTTTTGGCTGATAATACTTTTATCTACTCTTCATTTCCCGTTTTCTATTATTCTTAACTGAATTGAGCATGTTTAAAACCCCTTCACTTATATGTTAGTATACAAATCAAAGATTTCTTTTAAGTTATTCGAAAGAGAATTTGAGTTGAATCAGATGAGGTATATATAATATGAAATTACTCGTAAAAAATTTAAAAAAACTTAAGTAATGTGCTATCACAAAATATATTTATTTTATAATTCAGTCAATATTTAAGTATATGTTACTTTTTACAATTTTAACGTGAATGTTTAAAGACTAATAGAGTTAATATAGGTAATACATCTTTGTTATAAAAAATAAAATTAAGGAACTTTGAGAAGTAAATCAGTCAAAATCAGACAATTTTAATGAAACACCAGCATGCTATAACATGTAGTGTTCATGCTGAGAAAACTTTAGACAACTAAACATGTCATCTTCATCTTTATTGATATGTGTTAATTACATAGAAATTTATCAACATTGTTCAAATTTAAATTAGAATACAAATTTTATTTATAACAATATTATTCACGAATTAAGTTTATTAACCTAAAGTTTTGAGTTTATATTATAATTAGCCTTTTTTTTTATTAAATGTTTACTAGTATTATAACATCTTTTGGGAGTATATATATAGTTATCTTTTATCTCACTCTCACACATCATTTCTTATTTTAAATAATGTTTCATTTTTTTTGTTTTGATATAATCAATTTTGTTCTTTTCTTTTGAAGTTCAAATTGAATAATATTTTTATCGAAAAGTTCAATATAGTATGAGCCGATCCTACAATCAACACATGCTATTAATTAGCATAAGATGATGTTATAACATATATTGATTTTATTACAATAAAAAGTAAAAATATCATTTTAATTTCCAATCTACGTCTTTTATAGTTCATCTCTCCAGTCAATAGTCCTCATGTAAATGTAAATGATCTGGCCTACTGAAATTCAAGCACGGTAGACACACTTTGTACCCTCACTTTCCTAATTCTATTATTTCTTTTCGACTTTTAAGATTTTATTTTATTTTTAAATTTTTTTGAGGTACATTCGATTGTTATTAGCTTGTTCGCATTTAAAGATTATTAATGATTATTAGCACACTCAATAGTCTATAGTCAACATATTCGCCTCAAATTAGTAGTATACCTTTCTGGCAGATTAAACTTTGACATTAGCTAGTGTGATTCAGCATAGCAATTTACCTATTAGAAGTCTTGTGGTTTAAATCACATCCTTATATATTTAATAGTTCAAATAGTTCAATCATAAAGTGGATAACATATATAATATCCAATGGGCTGAGATGTTCATTTATCACAATTCTTAAACTTCACTACATCACATTGTTATTACTCTTATATTTCATCGTGGGTTAAAATTGTTTCATAAAGATTAAGACAATATTTATAAATATAATTATGTGTATAAATGAATATATTTAGAAGCAAAATAGAAAAAAATTGGGAGTGTAAACAAATTGAGTCGAGCCGAACAGAGCCAAGTTCTGTCTGGCTCAAGCTCGATTCTAAAACTTAAAGCTCGAGCTTGACTCAAATTAAGCTTATTTTTTTAACGTTCGAGCTTGATTGACAAATAATTTGATAAATTCGGGCTCAGTTAGGCTTGATTAGACTCGTGTACTTGTCGAGCCGAATATTAGTATGTTTGGACTCGACATCAAAAGCTACTCAAGTAGCTTGAGCCTGACTTGATTATTTTAAAATTGAATTCGATTTTTTTCGAATCCATCCCGTGAACATCATGGGATTGAGTTGTATTAACTCATTTATTAAAATAAAATACAGAAACTTGAAACAAATTGGATTTTCTGAAAGCAACAATGTGTAGTGATTAGAAAGAGATGAAATAGCATTTTCATTTACCCATGCAACTTCAAACACACACAATCAATATTTCCATCAATATAAATAATCCAAAATATTCAAACTTATGTCACAAAATCAGAAACATGTCTTAGTCTACTCAGTTTCCATTTTCCAACACTCCAACTTCCATTCTGCAACCACCACCACCACCGCCAAAATGCTGCACCACCACCACCGCCACCATCGCCGCCGCATATTTCTCCTCCTCCTCCTCATTTCCCTATCCATATCCTTCATTCACTGCCTAAACGAAGAAGGATTATACCTCCAAACAGCCAGGCTCAGCTTCGACGACCCAGACGCCGCCCTCTCCGACTGGAACCCTCGCGACGAAACCCCATGCAATTGGAACGGCGTCGTATGCGACTCCGGCACCGGCGCCGTCGTCTCCGTCGACCTCTCCGGCTCCAACCTCTCTGGTCCATTCCCCTCCATTCTCTGCCGCCTCAAAAACCTATCCTTCATTTCCTTTTACAACAACTTCGTCAACTCCACCATCCCCGACGACGATCTCGCCACGTGTCAGGCGTTGGAGCACCTTGATCTGGCGCAGAATTACCTCACCGGTGCACTTCCCCGCAGAGTAGCCGAGCTCCCCAGGCTGAAATACCTCGATTTGACCGGGAATAACTTCTCCGGCGAAATTCCTGCCACTTTCGGAACGTTCCAGAAGCTCGAGGTTCTTTCATTGGTCGAGAATCTTCTGGAAGGGACAATTCCGTCATTTCTCGGCAACATTTCGTCGCTGAAGCAATTGAATCTCTCCTACAACCCGTTTTCTCCGGGTCGGATACCGCCGGAGATCGGGAACCTCACCAATCTGGAGGTGCTGTGGCTGACTCAGACCAGTTTAGTCGGTTTCATCCCCGACTCGTTGGGTCGACTCGGCAGACTCACCGATCTGGACCTGGCTTACAACTCGTTAATCGGTCCAATCCCGAGTTCGCTGACTCAGTTGCCGGCATTGATTCAGTTGGAGCTGTATAACAACTCCTTGACCGGCGAGATTCCGAGCAGTGGCTGGTCAAACATGACGTCATTAAGGCGGTTCGACGCGTCTACCAACGAGTTGACTGGGAAAATTCCGGTCGAATTGTGTGAGTTGCCACTCGAGTCACTCAATCTCTACGAGAACAATTTGCGAGGTGAATTGCCCGCTGCCATTGCCGATTCTCCGAATCTGTACGAAATAAAGCTTTTCCGAAATCAGTTATCGGGAAGTTTACCTTTCAATCTCGGTAGAAATTCGCCGTTGCAGTGGATTGATGTTTCTAGCAACAGATTTTCCGGTCAATTACCGGATAACTTGTGTTTCAATGGAGCTCTTGAAGAGCTGTTAATGATCGAAAATTCGTTGTCCGGAGAAATTCCGGCGACTCTAGGCCAATGCCGAAGCTTACTGCGTGTGAGGTTAGGGCACAACAATTTCTCCGGTGAGGTGCCGGCGCCGTTTTGGGGGCTTCCTCACGTGTCATTACTTGAACTGATCGGCAATTCATTCTCCGGTGGAATAGCGAAAACCATCTCCGGAGCGTCGAATTTGTCTCAGTTGGTTCTGTCGGAGAATAGCTTCTCTGGCGCTCTGCCGGAGGAGATAGGATTTCTGGATAATTTGTTGGAATTTTCCGGCAACGACAATGTGTTCTCGGGTCCTTTACCTGGTAGTATAGTGAATCTTGGGCAATTAGTGAAGCTTGATCTTCATAACAATGGATTCTCCGGTGGATTTCCTGATCGGATTCGTTCGTGGAAGAAGCTAAACGAGCTGAATTTAGCGAACAATGCGTTTTCAGGGGAAATTCCAGGTGAAATTGGTGAATTATCTATCTTAAACTATCTTGATTTATCGAGAAATCAATTTTCTGGTAGGATTCCGATGGGATTACAGAATTTGAAGCTTAATCGTCTAAATTTTTCGTATAATCGTCTCACTGGTGATATTCCCCCTGTTTATGAGAAATCAATGTACAAAGATAGCTTTGTGGGAAATGCAGGGCTATGTGGAGATATTGATGGTTTATGTGATAAGAAAGAAGAAATCAAGAACAAAGGATACATATGGTTCTTGAGATCACTTTGTGTGCTAGTTGGATTAGTACTTATATTTGGTGTTGTTTGGTTCTATTTCAAGTACAGGAAGTTCAAGAACGTGGAACAAACTATTGATCGATCAAAATGGACGTTGATGTCGTTCCATAAATTGGGGTTCACCGAGGGTGAGATATTGGATGCCCTCGATGAGGACAATGTGATTGGGACCGGCTCATCCGGTAAGGTTTACAAGGTGGTTTTGAGCAATGGTGATGTCGTGGCCGTGAAGAAGCTTTGGGGGAGATCTAAGCTATCCGATCCGAGTGGTGACATCGAGAAATGTAGTCGTGAAAACGATGGTTTCGATGCGGAGGTCGAGACATTGGGGAAGATTAGGCATAAGAATATAGTCAAGTTATGGTGTTGTTGCACAACTAGGGATAGTAAACTTTTGGTTTATGAGTACATGCCTAATGGTAGTCTAGGTGATTTGCTTCATAGCACGAAAAGCAGGTTGTTGGATTGGCCGATTAGGTTTAATATAGCGGTCGATGCGGCCGAGGGGCTCTCATATTTGCATCATGATTGTGCTCCTCCGATTGTCCACAGAGACGTGAAGTCGAACAACATATTGTTGGATGCCGATTATGGGGCTCGAGTTGCTGATTTTGGGTTGGCTAAGGAGGTTGATTCGAATGAGAAAGGTACCAAATCGATGTCTGTTATCGCCGGGTCATGCGGCTATATCGCGCCAGGTTAGCGGAAAAAAAGAGCTTATAAGATCCTGACATTTTATTTCCACTTACATGAGACATTGGTTAGTATGAATTATTAGGTCCACTATTTTGTGTGTTTTAGTGCAATTTTAGGTGTCACAGAAGTCACACTTGAATTATTTCCAATCATAACAATCAACACATCCCTTTATCATGGCTATGAAAACTACCAAGAAAAATGGATGAGATATCTTTAAGCATAACATTTGCTATTGGATTCTTTCTCAACAACCACTACTAGTTGCTATTTAGTTTTTACTTTGTTATGAATTATGATTGTCACCACTAACTGTCTTTTCACTTGCAGAATACGCTTACACTCTTCGTGTGAATGAAAAGAGCGATATTTACAGTTTCGGTGTAGTGATCCTTGAGTTGGTCACTGGCAAGCTTCCTATTGATCCCGAGTTTGGTGAGAAGGATTTGGTGAAATGGGTTTGCTTGGCTTTGGATCAGAAGGGACTAGACAATGTAATCGATCCAAAGCTCGATTCTTGTTACAAGGATGAAATACGGAGAGTCTTGAACATTGGCCTCGTTTGCACTAGTCCACTACCCATTAATCGACCTTCCATGAGACGAGTGGTCAAGATGTTGGAAGAGATAGGGTGTCGAAACCTACCCAAAAACGTCGTGAAAGATGGCAAATTGACGCCTTATTACTATGAAGACGCTTCTGATCAAGGAAGCGTCGTAGCCTGATCGATTACGTTCACGGACTTGTTCGCTTAACAACAACCTGCATTCGTGGCGAATGCACTGCTTTTATTCTATATATTATTTGTAAATGAAATCATCGTTCTTCCAAAAATTTTGCAACCTTGAAAAGTATTGCTATGATTTTGTCACCTAAATTTCACTGTTTCATGACAGTGATATTGATTGATATCAGGTGAATTCTTTTCATCTAAGCATTTTTCAGTTGTTGCTTGTGAATGATGAATTTGTGCCTTTAATAAGATAAAATAATACTTTGCAATAAATAATTACACATCTTTTAGCTTGTGAAATCCGTAAATAGTATTGCATGTAAATCTAATGTTACCAACTACAGAAATAACAACATTAATAATTAAATAAAGAATTCAGGAATAAATCAATAACATCTAGGGAAAAAAAAGGTTTAGGTATACAGATAAGCCTAATTTAACCTACGAAACCATGTTTGTTTTTTTATAATGGGTAATTTTATTCACAACCACCAATATTTCTCTCTACAGTCACAATATATTTAATTTCTCTGTTTTATTCTTAATATTTTTTTATTTTTTTCACAACCACCATATTTCCACCACTATTATTATCTCAAGAGTCAATCCTCTTTTATCTTCAAACCAAAACACCATTCGTTTTCGTCTCCATTGTTCCATAAATTATGAATTTCAATGATTTGCCACATAATATTTAAATTAAAATGAATTATTAAATTTTTTTATCAGTATCCATTCATTTTATTTGAAGTTATTTTGGATTTTTTTTTTTTTTTAAATTCCATCCCTTTGCAACCATGACTCTCTCTTTTTCTACATTTGGTACTCCATTGTTTCATAAACTATAAATTTCAATGATTTGCCACTTAATATTTAAATTAAAATGAATAATTAATTTTATTTTATCAATATCCATTCATTTTATTTGAAGTTATTTTGGATTAAATATATATATTTTTAATTCAATCCCTCTGCAACCATGACTCTCTCTTTTTCTACATTTAGTATTTCGATCAAATTGTATTGTATAAATACAGAAAAAAATATGTATTTTCCTCTATTCATCAACGTCAGAATGATTATTTTAATTTATTTTAAGAAGATACATTTATAACCTTACAAACTCAATTTTCTTATAGTTTTAATTATTTTAGTGAAAATTTTGAGATATTAAAAAAATTATTGAGGAATTAAATGAGTAAAAAAATAATTTTGAACAATTTTAAAAAAATTAGATTTGGAGTTTGGAGTGCATAAAATAATTTTTTTGAGTACGCATAAGGAGAAGAGAAAATTAGTGGTTGACTAGTTGGAGGCTGTGAAAAGGAAAACAAAATTGACTTAAAAAGTTAAAATAGATGATCCACATGTATAAGGTTATAGAGAGAAATAATGTAATTGTAAATAGAATTACCTTTTTATAATTTCTCCCCGGAAATGAAACCAAACACAGAGTTAGGGCCCAGTTAATCGGCTCAATTTTTGGGCCGAGGGAAAGTTTATTGGGTCGGATAAGAGTCCAAGATTGTTAGGGACCTGCGTTTGAGTTGAGCTTACAAGAAATCAGTTATTTAGTTTATTATTTTTCAATTCAACACTTATAACAAATAAATTATTAGAAAAATTAAAAACTATTATATTTATTTTATTTTTGGTTTTTTTTCAGTCTTCACTATGGAAAAAGGAGCTTCAATTTATATAATGGAACTTTTTTTAGATATATAGATCTAATTAATCAATTCTTTTGAAGAAAATACGTTCAATTATTTAAGATTAACTAATTGATAATTTAATATACATGAAATTTACTTATTTAAATTTACTATTTAATGTTTAAACTAAACCTCTAACTAGGATTTATTATATTTCAATTATAGATTAGGATCATACTTTATAAATCGCGTATTAATTAAACATCCCATAAAAGTAAAAAACACAATATAAAATACCCATTTATTTTACATCGATGGGAACTAATTAATTAAGAATATGAATCTTATGAGGCTATCTTAGGAAATTAATTTTCGTGAAATGGATCAACATAATTTAATTATGATTTATAAAATAAAGATTGATTTGTGAAAATAATTTTAGATTGTTGATAGTAACACTCTATCTCATATAAATTCTTGTACGCTCAATTATTTAATTTTTCTCACAATTATAAATGCCAAAATAATAATAATATCCTTTTATGTGTGAAGGGTATTTAATTGCCTGCATTAATTCAACAAATTTTGGGAAAAAAAGTTTTCTTTCTTCATATCAAAGACATTGACGATATTTATAGATGACTTTCCGGAAAAGATAGAGAAAATAAGTAAATAGAAAATATGATATATATATATATACATACATACTTAGTAAGAAGTAATATATTAAAAAACGTAACATTTTCGGCAATTAAAATGCAATAAAATTAAATCTAAAAATGTATTTAACTAGTCACGAGATTAATACAGAAAATGAAAGAGAAAGATATGGATACTTTGCTTGTAAGAAGAAGTCTAAGCCAAGAAATTAACAAGAAAAACATAGGGCGTGTTTGGTATAATTTTAATTTCTTGTATGTTACTTTCAAATTAGTTGGTATGCACGTATAAATTTCATATTTTTCTACAAAAAAATGAATGAAGCTTTAGGTACATACAATCCATAGCTTGTAATTGCATCTAAGTCCTTCTCATTCTCTTAGGTAAAGAGGTGAAACGTCCCCAAGAATCAGTGTTGCTCCATATCCACTCCAACCCTTCGTATCGGTCTCTAAATGTTCGATTTTTCGATCTCAGATAATGTTTCATTTCGTATAAAGATATATATATCATGATGTCATGTATGAAATATACATACGTAGACGAATACAACATGATATATTTAGAGGATAATTATGCAACAGAATATGAGACATACTTCCTCCAATTAATTAAGAATTTAAACAAATATTAAGATTATGTGTATAAAATGACTTTAAAATTGGAATGCTAAAAAAGAGTTTCAACAAATGGATGAGTATTTACCATGAATGAAAGTAAAAAATATAAGATTAAGGGACAAAATTTTGGAAGAGAAAAATGATTTTTTTTTCTTGGTAATTGAATAGAAAAGATATATATCATTTTTTTTTTTTTTTTAAGCAACGACTATTTTAAAGTAGAGTGAGTACTTATATATATTTAAATTGACAAAATTTTTGGTGGGATCATTTCACGAATCACATGGTTGTGAGATGTAGCTCCATCTAAATACAATTGACATATTTGAAGCGATATCAAATTAATTAAATATGATTTTTGGGACAAAATTTTTGAGATCAGTAAGATATATCGTTTTTGTTATGTTTTCTCTAGCCAAATGTGAGAAATTACATTTTGATTTTCATAAACTCACAAATTACTATTTGTAAAACTTTTTCATGAGAGATTGTGATGAAAGAACTAAAATAGAAAATAGTATAATGTGAATATAGAGTTCATGAATAGGATATTCAAGGGGTTTCTCCTCCTTTCAAGTCAATAGTAATTACCATGCATATAATGATATAATATTCATTTTTTAGAAAAGTAATTATTTTTAGAGAATCTTTGAAAAAAAGTATTGATTCACATATATTAATTATGTAATGACATAATATTCTATGATATTATGGTATATGTGTGTATACAAGAACAAAACCAAACTTGACGTCCAAGCGATCAACCTAATTTAATTGTTTTTCTACAAAATACTCTCTCTCTCTCTCTCTCTCTCTCTCTCTCTCTCTCTCTCATGTGGATTTTACCTGCACACATATAATTGATCACAACAGTTGAATATAGCAAGCAAGTCTTTGCTAACAGAAAAAATGTTGCAAATGAGAAATTCAGATCGTTTCTCTTTTCCAATAAATTTTCTCATTTTTCTTTAACACTCTTTCTGTCTTTTTTCTTGCAAACTATAAAATCTCGAAGAGAAGAAGACGAAGACGAAGAAGAGGTGGAAGAAAAACGAGACGAAAGCCCGATTTGTGATGGGCATAAGAGCAATAGAAGAGCAATGAGATGGTCTAATGATGATAATCAACTAATTAACACTATTATCTGCCCTTCATGTGGCCATGCCATTAAACTCCCAAATCAGGTTATCATTAATTCTTCATTATGCAATATTTTAACAAGTTTAATTTGGGTGTTAAAAAATATTTAATTTAATTTTTTTGTAAATTGAAATATTTATATATAGAGTACTAGTGGAATTCAAGATTTGCCTGGATTACCAGCTGGGGTGAAATT